>VWPU01000031.1:206771-583525 GCA_013398955.1 Callaeas wilsoni | reverse complement strand
GGCCCCGGCCTCCGCGGGTCCGGCACGGCGCGCCCAGAGCCGCGCACCGGGGACGGGGCACCGAGCGCCCTGCACGGCGCGCCAGGGACCGGGCACTGCGCGCTGGGGACCCGGGACTGGGGACCGCCGTCCGGGCTTCGGGCGCTAGGGACGGTGCATCGTGCATCGCTCACCGGGTACCGAGCACTGGGGACAGGTGGGCGCTGGACACCGCGCACTCGGGAACGTGTGCCGGGTCAGCGCCGGGGTGCCGGAACGTGCAGGGGACAAAGGAATCCTAAAGGGTGGCCTCAAGGGAGTCCTCCCGGGGCAGACCGACCCGGCGAGAGGGCAGACAAGGGGGATCCCTGCGGGAGAGGAGCGAGAGTATGTCCAGGGAAGCACATAGAGGGAAGGAATGAGAGGGGCGCTGAAGTGAGGATAAAGCATCAGCGCATCCCTTAGGTGGGCAAAATGGGATATTTAGGGGCGCAATTACTTCGGAGGTTAGAGAGGTTTCCTTGGTATGGGACAGGAACCCCAAGGGTGGAATGTAACGAGGTGGGCGGGGGGGAGGGTATACAGGGACTGCTCCAGGGGGCAGGCTGGAGGTTGGGGTCTTTCTTTTAGGGAAGAAAAACCCACCATGGGAACAGATAAGAGTGAACTTTGGGGAGATGCAGCTGATAGGTGGGGAGGGTCCTTTGTGGAGCAGAGAGAAGTAAACGTTCAGATTTGTGTTTGGTGGAGGAGTAAAACCACCCTGAAGGGTGATGGATGCCCCAAAGATATGGGGAGGGATGGTGTGGGAGGACCATGTGTTGCCTGGTGCAAAGGGGGAAGCTCAGGGACTGCAGGGGCTCTGCTATGTGAGGAAGCTGTTCTCTATGGCCACTCTTCCAGCAGAGCCTACCTTAGAGATGAGGTGACCTCTGCCAGCTCCCATGGGGGTCCTGGCCCCCTCAGGCCCCCCTGCTCCGGGGGGACAAGAGGAGTGTCTCCCGGGGGCACAGCCCGGGGACAGGGACACCAACAGGCTCCTGACCTGTTGCTGTGATTGCCGTGGGAGGGAGCGCTCTTCGTGTTGCCGATACAGCAGTGCTGGCTTTTTATTAATGCCTACTCTCCCGTGCGATCAACTGCAAGCTCTTTCCTTTTCCGTGGGATGTTCAGAATTGACAGGATCTGGAAATAGAAACCAGCACTTTCTCCTTTGTAATCACCCCTCCTTGACTTCTGCTGCCTTGCTGGTTTTGCTCCCCTGGCTGTGACTGGGGCTCTGACCCTGTTTGCATAACTAGTTCAGCAGCACGACTTTGAATTCCCTCCCTGCCCTCTTGAGGCTTTATTTAAAAGCGCTCTGAACCGGGCTGTACCTCTTGGCTTCCCTTTCCGTGAGGATGGGAATGCAGCCAGGTACCTGTGCATGCTGCTCCAAGTACCTGTGCACGCTGCTCCACTCGAGGAGAGATGGAGAGAGAGGAGTAAAGAAAAAACAGCAGCCTGGAGAACTTTGCATGTTTCAAGCGCTGCTTCGCACATCCAAGCTGCAGCTGCTGTTGTCCCCACTCCTGTTCCCTCTCCTGTCCCTGCTCCTTTGCCCAGCTGTGAAGGGCTGTGGAGAGCCAGGACTCTGGAGAACAATGTTGATGTGAAATCTTCCTTGACTACAGAATATGAGTATCAAAGGAATGAATTTTAGACTCTCCAGAAGAAGCCAAGGGCATTTAGATTTAAGGAATTTGGCACTGACTTCCAGGCTTATGCTTTTACAAAAAGCTGGGGTGGGTGGAGGGCATTGCAGTGATGGGCTGAGAGGTGATTTTCTGAGTTAGTGCTTCTTTTTTTCTTCTACAGACTTTAATTCAGAATTATGTTAACTTCACTCAGTGTTTTGCTTGATTTTATTATCTTTATTCCTTTACTATGGGTGTGATTTATTTGATTGTATCTCAATAGCACAATTTAAGAACCTTATATTGTATGTGGTGCTCTGTAATATCCATAGGGAGTGAATAATAAAAATACTGGCACATCCTTAACCAGCGTGATGTGAAACATGCAGCTGGAATATTCACAGTTGAGCATGTCTTGGCAGAGGAGCTTGGACATCCAGAAAGGCGTTCGTGCTCTTCAGATTACAAAACTTTTAACAGGTTGTTGTAGCCATTAGAAAAAAAAATCCCAACCAAACCCACAACAAAAACAAAACCCGAATCTGCCAGCTTCACTTGATACTCTTCTCTTCAGACTCTCATCTTTGATCCCATCTGCACTCTGCATGCTAAACATATATGAGGGAGCTGAGTTTGCTTTTCGTTTTAAGCAGTGACAGGGAAAGCACTCTGGCACCCAAAAGAGCAGGGACTGAAATTTGCTTTCAAATGCTGATGTTAAGCCAGTTTCAAGAATGCCCCAAGAGCAAGTTTTTGCCTGCAAAAAGCAGGTGTTGAGGGTTTTTTGGTGTGGTTGGTTTTGTGGTGCCTTTTTTTTTTTTCCTTTTAAAATTGCTTAAAGGTAGTTACCCTTTTTCCCCTTTCCAGCTTGAAAAGGTCCTTTGGCTGATTCAGGACTGGAATGCAGAGCTCGTGCTATTCCTAAATTAAGAGGTTGGCAAGTTTTTTTGTCCCTGATGACAGGCAGAAGGATTGCCCAAATGAAACAAGGAATAAAACTCTGCAAATTCTCCTGCTATGGCTCCAGCATTGTTTAGTCTTCCACTAAGGTCTGTAAAGCCAATCCTGAAATGTTTGTAGGCGGAAAGTAACAGAAACCACCATGTAGCTACGAAGCAGGGGATGTTGCTCATTGCACAAGAGGCTTTGGGTATTTTGTAGATGTTGGGAATGTTGGAACAAAATAGTAGCAGTCTGTGGAAATCAGTCTGAGAACTTCTACCCTCCCTGGGGAGGTGTGTGCATCAACCCCCCCAGTGTTGGGAGCAAGGTAGAGACTCAGCATCTCCAGGGATCAGGGCCTTTTAGGTAGTTTTGGTGCCTCTGGACCACATTCCTTTGCAGTTTGTTTCAGGTCATGGTGTAACAAATTTCTGTACTTCTGACAGGAACCGCCTGACCTGGGGACAGGGTTGTTACTGTGTGTGCAGAGCTCATGCTGGTCTTGAGTGTATTTATTTTCTCTGCACCTCTGCAAGATTATCATGCTGTTTTGCAGATGGAGTAAACCGTGTGCCCAAGGTCCTCCAGGACACAGAGGGCAGAGTGAGGACTGTCTTTTCATTGTGTTAGTCTGTGTCCTGGCAGAAAATGTCTCAGTCCCTGCAGCCACCTTCTGTTAAAACAGGCCTGAGGTAGCCATATGGGTCTTGTAGACACAGTGTGATTTGAGAGGCATTTTAGGTACCACTGGGTCTTTCAACCCTCCAATCTCAGCCAGGGGGTGGGGATCCTGCCTTCTGTTTTAGCCATGATGAACTGGAATCAGGGGCTTGTGTGGTGTTGTCCAGCTCTCACCTCCTATGTCCTTTCCCCTTCCTTCTGCTGGGTTCAGCTCTCACCTTATGTCGGAGCTGGCTGGTTCAGGAGATAGTCCTGCTGCAAGCCAGCCCTAGAAAACAAGTGTCGGATCAATGACCTGAACTGGCTCAAGAAGCAGCAGGGTGCCCAGCAGGATGCTAAGTGCTCCTCCCAGGTGGGAACTTATGCTAAGAGGTGGAGCAGGGCAGATCTCAGTGATGTCAGCAAATGCTGATTGCCTAGATTGTCTTGCCCAAGCTATGAGAATAGCTGAAGAATATACTTTCTCCTAATGGAGGCAAGATCCTAGGAATAAAACTTGTTCCACTCTGAAAAAATGGTTCTTGAGCCACTGTTCAAAGCTGACCAGTTAAGAGATTTTTTTTTCCCTTTGCCAGTTCAGTTCAATTATGTTTATAGTATTATTTTGTTGTTGGGATACTTGTACTAATTTAGTGGGATATGTCTCAGAACCCACTGCTAGCTAATGAGTCCTGCTTTGGAATCTCACTTATTTATTAAAACGAATGTGTTTTTTCAGTCCATGCCAGTGGAAAGTAACCTTTCCAAAGGGAAAGAGAGTTGTGCAAAAAATGTGGCTCCAAGCAAACTTGAACTTGAAGTGCTGGGGTCGCCTTATTCACCTGACCAGGGTTTCCACTTTGAACTCCCATGATACAAAAACAGCGTCAAAATAGTTAACTGTTAAAAACACAGCTTGTTTTAGCATCCAACTGAAATCCTTATTTGGGTAGCTCCAAATGCCACACATCCTTCCTTACAGGTCAGATGTCAAAACCTTCATTTCCCCTTGGCAGGCAGCTGCTAAAAGACAGTTTAATGTATTGCTCGAAAACACAGAAGACTTTGAGGTTGGAGGTAGCATAATGTAACTGGAATTTTAACAGCAACTTGAAAACCATGCCAGTAATGCTATGAATGCATTTTTCATGTCTACTGAATTGCCAGGAATACTTCTGCTTTTCTCCTGCTTTTATAAGGAAATGAAGCATCCGTCATGATCTGCATGTGCATGTGTGTATCTGTCCTTCTGCCCCCACACCTTCTGACCCTTCTGTCAGTCAGGTTGGTGGATCCAATGCAGCAGTGGATGTCCTGAAAGTACTGCGTTGCTAAAATGTGGGTGAGGAGTAGAGGAGAGCCAGGCTGTGAGTGTCCCCCTCATCCTGTGCTGCAAGCACATGAGCAAGAGGGAGGTTAGTTACGAGTGCAGCAACCAGGCGTTGAGCCTGGCTTATGCAAGCTTGGGCATTACCACACGCCACGAAAGCCAGCTACCAGAACCAAATCCACAGGAGTGTGTTAATATGTCCATAGCCACTACAGCGGCTCTGCCTGGAATAAGCCGAATGTCTGCACAGCTCTTTGCCTTGGAAGAAATTATTAAAAGTGAAATGCAATTAGCAACAGCTGTAGGGATGATAGGTGAATGAGAAAACCACACAGCTCATCTGTCCTCATTGCCTGTGGGGGTTTGCCTGTACATGGACCAGGTCTTCACGCTTGTCCGTGGCAGCTGTGTCTGGTCAAGAGCTAACCTGGTCATCTTTTAAGTATTAAGACAATAAATAACACCTTTGTGAAGCAGCTTCTTGAAAATAATGCTACGCCCTGCCACAGTCCCACTAGAGCTTGCCGTGGTGGGAGTGCTGCTGGTGTGAAAATGGTGGTTTGGAGGGAGAGGGAAGCCTGGGAAGATTTCAAGGCTCTGACCCAAAGCAGAAATGTGTTTTCATGCTGTCCCTTGGCAAATGATCTGTTTCCTTCTTGCCCTTTGCAGTTGTTTCCTTTCCTCTGGATTTCAGGCTTATACTCACTGAGTATGGTATTTGTCAAGTGAACAGCAAGAAGCCCGTCTGTGAGAAAGTCCATGTCGTTTGTTTTATCCACATCCAGGAATTGAGCTGAGATAAACAATTCAGGAGGCAAAACAGTGAAAACTGGAATGTGAGAGGTGTCTTTGTGTATGGCTCTGTACTAGACCTGGCTGCAGTGTCATCTGGGTCTAATTTATCTGCCCGATGGGCAGCTGTTGCTGTTATCCACAAACACAACTGGATTTGTGAAGGCAGGGTTTCACCCCAGCAGCCAGCAGTATTCCTATACCTGCTTTTCCTGGTCATGTGTTCTGAGCTAAGAAGCAAGGAGAAACAGTAGTTTCCTTGGTGGATTTCTTGCATTTCTATTTGGATTGGACAATTCTAAGCTTTCTGAGCATGGTAACATCTGCCTTTCCTGCAGGGATCCTGCAGGGATCCTCCGTCAGGGAGGATCTTTTGCTCTAAGCAGACAGAGTAAGAGGAAGGTCAGGGTAGAATGTAAAGATGCTTTATAAAGCATTTCTGTTACAGAAGGAAGGCTGGTGGTGTACTGAGTTTTCAGGCATAAGAATTCCTGTTTTCTTTCCTTGAATTGAGGTGAAATATGTAACTGTGACCAAGTGTCTGCTTAGCACACCCTTTCTGTGTGAGAGAGATGCAAATCCATCGCCACTGCTTACACTTCCACTATTGCTTCCACCCGTCTTCACCCTGGCTCTCCCTTGGGGAGGTGCTGCCGGAATCAGTGCCCCTGTGACGGTGTCCTTTAGCAGTACATACTGAACACATTGTACTTGGCTTTCCAACTTGTCCTCTCGGACTGTTTGCATCTGCCAAAAGGGGCAGGTTTGTCCTGAGGCCTGCATTAGTGCCCCGTGTCTTCCTGGGGGAGGGAGCTGTGGTGCATGTGTGCACCAATGCAACAACGCGGTGCCTCATGGGTGCTGAGCGTGCTGTGGGACTGGGAGGCTGACCGTGGCGCACGGTCCTGCTGTGGACTTGTGAGAGAAGGAAAAATCCTTGCTGGTGGTCCTAACATAGTGTGCAGATTATTCTGCTCAGCTGATGTCCTGGCAGCCATGTGCCACTTTCTTCCCGGTGCACATTCTCAGACTCCATCATACAGGTCTTGGTCTTTGCTTGGACCCCCAGAGCCATGATAAGGAGTTTACCCAACTGAATCTTCACTTTTCTGGAAGGATGAGTTTTCTGCCAATTTATCAGACTTCAAATCTAGTCTTACTATTCTTTCCACAAAGACAAACTACCTTCAGCAGACCAAGTCTGACTGAAACATCTCTGCCTACTTTCAGCAGTCACTGCCAGCAAGCTGGAAGGTGTTTCTCATTCACAAACTGGCCAAGCGTGACCTCATTAAATGTTGAGTTGACACCTAATTACAAGAACACGTGATGTGATGGCTATCCTAGGCAAAGGCTGAGGACAAAGGGGTTAGTGCTCAGTTACTGCAGCTTTGCTGCAGCCCAGCATTTGACAGCTCTTTGTAATTGCATTATTGATTGATTTCTGCTCAGTGTTTTGCCAGACATGTCATTTAGTGAGATACCAGTGGGAAGATGAAGTCTCTTGTTGCATCAGATTATGGTGGAAATAAATTGTTTAAGAAAGGAAAGGATCAGTAATTACGTGCCTTTTTTATTGACTGAAATACTGGGAGACATCAGGTCACTTTTATAAGCCTTGAACTGTCCTCTGACATTGCAGCTTTTATTCTGAAGAAAGCTGCACTGTGCCTCTTGGCTGGTAAGGGAACAAGTTCACTGCCTGGTGCTCTCTGTAGTCAAAGCTCCCATTAATTCTGCCGGCTGCACGGAACGATTTCTTGGTATTTCATTCTGGACTGTAATTGAGAGTGACACAAAGCACTGGTGGGAATTGGACTGTGTTGAAATCCCTGCTTTTTCTTACAGTTTTCTGTAGATAAACCAGCTCAGGTGGGATGAGGGTATTTCTAATGCCGTGCCCTTGAAATTTATAATATTTTCAACACCTTACTGGTTGGAGGCAATTTTAGAGAGGTGTCTTTGTGCCTCCTTGCAGCTTGTCCTTGTGATGCAGGATGTCTACAACATTGAAATACAGTACACTGCACCCACTCGCATGACAATGTGTCTGGGAGAGTCCTGTAGTCCTGTAATATCATGAAAATTCATAAAGCTTTTCCCAATATTTTTGCTCCAGACAAGAGGAAGATTTCCCGGTACGATGTTGCTGGTCAGATTTCAGCCAGAAGTCTGTTCTCAGCTCTCCTGGCTAGTTTTAGAAGACTTAGTCCAAGCTGATGAATTTCTCTTGGCTTGGTGAGGAGATTGAAGCCTTCCTTTGTTTCCTCCTTGCTGTTTTCTAACTAGAAACGGGTGAGCATTTGACATCCATTTCTTCAAGAGTGCTTGCTGCTCAGTCTGAGGTGACTGGTGAGTTGTAGAAAGTGTTTTTGTGGTTTTGGGTGTCCTTTAATGCCTTTTTACTACCTTCAAAGATTAGATATGTGTCCTTAGTGTGACCAGGCTCTTGTAGTGTAGGGAGTGCCCTGTATTTAAGAATTCCTACATTTTGCTCCAGTGAAGCTGGACAGAATCTGACATTTTTTTTGTATGTGGAAAGTTGCAGGGGGTCATTTTCTGTGTGAGCCTAGGAGGTTTTGTCTGCAGTGCCCAGCGTGCCATTTGGCTGCAGGCTGAGCCAGGGGGAACGCTCCTCTCCCATTGCTTCCAGAGGGTCACCTCCCTCTGGCTCTTCAAAACAAGCAGAAATGGGGAGGGAAACTCAGGTTTAGCAAAGAAGAGTGGCATGAAGAGGAGAAGCAGGATGGGTGGCTGGCATGAGGCTCCATCCTCCCACTGTTGGAGCCCGGAGCTGGTGCTCGGGCTCTTCCTTTTAGCCCTGACTGCAACTGTAGTTACCAAGGCTGTGGATAATCCAGGATGGCAGGCTCAGAGGCTCCCCAGGCTGCCTGGCTAGTGTCCTCTGGGACCTGGCTGCTGGGTTTGGCGTGAAGGCTGGAGCCACCATGATGTTTCTGTTCGCAGCGAAGCTGACCCAACAGCCTTGGGACTTTCCGTGGCTGTTTTTAGTTCCTCCTTGTCCTGCTTGCTCACTCTGCAGTGCCTGTGCTAAAAACAAATTCCAGTTGTATTGGTGAATTATATCTTACTACTTGGGAACACCGCTCGGGGTGCTGCAATCCACCCTTTCCTCAGTAGCTGCTTTGCTCTTCTAGCTTTGCAGCTGAACCAGTGTGAGGAAAATGCTGAGTGATGACACTATCATTAAGACTGCTTTCTGAAGGCTGGAAGAACTGTCCCAGGCTCCATCCCAGGCTCTGAAAAGGCATCTCTTACTCCAGATGATCAAGGACAATGTTCCTTTTCTGGAACCTCTTCTGTCTGCACTACTGGGCTCCAACAGCTGTTCTTCTAGCATAGTACCCACCACTAACTAAGGGCCATGATTTTGATATGGTCTGTTACGTGTAGAGGGCCCTTTCTTTTTGTCTGAAAATCATCTGAGCTTGATAAATAGAAGGACAGGGAAACCACTGCTGCATTGTCTTGATCTGACTGACTGTGTTGTGAATGAACAAGTAAATAATCTGCCAAGATGGAAACTGGGGTGAGGATGCCTAGAGCAAAGGCTGGACATGGTAGGGTACCTCTTCCTTTGGCCATAGTGAAAATGACTGCTTCCACAGCTTGTGCAGGGGTGGTTTGGGCAGGATTTTGTTTAGGCAGAAATCCAGGTTGTTACAGACCATTACAGAGATCATTTGGAGCAGAAGATCTGGTTTTCTAGTGGTGTTTAGGGAATATTGCCATTCCTGGGACAGAATGCTGGGTCAGCAGTACAGGTACTATTTAGAGGATAACTCACCAATCCATCACTGAATTTAAAGAACACTCTGGAACTGGGAGAGAAAAGTGAGACTGTGGCATAATGGTGCCTTCTTACAGGTCAGCTCCCTGTGGGAATTCTGAGTCATTTTGTTGTTGTTGATTTTAATAACTGAAACCAGTGTATTCTCTCCTTTTTTTCCTTGCCAGACCCCACAGACCCTGTCACTCCAAGCTTTCAGATTCCATTAATTCTTGTGCATTATTGAGGGATTTTGGTTGATTAGATTCTTGCCTGGAATTTCTCTGGGGAGGAGCCCAGCTTCTCACTGCCTGCAGATGGGACCTATAAAGCTCAACTTTCTTGCACACCCAGCTGGATGGTGGGAATACAACGTCTGATGTCTTCAGGACAGACTTGGTACCCTGCTCCTTTCAGGGCACCTGTTGCTGAGAGCATGGCCAAGACTGGGGAGGTGGAAAGCAATTGGTCTACAGAGCTTTGAATAAAGCCAAAATGCCTGTTTTGGGCTGACTTTGGAGGTCTAGGAAGGTCTAGACCTCTCTGCACATAACTGAGGCATGTTTGGTCTGTGGGCACTGGGAAGAATTTGGCATGGAGCAGCTATCTTGTCTAGTAAAACTCGGGCTGTGGGAGCCGGTGTGAGGAAATAACAACATCCACTTTGGTTTCTGCAGGCTCTGTCCCCGGGGCTGGTTGGGTGTTGCAGGAGGCCACAGGAATCCTGCTTGTGACCACAGCCAGATTAATGGCCACTTGGGCAGCTTTTCAGAAGTGAGGAATTTGTCCACTTTCACAATAATGGTTAGAAATTCCACATTAATTAATTAGTTTTATTACAGGACTTGTCCTTCCTGCTCCTCCAGGGCTGCCTGAAACACTGAACTCATTACATGAAGAAATGGAAATAGTACTAAAAATAAGAGCTGGTATTCCAACCCTTTGTGAGGAAACACACAGAGTATACTGACATCCTCCACCAGACGTGCTTCCCAAGCTGTGGCTTTTGGCCAGATGAGATCTAAACCCAAGTTTTAGATCAATTGCAGCCACTTAAACACTCCAGCCTGCTCCACGAGGCAGTCTTCTCTCAGCCTCTTATTCTCTGCTCAGTTTAGGCTGTTCATTTAGGCTTTGTAATTACTCCCACAATTTCAGTTTGATGCAGTGGTCAGATCTGACCCTTGGATGTTGCACAGTGAAGGCTGCACACCTTCAGCCTCCTCTCCCCATTAGAATGGTTTTCCTACCTTGCAAGGACACTGTTTGCTTTTATGGTAGTGAAGTGCTTGGAAATACCCTTGTGAAAGGGTGCTCTGCACTTGAGTTATGGTAGCATGGGACTTTGGAAATGTTTGATTGAGTGCAGTCAGAGTAATGTTAGACTGAGTAAATATTTTGGGAGCCCAGAGCTGATAACTTTCCCTTGCTTACGTTTGTTGGGGGGCCAGCCTGCAGAAACTTACCACCTCTCACATGGCTTTTAAACAAATGTTGTCTGTGGACTCAGTGTGCTTTTATTTTAATCCCTTTTTAGAACTGCTGATGTTGTCTTGAGATTTGCCCTGCTGGTAAGGGCAGGTGTACTGCTCGCTGGTCATTCTAGTGTTTGCTTTATGAACATTGCTTCAGATACTTGTGGTTGGACGGGGGTTCTCATTTTGAGTCTGACCACTCCTTTCTGTTCAGCTCCACCTTTGTGACCCAGGCTTGACCTGGTTTTTTTGGGTGAAGTGAGTTCAACATGAGAAGGCTGACCAGTGAGGTGGTAAATTCCTGCAGGTCCCATGCAACAGAGTGGTTTGGTTGCTGCTCAGAGCTCTTGAGAACTGTGACCCTCATCCTGGGCTATGGCCAAATGAGCTAACAAGAACTGAAACACAGAGTTTCCAGCATTAACAAAATGTGCCCTGTACAAAGAGTAAAAAATGCAAATGCAGACATAGGTTCTTCTAATCTCAAATGGTTGGAAAGCTTCCCTTGTTCTGGTAGTGTTTGTTGTGGATTTCAGTCGCTGCTTTCCTCCATTTTTCTGTTTATTCTTTTTATCAGGCTGATATCAAGGATTTGTTACCTTACTCCTGGCCATTAGGCTGGTCCTGCACATGCTGAAACAGACCTTTTCAAATTCAGACCAGACTGAAAGTGCTTGGGCAGTGCAGATATGATGAGGCAGTAGGTGAACCTGGCCGAATGTCTGTCACATTCATAATCCGGCCTTAGGTGACAGCCAGCAGTGCACAAATTGGGAACTTATGAAAAGAGTATAGAGTGAGCCTTGAGAGGTGGGAACAGTGCTGTGGAAACCTATCATGCTGCTGATACCGCTCAGCCCACGAGATCAGGGATTTCCAAAGCACAGCCTGGTCTACTGGCTGCTCACAGAGGTATCTTCTTTATTTGGTGAGCTCCCCTCCTGACTTCAGTGGGGCTTCAAGTGCTGGGAGAGGCAAACAAACCCACTGTGATGTCTGTGTACATCAGTCCTGTGTCTCGAGGCTTCAGCTGTGGTGAGAAGGGAGGTCCCATCACTCGGGGCCGTGCCCAGTGGAAGCACAGCCCTGCCCAGATCTGTTTTTATCCTTGGTTACAGGGTGTGCTGGGAGATTTGAGCCTCCGACTTGTCATTGTCAGCAGTATCCTGTCCCCTGGAGCTGATCTGCCCTAGCAGAACTAAAATGTCTCAGCTGACCTAAAAAACTGCTTGTAATTGAAATGCAGTGGCCTCCATAAATATTTAACTGAATCTGTGTTTTGCTGTGTGGTTTTTTCCAGTTCTTCTCTTTTGCTTTTCCCTGCCGGTGTGTGGATAGTCAACTGAATGCACATCCCCTCCATAGCATCCTGTGATGAAGTGGCATTTTTGGCAGTTAAATTATGCATCTTGCTTGTCTTCCATCATCATCATGTTTAAGACTGATGTCAAGCTCAGCGCTGAGTGTGTGAATGCTCCCGTGGGAATGTTTACACCCCACTATGGGCTGCCTACTGCTATACAAACCACATCCTGACAACCTGTGCGCAGTCCGCATTAAGATTTTGCAACTCTGCTGCTGGAGCAGTGGACTGCTGTCAGATGAGGGAAGTTACCAAAGTTTTGCCCAAGAAATAGCTGTGGATGGATGGGACTTCAGGTTGTGCGGCAGAAAGAGCCGGCAATGCAAGGCTGCAATTAGTGCAGACAGCGACAAAGGTGTCTCTGTGAGCAGCCGGCACGCTGGGCCGAGCTTTGGAAATCCCTGAAATCGCAAGCTGAGTGCTGTCGGTGGCGTGAGCTGAGCTGGGCTGACTGCCTGACGCCAGTACCTGGGGCTTGTGCAAAGTGTGCAGCCTGCCCCGTGCTGGAGTAACCCCAGCTGGGCTGCTCTGCTTTCTCCAACTGTGGAAGCATGCACGATGCCGGGAGGATGCGTAGCCACAGCCTGGCAGGGACTAGGACAGCACAGATCAGACTGCTCCCGTGGTGGAGTTAGGCTGGGGATGCTGCAAAACCATTGGGTAAGGTCACCCATCATCGCAGCTCAGCCTGGAGCAAATGTGATTTCCCCATTGTGACAGTGGTCAGCGGCTGCATTTCAGAGCTGGAGAGGTGGTGTTGGTTCCCCTCTGCTCTGAACCCAGCACAGGGGCCGATGCAGGGCAGTGCTGCCATCCCGTCCTGGCTGACGTGTCCTGGAGAGAGTGGAGCTCTGCTGTTCTTAGCAGGGGTGAGACCCTGAGCACCCTTGGGCCAGAGTTGCAGGTTTGCCCTTTTCCCAGACAGACACATGCATCTGTTTAAGGCAGCTAAGGCACAGGGTGAGCGAGATTGAATCTCCCCAAAACTGCCCCTGTTTCCCAAGGACCTGAAGCAGGGACCGCAGGAGTGGGATTACACACCAGAGTTTGAGCACACATATGTTGCAATGCTGCCTGGAGGGTGCTTCTGTCCAGGGGCTTTCCTGTGGAGAGACATAGCCGGGAAGCAGAAATAGCAAGTGACTAAATGTCACGGTTACATTCCTGCCATCTGAAAAGAACTCCCTATTTTCTTTTGGCTGCGAAAATTAACTTCCCTTTTCTCCTCCCCGAGCGGGCGAGCTGGCTCCCGGTGGCTGTGCCCTCGTGGCGGATGCACAGGACGGTCCAGGTCAGACTGAAAGGAAAACTCTCCTACTGGGGGCTTTTCACTGTTGTGCTCCTTTCTAAAGAAAATGTGCAGGGCTTTTCTTGGCCCTTGTGAAGGCCAAGATGCAGGTCTGTAGCTGGAATAGGATAAGACTGGCCTCATTTGGGAACTCTTCTGGGTTTTGAGCTGCTTGCTTCCCTTCTGCATCCCGCTGAGCTGTGTGGGGTGGGGGCTGGTGGCTGGCATCCGGCTTTTTGTTATTCATGTAATTAATCTCATTCCTCCCCGACTGTGGTTCTCCAGCCCCCAGGCACAGACTGGCTGTTTGGACTCTGCTGCACAGTAAAAGCTCCACCTGGGAGTCAAGGAAACTGAGGCAGGTACAGCTGAGTGTGTTGTTCTTGGGCGTGCTTATCCTTTGGTCCGGGAAGACTCAGTAATGGAACTGTACCTTAAGAGAGTAAGTTTCTTAGACTGAACAGCTTGCTAGTTGCTCCAGTGATGAGCACTACAAAAATGATGATGGTGCCACGTGTTGCCTAGTTTGAAGATGCCAGGGTGGGGAAAACACTGAAAAGGCTCCAATGCAAAATTCCCTGGGATTTTTAAAAATTTCTTTTAATACTCTTCGCAATAGCAGAAGTCTGGATTTTTGTGGGATGAGAGCCTGATGGGTAAGGAATGACTCAGCAGCTGCTCCACCTGGGAGTAGTCAAGAGCTTGGTCCTTTGACTTGCAAAAGGCTTTTGTGAGCCCTCTGGGATCTCCTTAGCGCCAAGAAGAAAATATGCATCATTTATACCCATGCCGACTATGTGCATTCAGGCCAGCATGCTCATCCCAGTCTCTCTTGCCCTCTTCCTTTGGTGTTTTTTTTTCCTCTAGAACCCTGTACTTTTTTCCCCTTGCATTTTTTTTTTGGTCAACAAGTTTATTATTTTCCTGCTATAAGGTGCTGTGCTTTCTTTCTTCCTCTTGTGTCCTTGTTGCGTTTCTGCCAGCCTTATCTTCTCTTCCCATGCGTGGTCATATTTACTTTACATATTTTCAGCAGGGTGCTAGCAGGATCATTGTGACCTGTCTGGCTCAGTGAAGACCTGCTGAAACCTGCCATTCATTGATCCAGCAGAAGAGCCGTCAGGAGTGCTCCTGCCAGGTTGGGAGGGTCAGGGCAGAACTCTGCACAAGCATGTCTGGGAGCTGTGGAGGTGACACTCTCTGGGTTTGGAGTATGATGGAATCCACATGTTGGTTCCTGCTTGGGACTGATCCTTTCAGTTTGGCTGCCAAACCATTTGGGGGGAAAAAAAAAAAAGGTAAAATCTAAGGTTTTATTCTGGTAATTATGAAATATTGGTATTTCTCCTTGGGAGCACAAAGGAACCTTAAAACAAGCTTGCAAAGATATTTAGGGAGACCAGCAGCTAAAGAAGTTCACCACTTGAGCATCTTTAAAGAAAGAAAAGGGAATGAACATCCACACTCTCAAAAGCAATGCCAAAGAACATGCCACCA
This sequence comes from Callaeas wilsoni, assembly GCA_013398955.1. Lineage (NCBI taxonomy): Eukaryota > Metazoa > Chordata > Aves > Passeriformes > Callaeidae > Callaeas > Callaeas wilsoni. The sequence continues at coordinate 568,733 of VWPU01000031.1, read as the reverse complement.
GTGACCCAGGATGCGTGAAAAGTCACCCCAAACTCTTCCTATGCTTGAGAGGTGAACCAGGCTGTCTGGGCTCCCACACTCTTAACACATGAGTTTTGCAAAACTTTGACATTTCAGTTGGCATAAGCAGCTGGTGGTGTTTGGGGGAGAGCCTGGAGGAGCACAGTGATCCCTCTGGGCTCGATGAACCGCCTGAGCAGCAACTGCAGGAGCCAGTGGCATCTCTGGTTCAGTGGGTGTGGAAGATTCGAGTCCCAAATGGCCAGGCTCTTGGTGGCTTGTGTTGTCATTGCTCTTCCAGTTCTTGCTGAAACTGGGCCATAAACGTACCTCCTTGGTGGAGCTGCTGGTACACAGGCTCCCTCCACCCAACTGGCCCCACAACTGACCGCAATCTTCTGTTTCTTTTCCTTCTAAAAGGACCAAAAAGAAGCCTTGGGTTTGACCATAAGCCAGCCTTTTTGACTTGATTGCTGTTACTGCTGCGATTAAACCCAAACAAAACCAAAACCTGGAATGTTTTCTGTATGTCCAGTTTTAGTTTCTTTTTTTTCCAGGTCATCAGCCAAACCAAACAGCCCCAAACAGACCCCAGGTGTTTGCACTGTCCTGCTTTTCATGAAAACGCGCAGTTCCTTTATAAAAGTGTGTGCAAGAATTTGGGGTTTTCCTACTTGCTGTCTTTCTCAAGGGCATTCGGAGAGAGATCCTCTTCTCTGTTGTAGCTGTACTGAGATGTTTTCATCGTGGCACTCTCTCTCCAAGGCAGGGCAAGGAGAAGCCATCAAGAAGCTGCGGAAAGAGCAGTGTGACTGAGAACCAAAGTGGACTTTGGAGCAGAGCCCTCCAATGAAGTTTTCCTGGGGGTAGTGTCGACCCTCTGGATGGGTTAAATGTCTGCATCTATAGACACCCCCCTTCTCCCCTCCTGCAAACTGAACTGAGCTTTCCTGGAAGCCCATCCCAAACCTGGGGCTGGTGGCTTGTAAAGTGGTGCCAATCCAGTGCTTGGATTGCACTAGGACTGCACTTGGACCAGTGCCCATCCACCTCCCAGAGGGTGGGGGGATCAAGTCCCCTAAGAAGGTTTTCCCAGGTTTCAGTGAGTCGAGTGACCATTATGGCATGTGGGCTGAGACACATGTGGACCTTTATGTCTTGGCTCCTTTTTTCCAATTACCTGAGGTGCTGTCTGTAGTCTCAGCATGCAAATTCCTCTTTGCTTTGCATCATAATTCCAGCCGGTGCAAATCGCTCTCCTCCTCCGCTGATATCCGTTCTCTGACTTAGCATTTCTGCTGCTGCTGAGTTCTGGCCTTCCTCCTTTGGGGGCTGGCACCCACTGAACCCAGCTGAGAATGTGGCCCTTTGTGCTGGAGCTGCTTGCAGGAGCTGGGGAGCTTTGCCTTCCCTGCTGCGAGCCTTTTTGGCTGGAGAACGCGTGCCCTTTCCTGGTGGGGAGGGATTTAGGGGTGAGGGGGAGGTGAGAGCGCTCCTTGTGCTGGAAGAAAAATGATGAATGACTCTCTTGTGCTTCTGAACAAAACCAGGAAATGGGGGGGGGGGGGAGCAAAAAAAAAAAGAGGAAATGAGAAACAGTAAAGAGGCCTCCCCCGCCTTCATATAAGCAATCACTCCACAGCATCTGGAGCCCAGTAAAAGGGCTGTTCTCAGGAGACCTCACACTCGCCAGCCACACAGATCTCCTTTATTGCAGACTCCTGGGGACTGCACCCCCACCCACCTCCCCTGTGCTGGCCCTGCACCCCAAACCAGCCTAACAAGGGCAAACTGAAGCTCAGTTTCCACGGCCGTGAGCACCAGAGATGCTCGTGTGTGGCTCGGCTGGCAGGCCATGGCCTGGATCCATCCCAAGGATGTGGTTGTGATGCTGTCGAAGCAGCCGGAGCACCTGCATGCTGTTTGTGCTGGCATGCTGCCTGGCAGCACCAGGGCACAGACAATGTGGTACTCTTATCTGGTGTGAGATCTGCTGGAGTGGAGTCACCTCTCCTGCCCTCTCTCCCAAAACTGTTTTGGATGCATTAGATGCAGTAGGGATGAGCACAGAGTGGGTCGCTGGCCATTGTGGTTTGTGTCTGATTTTAAGCATCCTCCTTTGTTATTTGTTAAAAAACGTATCTGGTAGGAACCTCAATAGGTTAAGCTCTTTCTTACTGTAACCTTGCTGGCATTACTGGTTTAGCCATTGTGGAAGGGGCTTGTTGGCAGTAGGAAAGCTGTTCCTGAGTGCAGCTTTAAAATCATAATGCAGGTTTTAGAAACAGAGATCCTGAAAGGGGAGTGGTTCTCACCCATTTCCAGATGGAGGTGATCACAGTTGATCACTGAGCATCTTTATCATCCCAGCCAAAACACTAGGTACTAATTTAGTTGTAGTTCTTACTCCTCTGTTGTCTTCATCAAGTCCCAATTGAATTTATATGTTAGGTGGGAGGGGCTTTGGTTGTTTGTTTCTCCTTCCTGAGCTGAGAGGAGCTCTTCTTCTCCTGAATGTAAGTCCTCCAATGTGGAGATGGGAAGTGTTTCTGATGTGGCATTTGGATCTTGCCTGTGAATTTTTGGTGTTTAGGGCTCTGTAGGAGAATCATTTGTCACAGAGGTAATGCAGATACTGAGGAACCTCTGTGGTGATGGATGTTTTTGTTTCTTATATCCAGAGATTATACTTTCACCCAGGCTTTAGCTCAGTGCTTGTTCACCTGCTTGTGTGACCCCATTTTCATTCACACAAATCTGGAGGATTGAGTTCATTATCTGAAAAATACATTCTTTCTTTTTGTGGGTGTGGGAAGAGAAAGTTTTCTCTTGTGAAAAGATAAATCACCACTTCAGATATTTGCAGCTATTTTTGAAATCCCCTCTTATCCCCTTGTCAGCAGAAGGGAATCCTTATCCTTTTTCACAAATGCAGTGTCCTCAACATGTATCTCTGCTTGGCATGCTCCCAAAAGAGCTGCTTCTTGAGGGGCTGAGGAGAGGGATGGCTGAGCTCACACAGAGGAAAGGCAGAAATTGCAGAGGAGTCACAGGCACCCCACTGTTTTGTGGAGAGACAGGAAATCAGGTTGCATCCTTGCAAAGTGGTGTCTTCAGGTTTTCCCTAGCTAGTTAATGGTGAGGTTGGTGGCTGTGGATTTGGGCTGTTCCCCTGGGGCAGCCTCCATGTAAATTGGCTGGGCTCAAGAGGAAAAGCAGTATTACTCTTGAGTTTAAAGCAGCTCCTGATGTTGCTCAGCATCTGGAGGAGTTTGTTGAGAGGGACAGTATTGTAAAAATCTTCAGCTCTTCTGCCTAAAATCCACAGGGCAGTACCTTCCTGAACTTGCTCTACCTTCCCCCTTGTGTCCTGGGTTTTGGGTGCTTGAGGAGGCGTGTGAGAAGCCAGGCAGGCCTCCAGTCTTTGCAGTGCCTGAACCCTGGGGTTAGCTTTGGAGTGACCCCTGAACAGCACAAATTTGGAGGCAGTGGTGAGAAGAGGCACTGTAAGCCCTGTCTGCGAGTCTGAGCTGTGCTGCTGTGGGCTTGGCTGCAGAGCAGCCGTGTGTGTGGCAGGTAGCAAGGATAGATTTCGTGCGCGTGTCGCAGAACGGTCAGGGACTGGGCTGGGAGCTGGTTGTTTTTTATTCAGCACTTATGTGACCAGTCCTTAAAGGAGGGCAGCTTATGATTCACCCCATCCCTCCTTTTGCCTTTACATGAGCAATGGTTTTAAAGCAGGGTTCTTGGTGGCTGGGGAGGGGAGTGTGCTGAGTCAGCAGCTTTGCTGCTGCTGCTGGATCAGCCCCTGGTCAGGGCTGTGACGTTTTGGAGATGTCTCAGGCCATTGCAGCCTTCAGTGTTGGCTGCCCCTCTGTGAGGGGGACCTTGTGCTCTCATTATTAATGCAAACCGGCAGCATTTGAGCCTGGTAAATTTACTTTCTCTGGAAGTCACTTTATTGGAAACCCTGGGTCAGTTGACTGGGTGGCTGCTGTGTTTTGGTCCTGAGCCCTTCAAAGTTAGATGGGCCCACTCAAAGGGAGAGAAATCTTTGGAATAGTCTTCCTTGGGTAAAGCTCCTGAGGGAAGTCTGACTCCTCTGTGGTTTTCGTAACACCATGCTGAGGTGTCTTCGTGTCCTGATGTCTTACTAATTTGCCAGTGATGATTTTTTTGAGTTATTTTTAACAGGCGCATTGTGCAACTAATGGGCTTTTTATTGGTGGTAAACAAGCCGAGCTAGACAGGAATGCTGCCGAGGCTGGACTGGCAGGCTTGCCTCTCAGTGCTGTAGAAATAACTTTTTGGCGCTTTTTTTTTTTCCTTAGGGAGAGAGAACCTGTAGTTCTCCTGCAGCCTGATGCTCCTACCAGCTACCTCAGTGGCAGAGCAGCTCTTCACCTCATGTCCTGATTTTTGGGTCTAAAACTGCTTTCTGCATTGGTTTAAGGGACTTACAACCTTTGGTGGGAAGGCAGTGGCTTTGCCCACACACCATAACTGGGTGGTGCAGGGCCCAATCCTCTCCTGGCCCAGAGAGCCGCTTCCTACCGGGCAGTGCCTGGGATGCTCGGGGCTCAGTGCATGGAGCTGGTGGGTTTTCGTAGGGGCTGTGGAAAACACCGTCTCTTATCACGCTTCTTGCTTGATGAGATCAAAACTGCGGACGCAGAGCATTTCCAGACCCTCCTGGAGTGGAGTGGGGTCAGGCTGGAAACAGCTACCGTCAGGGCAGTGAGTGCAGGTAGTGCCACGAGGCGCGTGGGCACTGGCGGTGCCTGGCAGTGCTCGGGCAGTGCTCACTGCGGGGCTGTGCCCACCGAGCTCGGAGCCGTGCCCGGCCTCAGCCGCCGTCGCTGCAGTGTGTGTGCCACCACCGTCCAGGATAACCTCAAGTGAAAAGTATCAGACTTCAGTGGCCAAGAAAAGAGTGCTGACCTATTTTGGACACTTATTTATATTCAAGTTGCTTCTCTCTGTCTCTGTGAAAAAGCTGTTGTGACTCCAATACTTTTTAGAAGTTTTTCCCCTCCCTTAGCTTTTGTTTGTAACAGGATATGATCCAGTACGAACATCTGTATTTTCCAGTAGCCAGAATAAATGTCTTACTATCTTTTCTTTTTATTTTTCTTGCTGAAACAACACTTTTACAGAGCAAAGCCAGTTTTGTAATATAGCTAAGCATTTAGTTGCATTGTGTCTCAATTTTTACAGGTTCTCCTTTTATTAAAAGTCTTTCCTACAATTCACAGTTTTCAGACCAAAATGGAAAAAAGTTGGAAGTATGTCACTGCTGTTTCTGATTGTGAGCAACGAAAAGTCATCTAATGTAAGGTCACAAAAATTATGGAAAACTGTTTAGTATTTTTTAAAAGTACAGTTTCCTTCTGTCACTTACTGGCTGTATCAGTTTGCTGAAATCATGATCTTCTGAAAGATCTTAGTGGTGAAAATGTTTTGGGTGTGGTGGTTTTGTTTGTTTGGGCTTGTTTTTTTTTCTTGTTTTAACAGCTATTCTCTAACTTTGTGTGCTGCAGTTCACAGTCAATTTCTTACGTTTTTTTAAATTGAAACTGTAGCTTCTTTGACAAAATTCTACCATTAGAATAATCATTAAATCTGAGCAGCTTGGTCAGGGCAGCTGTGTGTGCTAACCCTAGGTGGCTACTTGTCATCCTGTAGATTTTAGGACTTGCAATTCTGTCAACAGTAGGAATCTAAGATATTTAATCAACAAGGAAAACAAAAGCAAATGCTAGAATATTCATCATTCATCCAGATAAATGATGTTTGTATTAGTTCATTGTATTCCATAAGTTTTTCTGCTTTAATATAGCAGGGTTTTATTACATTTTTTTTTTGTTAGTGTTGTGGTTGGATTTTTGTTTGTTGGCTTTTTTTTTCTTCCTATGTGAGTCTTTAAGACCTGAAAGAGCAAGGGTGAAAAAACTTGCTTTATGGAAATTGCAAACCCTTTGGCTTCGCTAGCTGAGCTTGCAAACTCACTGAACAGCACCAACCTTGCACTGAACTAGCTGTGCCCTGTGCAAGTGCATCTACATGAGAATCATATGCAGCTCCCAGGAGGCCAGTGGGAGCCTTTCCACAGTCCTTGCCTGCAGCTGGATTTGACCCAAAGTATATCTGAGAAGGATTAGGGCAGTTTCTTTGCTGAACATAGTTTTGGTGGCTTTTGTGCTGTCACGTCTGTGTTCTGTCTTTTGTGGCTGACATGAAATTACAGTTTGCATGCCCAGACAGACACACAGCCACTTGCGGCCCCTGTGTGCACTGAAATGTCTCTGTGCATCGATGTGGCTGGATTTGGGATAATCCCTCTGCACCATGGCAGAAGGGCTGTGCTAGCTCCCTGAGCTCCCGAGGCTGATGGCTCTGTGGCACCAAGTAAAGCCGCTCCTTGAGCATGGTCAGTTGCTGCTTGTGAGGTTGGTCCTGTGCAGGGTTTTAGAGAGAAGGACTGGAGTTTTATTTTGCCCTACACACTTTTGTAAGAGGTTTTTCTCCAGCGTGCCTCACCGTGCAGCCAAATGCTGTGATGAAGTTTGTGAGTGCTGAGTCTGGGGATGGTCTTCATCCAAAGTCACCGGGGAGTGGAGAGCTGGAGGCAGAGCACTCATGATACATCAAAGAAGAGTGTTCCAGCTTCTGTCAGTGAGAAACGTAAGTTGAAGTCCAAGGCCTCTGGTCAGGGTCTTGTCCTGAGAAGCTCAGCATTGCCCTTAGCAGGAGTGGAATATGGCATGGTCAAGTGAGAACCCTCATGCTGCATGCTGGGGTTTGAAGTGTGAAATGCTCTTCAGCATTCAGTGGTTCGTTCATGTGTGTCTAAAGTTGCTTCTGATCCTTGTTTGTTAAAAACATTTGTAAAGCTCATCTAAAAGGAAGTAGGTTCTGAAGGTGAAATTAGTTCCTACTGCTGCTGGGATCAAAGGAATGTAGTGGCAGTGTCCCAAGTGGTGTGTGGGTTGGGTTTGGTTGTTTACACCTGGCCATGGAGTCACCAGACCAGACTATGACCTCTTCAGTGTAAAATAAATATTTTTTAATAATTTATGTGTGTTTAAATGAACAGCATTTCTTTGCTTTCAGAAGAGCTGTTCTGGGTGACCAATCACCCTAAAAATAAATGTAACAGTGAAATGGTGGGCTCCAGAATAGGTGCTTATTTTGTCTCCTGAATACCCTCCATAAGCTGCTGCAGTGCAGCAATGCTGTTGGCATCTCCTGGTGAAATCGGCTGGTGTGCTTTCACATCAGCAAGATAACCAGGAGTTTACTGAACTCATCTGGGATTTGTTGGATTAGGCATGATGAGAGGCTGCTGAGTCTGGAAGCCGAGGGACTCTCAGGAATTAATGATGTGTATATAGTGTGGATTAGTTTTATCTATAGAAGTTTCAATGCAAGACATTTGCTGGGAGTTGAAGTGCTCCTTGTTCAAAATGAGCAGCATTCTCCCTGCAAATGAGAAGGCAAACTTAAAGGAGGGATGCTCTGTATCGAGTTGGCATGTTTAGTATGGTTTAGCTACTCTACTGTGAAAGTGAATTCAGATTAAGCTTCCCCTGTGTAAACAAGCCAGGTGAGGAATTTTGTTGTTTTGATGAATTGATGCAGTAAAGCAGAACCTGTAAAGGAATCTGCTGTGAGCAGTGGGAATGTCCCTGGAGCTGGCAGCACTGGCAGAGCTGGGGATGGGGAACACTTTGGGGAATGCATGAGACCTTCCACTTCAGTGTTTAGCCCTCTTACATCCTATGCGTGACGTATCAGGTATGAAACTACAAATTTCCTATTCTGGACACACATGGAGATGACTGTTACATTTTCCTTGAGTCCATCAAGGATCAGTCTTTGACTTAGTTATCTTCATGAATGCTGGGGGTCTTGTGCATGTGTGGCTTCACACCTTACTTACCAGAATGTCAGCAGGATGAATTTTTTATAAAGTTTCTGGGGAAAACTTACGGCTCCATATTGTCAGTTTCTTGGAGACATTTGGATCCAAAGCTGAGGCTTGAGTGTTCTTTCCCTGTGTTGCTGCCACCATATTTGTCTCTAAGCAGGAACACTGATTAAATTACAGTGCACCTCTGATAATGTGCACATATGGCAACTCTCTGAAGTTTCATATTAATTTTTATTTTTCATGTGGTGAATAATCATGTTCACACATCCAGAGGGTTGAGGAAAAAACAGTACACAGTAATTGCTGGATATGAATTTCAAAATTCCCTGTGGAAGACTGTCTAAATAGATTTAATGAGCTGGCTGGTGAGCATGCGTGTGCATGTGTGCTTTCACCACCTCTCTTGAGCCAACTGGATCAGAAGTGCTTATGTGTGTCCGAGGTGAACTGGAGGAGTATGTGGAAGAGATATTTTTGCACTAGGAGAGCGCAGGTTTGAAGCAGACTTCTACCTGCTTTTCTCATGTCTGTGCTGTAATGAGGGACTTCCACCACGGAGGTGAAGCCTTTGATAATGCAGGTGATAAATTGGAAGTGACATCACTGTGGTTTCAGCTGCTTAGGTGAGGAGGGATGGGAGCAGAGGATCTGTCTCTGTATCTGTGGAGTTGGTATCCCGTCTTCTGTAATGTACTCCTCAGAGCTGCGGGTGCAGAGGGTAGCAGAGCTACAGCAGGTCACAGCATGTGTGCCACCGAGCTGCCAGGAGAAGGTGTTGAATTAGCTGGAGGCAAATGGTCAGTGGGGCTGGGATTTCTGAGTGAGGTGGATTACAGCCATCAGATTTGAACATTGCTGTGTCTGTGATCTGCTCTGCTGGCTGGTTTCCCACGCCTCCATCACTGGAGACAGCCCTGAGATGGTTGTGTGCAGCTTGGCTTTTTTGCAGGGGTCATTGCCATGGGTCAGTGCTCTGTTTCCAAGAAGGACCGGTGTGAGTAGAGAGCTGTGCTGAGAGGGTGGCCATTTTAATGAGGGGTTTCTGTGTGGCTTTTTGTTTCTTTTTTTTTTTTTTTTTAATATTAATTAACCTTTGTTTTCTGTCAAGAAAGTTGTCCTGAAGCATGGCTTAGCAAGGCAAACATGCCTGGACAAAGGGAGCATTAAGCCTGCACAGAAGGAGGGGAGAGGGTTACACCTCTAATTACTTTGTGTGCATGTAATTTTTTTTTCTCCTCTGGTGACTGATGGGTCTTGAAAGGACTTGCAGGGGTTGGTGTGTGATTCACCAGGGCAGAGCGTGTTCTGGGCTGAGGCTGCCGGCTGTCTGGCCCTGGATGCCAAGGGCAGGCGATGCCCTTGTGCTGGCGTTGCTCACGCCTGAGTCAGCACTTGTGCAGCACAGCTGCTCCCCAGCTGGGGGCCAGGTGTGGGATTCACTGCTCACGTCCCAGCCCAGCTGGACAGGAGGATGCAGAGGCTTGGCTCTGCCACGTGAGCACTGTCTGGAGTGGGCTGCTGTGGGAGCATGTGGAACAGCATCTCCTGGTAGGAATGTAGGTGCTCAGAGCCATCCTGAGTGGGCGTGAAGCACCGAGCTGCTAAAGTGCTTATGCCAATGAAGGGGCTGGAGAAGGAGGCAATCCTGAACCTCTTTCACACATCCCTATCCCCATACAGGGAAAAAGAGATCAGTGCTCTCCCACCCTCCCAATAAGCAGCAGCCTACAAACTACCCAGCCTGCCACCCTGTCCTTTTCTCTGGTCTTCCTGCCTGGTCCTGGAGCCCATGGTAGATACACAGGCTCTCCTTAAAAAAATGGGACCTGGGATTGGCTAGGTGGAGAGTTAGAGCTCATGATGTTCATGTGGGAAGCAAGAAGAGGGAAGAGGGGAACTGAGGTGAAGGAGAAAAATGGGTAAGGAGCAGTTGTGGGAATGGTGTTCAGGGAAGAGGAGGAGAAGCTGGGGCTGCACAGAAGAAAGGAGGAACTTGTGGAGTGGGCTGCAGTCCTGGCCTCAAAGCTGATGGATTAGGAGGGCTTGGCAGAGAGTTGGGGATCTGGTTTTAGGCAAATAGTGTAAAATATGTGGAATTCAAGGAGGGAGATCCAAAGCCAGTGGGCTTGGCTCTTAAAGATCCCACAGGACAGAATGAATTTTAGTCTGCTTTCTATAAAGGTTTTCTCTTTCCCACTAGTTTTTGGATCCATTGACCAACTCCCTGCTGGTGGGGTGGTGCAGAGGTCTGACCAATGATTTTCTTCTTCAAAGTTTGGTGAAAATCACTGACCAGATAGGGGAGGAAAGGCCCTGTTAGTGTCCACTTGGAGAGGAAGGCTGCAGCATGGGTTCAACTGGAATATTAGACATCAAGGGCCAAGATGCACTCTTGGGAATACTGCTCCTGATATGCCTGGCTCTCTTTGGGGAATGGTGCACTTTCTGCACCAAAATCATGGAATCATTTAGGTTGGAAAAGACCCTTGAGATCATTGAGTTCAACTGTAAACCCAGCACTGCCAAGTTCACCACTCAACCATGTCCCTAAGTGCCATATCTATGTGTCCTTTAAATATCTTCACTGGCGACGCCACCACTTCCCTGGGCAGTCCATTCTGATGTTTGGTAACCCTTTCCATGAAGAAATTTTTCCTGATATCCGATTTAAACCTCCCCTGCTACAGCTTAAGGGCATTTCCTCTTGTCCCGTTGCTTGTTACAAGAAGGGCCAGAAGAGATTATTGCAGAATTAAATTTGGCATATGGAAGAAGCCTAACCCTGCCACGGCAGTTGGGAGATACAGGGGATGAGACCCTTCCTGAGCTGGGTGGTTCCAGATTTGAATCCTATAATTTTAGATATGGGGTTTCTCTGCTTCTGAGCAGGACACTCAGTAATTTACGTATATCTTACTGTTGGGACTTCTTTCCAGTTCCTTTCTGCATTTCACTGATTCCTCTTTCCTGATGCTTTCATAAGTCTCAGTGGCTTAGAAAAAATACTTTTCATATCTTCCTTCTCCCCCCAGTGAACATCTCTTCTATTGTTTTCATGAATGAAAAACTGTCTCTAGCAAAAGGGAATGAGAATCTTTGCCATTTTGAGCAAATTCTTGTCCTACCATGGTGGGGAAATCTGTCTCCAGTGTCACCTGTTTAGTTGGTTCCACCAGTTCTTCTCTGCTGACAGAAGATCAGCTGCATCTTGCAGTTGAGTTTGGTTTTGGGTGTGTTTTATTTTTTTTTTCGTTAAAACAAAACAAACCAAAAAACCCCACCAAAAAAACCAAATACCCAAACCACCCATCTGTCTGGGAGTTCTTTCATTAAATGGAGCTGAGGGAGTGCAGCAAGCTACCTCTTTTGCAGGAATCTCTTTTGGCTTGAAAGGAATTATTCATGCAGTTACGCAATCCACAATGAATTTTCAATTTGTCACAGTTTTTCCCTGCCTCCTCCCTTTTGTCCACCAGCCCCACTAGGCTCCTGCTGAGTCTCTTCATTGACTGACATGCTTTGGCAAGAGTTCTAATGTGTAGGTGCAGTCCTGATCCGGCAGCCCTCCATGCTCTGAGATCTCTGCTTGGAGTGAGGGGCTGCAGTGCTCAGTGAGGTTCTAGATTCTTCCCAGGTTAAGGTCACACCTTCTGAGAGGAAAAGCCATCATTTTTCATCATGAATTCTTTTCTGAGAGCCTGTGGTTGCTTGGTGTCTTGGCTTTCCTCCCTTCATCTGTGTGGGAAAGCCAAGTGGTTTACATTCCTTGCAGGAAGAAATCTTGGAAACAGAGGACTGCGTGATCCTCTGCAGTCACAACCTGAAGTGTGACTGAAGCGCACAGGTTTTGGGGAAAATCTCAGGAGCCTTCACTTCATGAGTATCTGCTCAGATGGGTGGTAGCTGAGCTAATGTTTCATTTTTCTCTAACAATTTCGGATACGAGATGAAATTGTTCAGTGCTCATCCTGGTGCAGGGAGCTCTGCCACCTGCAATAGGAACCTGAGCTGCTGCTGGCACCTGTTGAAGACGAGCCTACATGTGCTGCACGTCTTTGGTGGGTTGGTCCTGGCTGGAGGCCAGGTGCCCACTAAAGCTGCTCTGTGGCTCCCCTCCTCAGCTGGACAGGGGAGAGAAAATACAAATAAAGGCTTGTGGTTTGAGATGAGAGTAGGGAGTGATCTTGCACCACTGCTGCTCTCGGGCCAGGGAATTCATGCACGTGCACCCAGGTGGGATGGCAGGGAAGGTTCCTCCTGTCCACTCACTCTCCCTGCAGAGCCTGGTGTTTGCAGAGGATCTGCAGAAGGAGTATGGCAATGAGGCTGTCCTGCAGAAATGGTGAGTGTGGCTACTGAGGTCTTGCCCTCACTGTCACGTGTTGCCCCCTCCCCTCTCCCCAGGGGAGAGTGGGTCGATGGGGTGGTCTTGTGCTGAAGGAGCCGTGCAGTGGGTAATGCCTGGCCAGCACCAGCACATTTACTGATGCAAATGTTTGTGGGATGTGGATTTTCATTTTACTCCTCCCATTCAATACTCTGTTTGGATCAGTGGTAGGAATTACAGCTGATAAAGCTAGCTGTTGCCATTAACAAAAGCATTTCCTTTCAACTCCCTAAGAACTCCAGCAGAGAAAATAATAAAAATTCACTTGCTGTTCATGTTTCCAGGGTATTCATACCTTGGAGATGCACCAAGATGGTGGAATAAGAAGATCTGAGGGAGTGTATACACTCCTGGGACTGTGATCAGGAGTATGAAGAACTATTCACAAAAAGTATGAAACAAAATAGAGCAAAGCCAACCAACACTTCCCTAAAGACCACTTTTGCCTCTCTCCCTCGGTGCAGCCCTGCATTGAACCTGACACCCCTATCTTTCCCTGTGCTGATTTCTGTTACTAATTTCTCTTGCTACAAGAAGTGTTAAATCCCAGCTGCTAAGCAGCAGGTCTGGGCTGTGTTTCAACCCCCCCTTTCCCAGGAGCTGTTGACGTGCCTGTGCTTGCACCCTTCATGCTGTGTCCTCCATCCTGACACAGCTTTTTCCTTTCCTCTCCCTTTCTCACTTTTGAAGGGTTCAGGCTGGAGGTGTGATGTGTGTGGTGGGTTTTTTTTAGGGATATATCTGCCTTGACAATGTTCCTTGAAAGCTGTCCCAACCTGAACAGAGCAGAAAACTTGTGGAATATTTGAATTACTGACTAGTTTGATGGTCTCCTGGGTAATGGGGCACAGGGGTAAATGTTGCTACTGGCAGACACTGGAGTTGGATGGTCTGTTTGCTGCAGAAGGTACCCCTGAATTCCTCAGTTGTGGTGAGGCCAGCCCAGCCAGCCAGAAGGGTCCCCTGGGCCTGCTGTGTTTCGTTTGGGTCCTAAAATTGCTTTAAGTGAATTCAAACTTCATTCCTCCTGCTCAATCCAGCCCTCTCCCTGGGTTTCTTCCATATGTGATGTGCTGGAGTCATGGAGATGCAGGAACACCTCCAGGCCTGGATGGTGTCTGGAGCAGAGCATCCCATTCTGTGTGGGGCTGCAGTGGGGTGCTGCACTGAGCACACGGGGCCACGTCCCCTGGCTCCCCTTGTGCGGCAGCTGGAGGCAGGCGGTGGGCAAGCCTTGCCCGCAGGCTTTGCGAGGTGAGCAACTGGCTCTGTGCTTCCCTGTGGGCTGCTCTGTAACGTGTCTGTCCCTGCTTGTTGGTGCCACCGCCTGAGCCCCGGGGGTGGGGAGGGCAGGATCCCCTGCGCTGCTGCAGGACCTGGCACTGGAGCTCTCCACATCCCCGCTTGGTGCAGGCAAGTGCATGCATGTGTTTTACGAGGCTGAGTTCACTGTGCCCGTTCTTTGTCTCTCCCCCACCCCTTAAAACTTCCAAATCATATTTCTTTTTTTTTAATCTCCATCATATGAATGCACACTTCATGCATCCAGAGCATCTGATGGCAGTCAAAGTGCAGATCTTTCCCTCTTTAACACCTCTACAGCATGCCATGCCGTATTAACTCTGTTGAGAGGGCATCTGGGCAATAAAGTGCAAACATGGTCCTTGCTTGGCTCTTGCACTCAGTAAAGACTTCTCTTTCTTGTTTTAAAGCAATGCACTGGCTGTCCCATTTTGAGTCTGGCTTTCTTCCAGATGAGCCTGTGTGTGGGCACGTGTGGATTATCTTTGTCTCTATGGCTACCCTGAAAACTTTTGAACCGGAAAATTCAGTGGAAGGATTGAGCTCTAAGATACTGGTTTCCTATGGCTTTTATGGAAATAGTTGCTGGGTTGTAGGACTGTACCTTGTTCATGTCTCCTAAGGCGCTGATGCAGAAACTCAGCCAGTATTAGACATCAGAGAACCAGCAATGTACTCACAAGCACACTCTCAGGAAAGATACATAAAACTCCTTAAAAATCAAGCTTTGTTAGTTATATCACTCAAGTGTATTAATATTAATTAGGTCATTTAACTAATTACCTGTTCATCTGTATGTAAGGGGCAATTGATAGCTTGCTGATGGGACCCAGCTGGAAACTGTAGAGCATGAGAAACGGACCTTAAGAGTCACGTGTAGGCAAGAGGGGATTGATTATCACTTCCAAAAGCTCTTGTTTTCTAGGGCTTTAAATCATTTTGGCAGTTCCTGAGGTTTCATGTGGAATGGAGAAGTGCTGTCTCTGATGATGGTTAAACACATGCTTTTTAAGAGAGATTTAGTGCATGTAAGCTATTCACTGGTGCCGGCTTGCTAAAAGCTGCTGTCAACATTTTGAGACGATAACAAGTAACAGCACTTACAAATATCATCATCATCGTTATGTTTTGTCTCTTTTCAGGCACCTCCCCAGTTGGGGATTTAAAGATGTTCCTAATTAGTCACTGTTTCAGGATCTGGGAGATGAGAGCTGCTGAGGCTCCATTGCAGAGATGTCTGTATTCTGTCCCTCCCTGGATCTTACTCTGAGATGAGCATTGTCTCTGCTCCCCCCATGAAAGCCACACACTCTACAGTGAGTGTGAGGAGATAAAGCGGGGGACACTGGGAGGGGAACCTTGTGTTTGATGTTTCCTGTGGGCTTTGGGTCTCTTAGAAGGGAGACAATCACTGAGGACTTACTGGCTTGTCTTGCACCATCATTAGGATGTGCCAAGTGCTTTTTCTTCCTCTGCCTTGTCCAGCTGCAGTGGCACACAGATACTGTCTGGCACCAGTAGGTTTTCCAGCCCAGCTGTGTCTCTGGGGATTTCCATGCTAGGCTGGACAAGATTTGGTGGTGAGCAAATGTGTAGTCACTTGTCAGTCTCTCAACTGACTATGGGAGTCAGGTCCTATGGGTGATTTTTTCAGTGTGTTTTTTTTAAACCTAAGTGGTGACATTTCCCACATTTGAGTCGTTTCATGCCTGGTATAATAATCTTTGGAGCCATTTAAAGTATTTGTTACTTCTTTAATGAAAATTCGCAGAGATGCTTTTAATTTTTGTACTTAAAATACTACAAATTTGATGTTGGAAAACTGAATGGAAAGAATTCATCCATGGCAGTTCCCTGAACAGACAACCTCCTTGGTTCTGCTCCCTGCAGAGCCCTCCAGTCCATTGTCATTTTGGGCAGAAGAGATGTTAAAACTGGCCTCATCCTCCCCCAATTCAAGAGTATTTTGGTCGAAATCTTGCCATTTTAAGGCAATTATTCCTGTCTGGCTTGTCAAGCCTTTTCTTTCCTGTTGTTTGCAACCTCCTGAAAGCTGCTGCTTACGCCCCTGCTGATGGCAGGTTGATGTCTGTCAGACTTTCCTGATTCCTTCCTCAGCTCCCTGAGCCCACTTCCCTTTCTCAAAGTGTGAGTGAACACAACCCTCGAGTTCAGACTAAGCTACCACAGAAAATGCTGTAGACTCCAGAGGTTCCAGGTGGAAATTCTGATGGTAGAATGGGTTTGAACTACTGCTTTTTTTCCATCAGAGCATAAGGAAGGACAGGGTCACGAGTTAATGTTGCTCTCAGAAGAGACAATGAAGGCTTGGTCTGAGATGGGGAAACAAAGAGGGGGAAGTGTGCCCTTACCTGAAACAGGAGCTGCTGTTGCTCAAAGCAAGGAGTGAAATAACACTGAATATAATTGATGATGTGGCATAAGTGGTGGAGACAAGGCAAGGAGGTAGCTGCCTCTGGACATCTGCACATGAACAAACAGCTGTCTCGGGAAGAAATTCATTTGCCCTGGGAAGAAATTACTCTGGATGGGAACTGGTTAGGGCAGGTTTATTTCAGCACAAAGTTGCATCATGCAGCCTTTTTTCCCTCCCCTTAGGCCATCTGGGGATTTCCTGACTGATCCTGTTCATGCTGCTTTCTCTGGGTGCTGGAGAGATCTCTAATAGGTGCCTGTGAACAGCTGTGGGAGCATCAGGCTGGCCTAGCTCATTAAGGGAAAATGGGTTCAGAGCAACTGAGGTGATCTGGGGCCATTAATTGGTGGAAGAGGAGGACAGGATTTTTCCTTTTCATCGCAGCAGCCTTCTGAAGGCATGCTGGCATGTGGGAAGATAGGTAAATGGCAGCTGTATTCACGGAAGCACTGAAATAAGATTCTCACTGCTCTTGGCAAGGGTCCTTTGCCCTGCTGTGCTGCCTCAGCAAGGCACACTCATCTTCTAGTCATTAGTCATTAGCTTGTTATTTCGTTTTGTGGAGGAGATTATAACCAGCTGAGGCGATAGGGCAACGTGAGAGACCAGGCTGCTGTCTTAAACTGCTGTATTGTCCCTTTGTCTTTGCTTTGTCCTTCTTCCAAACCCATGGCCGTCCAGACCATACAATGGAGAGCAGGCAAGAGCATTCCTTAGGGTGGGAGAAGCAGATACTTTGGATTTTTGCAAGTCAAGTTGCCCAACACTGGAGTTACGTTATTCACTGTGGAACAAACAAGGGCTAAGCATTGTGATGGTGCAGTGTTGATTTCAGAGAACTTAAAAACTGCGATGAATTTATGGAGAGCAAAGGCTCAGGGCTGGAGTACTTCATCATGTGGCTTATTGCAGCCTTTGAGTCAGCCAGACCTCAGGAGGTTCAGCAGGAGCAGGTGGATTTAAGGGAGCTCAGCTTCAGGACCTGAACATGAAGATCCATATTACCTAATTCAGTCATGAAGCAGTGAGATTAGGGCTGCTCACCCTTTCCCTTAGAGACTGACTGTTGTTCTTTGATGAAAAGTCTTTAGGAGATAGGATTATCTCTAGATTAGCCTGTTGAGCAAATGGTACACTGGGACTCTGTTGTCCTGGAGGGACATCAGGTCAACACATCGATTTTAAGTGATATCAATAGCATTTGATCAAGTGGCTCAGGTGAAGAGTTAGATTTATCTTGTGGGAGTCTGACCTTTGCTCCCAGGGTCTTACCGTTCTTTCAGGACCAAATCTTGGCCCTTCTGAAGCTGTTCACTGACTGGGAGCAGCATTCTCCCTATGAATGAATAGCTTATTACTGCCTGACATTTCTCGAGGGCAAGCTGGAGACTACTGTTGCCTCTTACGTGCCTAGGCTCACATGTGTTTTGGCACGTACACCTCTTTGATATGAAAAATGACTGGGTTGAGAAAATGCAAATCACTTCTGCAAAATTGCTGATTCTTGTTGAATGAGGGAGGAAGAAAAAAAAAAAAAAGATGCACCCAAATCTTTCCTGAAATTTCCAAGTTTGAGGAGTGTCCAATCTCTGCCAGTTTTGGTAATCACAGTGCCTGATGCCAAGCAAGAACAGGAATTTTTCAGCAGGTAAGAAGGTAATGGTGAGGTGAATTGTGTTTGGTGCTGTGGGGAAATATCTGTGTTCTCCCCACCCACCCTGCTGTGTGGGTCAGAGTGGGGGCTGTGTCAGGGTAAGTATTCAGAGGCAGTTGTCTGTGTCTCCTGGGTTTCTGCGTGGGGTCAATTTTGCTTAACCTGCATAGTCTGAGGAAAAAAATCAAGTCAAATGCACAGCTCAGGATTATTGTCTGGGGTTGTCTTAGTTTGGGCAGCTGCAGTGCATGAGGTTTTTTGTGAAGAGGCAATTTTTGGAGCAAGGCAGGTGAGGTAATTACCACAGTCCTTTTTTTGGATTTTGCTGAACGCCTCCAGCCTTTGCAGGGCTGAAGAGAGAAAGAAATCGGACTTTCCCCCAGGCCCATGCCCCTTTTTTCTTTAACCTGTATGTTCAGTGATAATAGCATGACAAAATAAAGGGGAGTTATTTATGTGGCACTAAAAGCACAGTCAGTGTCAGAGCAAGGGACTTGCACCTAAATATCGATTCATTTTAGCTATGTGTCTGTCCTTGCCATAGTTACAAGGATTTTTTTCTACCTGCTGGCTTGATGCTAACAGTCATTCTGTCAAGGATGGGATTTTTATGGTCCCTTTTTTATAAATGTGTACTGCTGGATAGAGTGATAAAATGATTTCCTCAAGGTCTCCTAAGGATCGAGAAGCAGGGTAGGAGGGCTCAAATCCAATTCTCTTGAATCCTAGTTGACAAACTTGGCTCTGAGACTGTTTAATGGGACCTTCCTGGTGTCAGGATTGACTTCCCTGAAGTCCGCTGTATTGTACCACCATAAATTACCTTAAGCAGATTATGGCCAGGGCCACATTAGTTGCTTTCAAGGACTTCACTGTGAAACAGAGCACACAAAAATTGGAGTGGGATCAGGAACAAAGAAAGTACTGAAAACAAAACTCTTTGGTCTCACAGTCAGTAACAGAATGGGCACTGAGACTTTCTTAGTCTACCAGAATCCATTTTTGTCTTAGTCTAATTCATCCTCTTTCATTTGCATTTCCCCTTTTTTTTGGCTAACATTGGTTTTGATGAAGAAATGTGCCAGACCCTGTGACATCCATGACAAGTCCATTCACAGTCCCTCATGTTGAGCCAACACTACTGACTCCATCTCAAACAGACCAAAGATGAGGCCACAATTAGCAAAGACTTAAATGTTCTGCAGTTTTGTGGGTTTTGTGGTAGTGTTTTTCTGTGATGGTGTGTTTTGTTTTCTTTGATAGTATTCTCAGAAAGGAGGAAGGTCTTGGGTGGCTGTGATCAGAAGTCAAGGACCCAGAATTGGGGATACCAGAAGCACTGGCATGTAGTCTATGGACTGGTAGTGGTGCTACGCTAGCTACAGCAGTGTAAAGAAGAGAAAGGCAACCTTTGTGGGGAAGGTGGAATTAAAAATGAAAATTAGGGAAATGAAGAAAATTAAGGAAATTGTGTGGGGTGGCAGGGGTTGTGTGGATAAATGTCTCTGTAATGTTATTGGAAAGATAAAAGTTTCCAAAATAATATTGCTCTGGGAACTTAGGAATGTATCTTAATATCTAGGAATACACACTGGCAGACACATTTTATTAATAAGGTAAAACATAGATATGGCTGGATGTGGTAGCCCAGATTTTTTCATTAAATAGAGCACCAGCAAATGGAGGTGCTATTTTAGGTTTTGTTTTGGTAACTAGTGTTGATGTTAAGAGGGCCTAATTGTACAGAGGAGTCTTGGACCTAGTGCTCATAAAATGGATTCCTTTTAAATTAAATAGAAGCCTAAACAAAAGTCGATCTGGAACTAGGATACTTGTCTTTGAAAGGGCAAACTTTGAAAAATGAAAAAACCTGGTGGGTGAAGTCATCTGGGCAGAGAATCGTGAATGCAGAAAGCAGAGGATACAGAGCCTCTAATTCAGAAGTGCAGAAACTATCTGGACCAAGGGTCCTAAGTAGAGGAGGAAAACAGGGCAGGAAAGGGCTCCTTGCTGAAGCTGGTGAATAGCCACCTTAAAAAGGATAGCTGGGATTAAACAGAGAGTCTGTACAGAACGGAAAAAAAGACTAATTGGCAAAAAAGCAATGTCTTAGAGGTCAGGAAGGGTAGGGATAAAATGAGAATTGCCAAAAGTCATGCTGTGTTAGGCCTGGCAAAAGAAATTAAAACAAACAGCAACAGGTTTCTCAGCTACATAAATAAAATTAGACTTGAAGCTGATGTGCAGCAAGGTCCAACTGGAAGATCAAAGATGATGTAGGTATGGATCCAGCATTAATGACATTTTGATTCAGTGTTGAATACAGTTGGAGGGGATGAGGACATGGAAATCTTGGAAACTGAGGGTAAGAACTAAAAGTCAAAAGAATCAAATTGATTGAAATCAGTCAGAGGGCAGTAGCACCAGCCCTGGTGGAAACTGTAGGTGTGAAGATGTTGAATACTTGTGGTTGCACTGTTAGGCTCATTGCTATGAAGAGAGAAAGCCCAGAAAAAGTCTTTAGGATAAATGATGTGGATGGTTGAGAGGGTCAGAAGTGGGATAAAACCAAATAGAGCAGAGTGCTGGGATGGGCAGTGAAAGACCAGGCTGAAGACTCTGATGAATGGGACTTTTGCTAGTGAAACCTGCCAGTGGGCAGCTAAGACCTGTGTGTGTTAATTGATCCCAGGGTGAAGGGGGGACTTCCATCCTGCTTCGAAGAAACCACCCAGGCTCACCCTATATCCACAGAGAAGTGTCCCACGGGGAGGGAAGCGTTAACCCCCTGGAAAGCAGCTGGCAAGCCCTCAGCAGCAGTCATGAGCCTGAAAAATGGATGTAGGCAGGCACAGGTGCAGGGAAGAGCTCCAGGGGAGTGGAGAGCTTGTGCCATGGGGAGGGCTTGGCTGCTCTGATGAGTTACAGGAGGAAAACAAAGAGAGGGAGGGGAAAGAGCACTGTTGAGCGAGAAAATAGTGTTGGCATGAGAACATCATACCATAACTCAGCCCTAATAATATCCTGCCTAGAAAATATGGCATCTTCTGCTCGCTAGAGCACTGTCCTTCTCAGATGACATCTCCAGGTGATACCTCAAGGGCTGGGCAGATACTTTTCTGCTCCCAAGGAGGCTGCTGTGCTGTGGCTGATGGCAAGTCTCGTGTCCAGTGGCCCAGGAGGCCCTTGTACTAATCCCAGGGAGGATTTTTTTCCTTAAAAGAATAATTTTCTAAAATGTTTCAGTTCTCCTCATGAGCCCAGCAGGTTTTGTCAACACACAGGACATAGTGCTGACCCTGCCATTCTACTGCTCCTTCAGCTTGGCAGAAGGCAGGTTTTGTCATGGGAGAGTGATTGTTAAAGATCAGTGTGACCAAATGATGATCAAGACCAAATTCAAAATAAAATTGTGCTCTCAAGAGCTTGGGGTTTCATTCACGGTACAGTTGGATTGAGGCTAAAGCAATATTCCTGTTTCACAAAAAGTTTTACTGTACTGAATTTTCAAAGGGAATGGCGAGATGGTTTTGCCGTTGTTGTTAATACTGTTTTTTAGGTGCGGGTCCCTGGTCTGCCTGTTTTTAAAACTGATTTTATTTTAAATTGTAGCGAACCAGGTGGCATGACATTCTCTGACCTAAAGCGAATTTCCATCTATTTATTTATTTGCTGAGATTTTATTGCTCAGCATTTCAGAGTAGCAGAAGCCTCCTATGTGTTTGTTTTCTTTAGGCTCTAGAGTTGACTCTGCAGCCAAGCCAAACTACTCCAGCTTTGGGGGGAGCTGAAATGAGGAAATCTGTACTTTATGACCTTAAACTTTAAATGAAAGGGGATTTGGGAAATAGAGCAAGTGATCAGAAAGTGAGTATTTGCAATGGGTAAGTGGGGGAAGGCTTTAAAACAAAGCCCTTATACAATGCCAATGACTAGATAATGTCGTAAAGTTGGGAACAGAGATAGAGAATCAGTTGCTCAAGAGGAGGTATCAGGTATGTTGTCTGAGGCCAACAGCACTGACAGAAACAGGGAAAAGGATAGCTGGCAGCTCTGATACTTTAATTGCAAATGAAACAAAAGCTGGAAGGGGAGAAACTGAGAAATGTCACATGCCTTTAAGGCCTCCAGAAGGCTCTTCCCCAGCTTTCAGTGGGCCTTTCTAGACTGATTTATTCCTGTGACTCAGTGAGGGTTAGATTTTAAGCTTTTGCTTCTCTCTACGTCCAAGCTCCCCCAGCATGGCCATGCTGCCTTTGGGGCAAAGGAGCAAGATGCACTTCAGACTATTTATGGCTCATTCTACAGTTTCATTCTGGGAACATCGCGGGAAGGCTGATAGCTGTTTTGATGCCAAATATTCATCAGCCTTCTGCCATTTTCCAAGTTAATTTGTGTGCATGACTTCTCCAATGACTTCTCACATTTTCCACCACCTGATGCTCTATTAAGAGTTTGTTCCTTTGTCTGTCTCTGGGGCTATTTCATTGTATGGGTGCTGCTCTGTTTTCTGTCCAATTTAAGGATTCAGGCTGACCTTGTCAATTATGGCAACTGATCGAGGCCACTTTTGTAAGGAATCATCATCTGGAGACCTCCATCCCAGCTCCACTGCAGTAGATGTGATCTGAGCACTGCCCTTTTCTCTGGTGGAGGTTCTTGGTTTAGGGATCATTCCACATGGTGTCAAGTCCCTTCTTAGGTCATCTATCTCTGATGCTCCCAGGTTAATTTTTCACAGCTTTACAGCCAGAAGGACAGTGCTTCCTAGTCCAGTTCAGACCACAGATTTTTGCTGTGTGAACGGCTGTTTTGACTAGAACACTGGAAAAAACATTTGATCTTGACTTTAAAATCATTCATAACATGATACACTATCACAACCCTTTTGTAAGCTATACCAGTGGCTAATTACTTGGATTGTCCATGTTTGTCTAATCCAGTAGTTTTCATATCAGTAAAAGCTGCATATTTAGAAGAGTTGTTAATTCCTTTTGGTCTTCCTAGACTTAACTGTAGGTGTAGTCAAATCTTCCCTGGTTGCCCTTTTCCTTTCTAATATCTTATCTGACCAATTTGTCCTACGTTCTTCTGTGCCACTCCATTATATATTTTAGGAACAAGAAAGATGCTTGTGTGGAATTATCTCCACAGGTTTTATTCACTTTTGCTTTTCATTATTGATAAGCAGTTTCCATTCTCCTCTTCTCTTACACCTCCTTAATATAAATATTTATGTTGCCCCATCAATTTACAACGTATTCAGCAGACCTCAGAAGAGGTGAAGTCCTGTCCCACCAATGTTTTTGTCTTTTCATGCATCTCCCATGCTGCTGTGGGGGCACTGGGAGCAGAGATGATAGAGCTTTGCAGGGAAGGACCCACATACTGCAGAGGCTGGGTGTATTTTGCTCCTTTGAAGCTCACTGGGAAGACCTTCCTGATTTCTTTTCAAAGAGGGGACAACATAGCAGCTGGTGATATTACACATGGAGAGAGTGTGGAAGTGCCCTGAAACTGGACATGCCCCGTTCTGCCTTCTCTGGTCCTGTAACAAATCCTGTCTTTGAATGCAAAATTTGCATTACCCCTCCTGTGAGGTGTTAAATGCCACCAGTAACTCTTCCCTGCTGACTACAAACCCTTACCTCCAGCATTACCTGTTTGCTGCTCCTCCAGGCACGCTTTGTAAGTGATGTAGGAGGGAGTAGTAGTGAAATGAGTTGTTAGCTCTTGCAGCATTAGGGATGTCTCTGGTCTGGAGGTACTTGATGATGAAGAGATCTGTGGCTGTGTAGGGATCAGCCAAATGAAGCTGGTAGCCTTGGGCTGATCTCGTTTCTTTTCTTATGCTAGTATTCTTCCTACTGGTATTCAGTAGGAAGATTCAAATGTAAATATGATGATTGCAAGCACATGTGGCTGTGGCTGTCCATCTTGAGACCTGTTCAGTGAAAACTGGATTTAGCTGTTTGCCAAGAGCAACATGCTTTTCCCTTTAACCCTCAGGAAGCCTTTCAGCTTTAGTCTGGTTGACACCATCATGGTTTATTTAGCAAGGGAAAGCATGGTGAGGCTGAGGGAGTGGTGTGAAAGGCCACAGCTGGGCTTTGTGAGAGATAGGAATGGGGCAAGGGAGAAAAGAATTAGGAAAAAGCAAGTGTTCTGGTGCAGAGTTTTAGAGTGGGACTTGTAATGTTCAGTGGTAAATAGCTGGTTAATCAATGCCAGATTGTCTCTTGGAAGTCCTCTTAATTACTTTAGCCTGTGCCAGACACCGATACCCTTGAAACCTGAAAAATGCCATTAGACGGTGCTTTTATTGGTCCTCAGCCAACATGTTTCACTGTGACAAGAGCGAGTGCTGATGAGCTGGGGATGGGCTGGGGCCATCGGGGCAGCACTGGGGGTGGCACTGGAGGGGTCTCTGTATCAGGGCACCCTGTGCAGCTCAGCAGGGGCTTGCAGTGAGTTCCTTGCTCTAGGGTGGTGTCCCAGCTCTCCACTTAGGCAGCAGTAAGAACTGCTGCTGCTGTTTTCCATGTGCTTTGGCTTTGTTCCTGTGCCCTTAGCTTATGCCAAGGCCTTCTGTAGTTGCGAAAAGGCTGGGCATTTTTCTTTCTCTTCAAAGAAAAGGTGTCCTGGCTCCCAGCCCTTCACCAGGGCTGTGGTTGATTTTGGAGGCATGCGTGGCGCACAGCAGGTGCACTTAGCATTCTGAAGGTCACCCCTTGGCTAAGGGGTCTTCAAAACCTCCCTCAACAGGATATAAAGGCTGGCACTGTGGTGTTTAGGTCTTTCTGCTGACTTGTTCCTGTGGGCTGAGGGAAAGCTATGAAGCAGGAACAAGAAGATCACTATTTTTCAGTTTCATTTGGCATTCCTTGAAAAGATCAAGCAGGGCACAGAACTAAACCATGAAGGTCACTCCTATAAGAAGCTGGAAATGGCCTTGATGTAAATGGCATCTAAAAGGAAGTATAGAAATTCACAGAAGTATGGCTGGCTAAGAAATGTAATGATCCATGTGCAGCCTCTGGCTTGGAAAGTCTCTATGCCATTGGTTTCCAGAAGCAGAGGAGATGAGCAGTCATTAGTCCTCCTGGCATCAGCTGCTGGTCCCGGAGGAGCAGCTCATTCCCTGACTGCTCCCTGTTTCCCTGGGAAGCAGTGCTGCAGAGGCCGTCTGCTGTCCCCTCTCTCTGTCTTAGTTGAAGAGGGGTCAGTGTGGGTTGTACAGCAGTACCTAAATTCTTTGCCTTCCCTAACTTTGGAAGATGGGGTGTCCTTTTGAGAATAACTTGGACTGGTGTTCCTACAGGTAGAGTCCAGCTGGGTTCAACTGTAAAGCCTAAAGAGAGATTTTTTTCATAGGAAAGATGTCTCTGCTTTGTGCATACGAGCTGTGCTGGAGGAAGAGAGTAGGGCAGAGAGCAGTTTAGAGACTGTAATTTGCTCACTGCCTTCCACCTAAGGAATCCAGAAGTTTGTCTTGTTAAAGACAGGTTTGTTTTCTTCTCTAGTGAAACAAGAGTGCCTGAGTAATTATCAAAAGCACAGGAACATCCATTACCAGTTCAGGATAGGAAGTGCAGAGTTTAATTACATTTTGACTCTCTTTCACTTCACTATTCAGATAAGTCTTTTCCTGGGCTTGAAGTCTTCTTGGACTGGGACAGGAAGGACCAGGGGAGTTCATGCAGCTGCTGCTAGTATGCCTTGTTTTTTGATTGCTTCGAGGGTGGCTTTTGTGTTTAGACATCTGAGAACAGATACCAGGCAGCAGCAATAAAGATGGTTGGACTCAGCACTGCAGCATGAAATCAAACTGGAGCACAGCACTGGGAGAGCTGACAGTGCTTTGAATATCTTACTCTCATAGGAGGGAGGTCAGGCAAGACATCGATGCCTGCTTCCATTGGAAGAGTTGAAAGCCAGAGAGTTCACAAGGTGTGACACTGGCTGAAGAGGATTCTCTTGTATGTGGCAGGCAGGAGAATGAGCTGATGGTCAGGGCAGGACACTTGGGGAGATGGCTGGTGGGGATGGGGAGCGTACCTGATGGGCATGAAAAGCACGTGGTGGTGTAACTGAGGAGCTTCCCTCTGGGTGCCTGAAACAGATTGTGGGGATTGCTGCGTCACAGCCATGACATGTGGTGGTGGGATGAAGCATCACTTCATCCAGCCACTTACCCTGAAGCTGCAAGAGTCCTGATTTCAGCAGGTCATCCTGCTTTTAGCAGGTATAGAGCCTCTGGGCTGCTTGTGTGGATTGCATTCTGTGTTAGTATTAGGCAGCATAATGTATTTGTGTGCATTTGGTGCTCCATGACAGTCAGGCAGCCTGCTGAGCGGTCTCGGCCTCAGTCTGCAGTGGGAGAAATACTGTCTGGGATGGTGCCCATCCCATATCATGGCCTGAAAGCTGTGGAAGGATGCTGGGCGTGGGTCCCTGTGAGGATGCCACAGGCTAGTGAAGGTGCCCTAACTCCTTGCCCCAGGAGGCACCAGTCCTGTTCTCCCAGGGGCTGTGAAGTACTTGGGGTGGCTTAGTGAGAAAACAGCCAACTTTACAGCCAGTTCTTGTCTGTGTTCCCAGCTACTGTGTGCCTGGCTTCTGGTTTCACAGGGAAGCACGCGTCTTCCAGCATAGGAGCTGGCAAAGGGCATTTCAGGTAACGTCTCCTCAGTCTGGGGGCATGAAGGACCCTTGTACTTTCTGGAAGGGATTCAAGCACTGCGTGTATCAAATGCAGGCTTCCTGAGCTGGGCTTTTCTGTTGTTCAGGCCACCTGGAAGGATGTGCCAGAGGAGTCTCACAGTGTGATTGTTTGTGAGCGGTAGCTGGCATCAGCACAGCCTGCACTGGGTGGATGGAGGGGGACATGGGGGCTGTGTTTTGATTCTGCTTTTCCTGTTTGTTGTAACTTGGCAGAGGCAAAGTTTCAGAGACAGCGGGGGCAGCAAGATCCTTTTTCTTTTCTTTCTTCCCGACGTGTACTACACCACCTTCCGCCATTCTGATTTTTTGCTGGGGAAACAGAGTGGGAAGTCAGGATTGGTAGAGTTGAGGTCTGCAGCTTTGAAGCACATAAACCAGAATATTTGGGATGGGATTTATTGTCTACATGGGAGACTTTCCTAAAAGCAGCCCCAGAGATTGTGAGCAGCTGTCACAGTGGCTTTTGTTCCTACTTCAGGTGGGATTTCAGTGGAAAAAAAAATTAAAAGGAAGAATGAAAAAAGAAGCAAACTTCAGCCCCACAAAACCCTCTCCCCAAGGCCTGTTCAGAAAATGGAGATAAAGCAGCAATACAGTCAAGTGCTCAATTAAGCCAGATGTATGTGCTTTAAAGCACTAACAGATGTGGTAACAGTGGCTCTAATGAAGAAGAGCTTTATGGACCAAGTGTGGTGGAGGTGGGTGCGTGTGCCCGTTGCTTCCTGATGGGGAATAGTGCAGCAGTGCTTTTGTTTGGGGGAACTGATGAAAGGGGGTATGTAGCTGCTGGGGGCTGTTGTTCCCCACTGTCTCCTTGGCTCCTGCCCCCTTGCCTCTGGGATGGCTGTGGTTAGAGTGCTTTCCAGCTCTGGTGGTCTGTCTGAGAGCAGTACGAGTTACAGCACTCCAGGGCAATTCACCTATTGACAGCCTCCCACCTTAGAGCTCCCAGGAGGGTTTAGTGCCCCCCTTGATGAGCTCCTTCCCCAGACCCTATGCTTGGGGACTTACATGCCCTTAAATGACTGCTGCATTTTGTTTTGAAAATTTGGGGGTTCCAAAATACCATAGATAAAGGCCAGGTAAAACCCGTTGCATGCTGTACAACACGAGCAGAGTACAGTGTGAGCCGTACTTGCTGCTGAGCAGCTCTGTGGGCTGTAGCTGGGGAGGCTCACTCACACCAAGCCTACACCATGTTCAGGATTGGTTTGGAGAAGGACATAAACATCCATATGCCACAAGCCAGCTTATGGCATTTGGCATTTTGGGGTGAACTCCAGGGGATTCCCTGCATTTCCTTGCAGAAGCTCAGAGTTTCACTATTTGGGTTGTTTACAAAGGCGGGGTGGTTTTCTCTAACTTGGGGACCTTCCCACTCAGTGTATCAGCAGATCCCACTTTTCAAGGGCTCTTTGCCACATGCCTGGATCTCCTCCAAGGCTTGAAGTAGTACCCAGATCATCCCACCAAGAAAGGGGTGCTCTGTAGATGAGGTGTAAAGCAAACACACCAGGGCACTTGGTGCTGAGCGTGCTGGCTGGCTGCACATAAAATGCTTTCTGGAGCTGTTTGAGTGGAAAGCTGACTGATGTGCATCCCAGCTTCCCTTCCAGTGGTTCAGCTGGGTTATCATGTTTGTCTCTATCACTCTGTTTTGTGGTAGTCTGTTTCTTAAGCTTTGCAATGCTTCCATCCTCCTTGGGAATGCAGCTACTGATGTTCCCTTTCCTTTTCTTCCTTCCTCTACCACACTTTTATGACTCTCTCTTCCTGCCTTTGGCTCAGCAGGAGTCTGCAAACTCCTGAGGTTTGAATTTGGGCAGCTTCATGGGTGGCCCCAAATAGTCATTTTCAAACAAAATGATATCCAGCCCTTTTTTCTATAAAGGCAAGAGACCAAAATAACATCAGAGTGAAGCAGCAGGCTGCCTGGCACTGCTTCCCTCCCACCTGTGGGGAGGAAACGTCCCCTCCTGAAGGCCAAGTGGCATGGATGTGGCCATACTGTAGGCTCTGGGGGTTGGAAGTCACTGAGGGACCATAAAGGTAACTTGTATTACTTGTATGTGCATGGCCCTTGCGTGCCACAAACAGTTATTACAGTTCAAATTGCTGCCTTCTGGTAGAGTGTCCACAGGTTTGAACCTTTCATTGTGTTCCTGCATGTGTGCATGTGCCAGTCAGCAGTGGAATGAATCTGCAAAGTCTTTATTTTGTCAAAGCTCCTGGTTATTTCAGTAGCAGTGTTGTATCAGTGAAGACTTTAGGCTTAAAGTGGCAGTTGCCTTGTTTCAGTAAATGCACATACTAAGAGAAATAGTAAATGTGCATAACAAATACACATGCAAGACCTGGTTCAGTCCCTTCTCATGGAGTCCTTGAACACAAGGGCTCAAATTCAGCTTTGCCTTTAGCTGGGAGAAGGGTAAAACAAGGATTAAAGAAATCAAGCAAAGTGACTGCAAAACTGAGTGAAATACTGCCCCAAGGGCAGATGACCAAAGTGTTTTGACATAACCTGAAACAGTTGTAGTGTTGCTTAGCTTGGATGTCGAATGAGAAAAAAACACAATCTGGGAACAGCTCAACTTGTGGCTTAAATGTGGGATATAGCAGCTAAGTAATAGCCCTCCTGAGGAGGGAAGATAATGACTGTGAGTGCTGGAGGCAACTGGGAGATGCTCATGGGCAAAAAAGACTCAACTAAATTGCAGCAGATACTCCCTCTTTCTACCTACTGTTCAGTGCTCTGGTTGTATTTGGAGGCACCTGTGCTTTGTGGGTGGGGAATGCAGGTTTCCGGGGAAAAAAGCAAACAGAGTTGGCTTTGAGGGCTGATGCATGGCTCAGGGGCTGCATGGGGACAGTGGGTCCAGCAGACCTTTAGGTGACACTGGTGGTGTTGGCTGTTGGGCTCTGGCAGAGTTTCTGAGAAGGTAGGAAGGAAACACTGTAATAATACTGTGTTTTGGAAAAGGCAGACTGAGGAAATGTGTAATGAGATTTGGGTGAGTGGTGAGGGGAGCCCGGGCCTGAGCTGCTGTCTGGAAAATTGGCTTTGGAAAAGTGAGATGTTATTTAAAAACTAGTAATACAAATGACTGAAGTTCATTCCATTTGTATGCATAATAACTGGAGAAGCCAATGTGGCTGAGGAGGGAGCGGCACAATACCAGAGATTAGGTGAGAGATGGCTCTCACAGGCAGGGTGAAGCACCTTTTAAAGTGTTTTTTGCTTTATTTGTGGGTTGTTTTTTGTTTGGCTGGAGATTTTTTACTCCTGGTTTTGAGGCTTTTCCACCTTTCTTGAGGATGCAAGGTCAGACTTCTGGCCGTGCTGCACACAGCCTTCCCAGATGGTGCAGTGCTCCGCCGCAGGCTCCTCTGGTCATGCTGTGTCCAGAGCCACTTCCCCACCAGCCATTGATCCTAATGGGGGTTGTGAACAGGCACCACATGGTTACTCACAAATCAGTGAATTGCAGTTGGCCTTCCAGAGCCAGAGGACATCTATTTGCTGAGCTTTCATCTATCCTTGAGGAGCCAGAACAGGCAGAGGGCATTCTCAGAGGCTATCTCCCTTAGCTTCTTATATGATAGAACCCCAAAATTTCCCTCAGCCACCTCTCCTTGAAGCAAGATGTCTTGTATTTGGCTAAAGCACCCTATCCAAGAGACATGGACAGATGTGAGCATTTCCTCTAGTAGTCCATCTTTCATTTGTGCAGGTTCAGACTGATCTTTGGCAGTCTAACTCCAGCTAGCATGGTGGTTGCTTGTTGCTGCCTGCACCTAGAAAGGTAATAATTTAAAAATAGGAGAATAGTCTGAAAAGGTCCAGTATACTATAATTTTTCCCAGAATGTGTGAGGGAGGCAGAAATGTTTAGTGTGATTTTGAAGAGTTTCTTGTTTGTGATTGTGTGTCCATCAGATCATAAGTCCTTCATCAGTTCTTCCTGGCACG
Source organism: Callaeas wilsoni (assembly GCA_013398955.1). NCBI lineage: Eukaryota > Metazoa > Chordata > Aves > Passeriformes > Callaeidae > Callaeas > Callaeas wilsoni. Next base: position 538,327 of record VWPU01000031.1, on the reverse strand, counting down.
CTGCAGAGCATCATACCTGGCAATCAGCCTTGTTGAGATTCACAGCTCCTGTAATTCTGGCAGCCTCTGGCTCTCCTGCAGGAAAGAGAGGTGCAGAAGCCCAATGCCAAACAGAGATCATCTAGATAGCAATGAACATGCAGGCACCCTCATGGAGGCTGCAGTAAGGAAAACTCTTCTGTGCTTGCATACTCTGGACTGTGGGATGCAAAAACCCCTGACAGATTTAGGCTCGGGGTTAGAGATGAGCCCATGTTTCCTTTGTGGAAATACAGGTAATTTAAACACAGCAGTTAAACCTATAGGAAATGAATAAGTTGGTTTTGTGGTTCACTTTTATTCTGGAAATTCATAGGAACCAAGGATTTAGGTGCTGGTCTTCTACTAGAAGTTGGTTCAGGCTTTTTGGGGTGCCTGAAGACCACACAGATGCATGTGAGTGAGTGGGGAAGGAGAGCAGAGACTTGGCCTGGTAGGATTAATAGCTTATTTCATTCAGGCAGAAGCCCCTAATGACTAAGTAGTACCTACTCTGGGGATTTTACAGACAGGGTCAATGTCAAATCGGGAAGCTGCAGTGCAATTAATTTAGGCTTGGAAGTGTTTTCAAGTTAATTCATTTGGTTCTGCTGGGAAGGTTGGAGCTTTGCAGAGGGCTAATTGTAGAACTGTGTTGAAAAGGCTGAGATATGGTTCACTAACAAGGGGGAATGCTTTTATGGTGGCAGGGAGCTCGGAGAGCCTCACTCAGCAAAACCTTCCAAACGCGTTAAGGTCTTTCCCCTGAGCATGCTGCCTTCACACGTATTGAGGTTAAGTGCATGCACAAAACCACTGTCATCAGCCATGAGATGAGACTCTCTGGCTCCTCAGCCTCAGCTTTCAGGTAAGTCCAGAGTGTCTCTGCTGTAGGTTTGCACTGGGATGCACAGCAGCTCCGTGTTCGGGAGAAGTGGTGAAAGAAAAGCAGGATTGTAAGTGGAAGCTTGGTAAATGAAGGGACTTGAAGCATTCTCCTGCGTTTTTGAGGGTCCTGAACGGCATTCTCACTTGCCATTCTCGGCACACAGTGAACAGCTGGTGCGGGAGGGAGCAGGATGTCGCAAACAATACGTGCAGGCTCGCTGCTGGCAGGAGGAGGGCTGGAGCAGACCTTCCCCAGCGGAGGTTTGTGCTTTGCTGGGTCTGCACAGAGTAGACTGGTAATGTGCTACACGGCCCTTCAATCAAATAATTTGGAAAGAAAGCTAACAAAACAAACCCTGCTATTTTGTCTCTCTTCAGCCTGGTTGCACATTTCTATGAAATGGTGGAAACTTACTATTTTTGTGAATGGTGTTCCTGTTTGAGATGCAGTTGGCATTTGCTGACGTGTTTGTAGATATATTGGGAGGTGGAGGGGGAGGAGAACTAATAGGGAGACAGGCAGTCATACAAACATATGCACATACAGAAACACATAGAGGCAGGCAGTGTAATTGCACAAGTCCTGTATCCTTGGGAAACCAGTCTACAAACATGGTTTAAAAAAAAGAAAAAAAGACTGTTTGAAGTAAAGCACGAGGGAAGGGACATCTCTGTCCCTCTTCTGTCCTCATCTGACATCAGCTTCGTGTCAGTATTGCTTCTCCCTCGGTGTTGGAGGGCTTTGTGTGCAGAGGTGCACAGGCGTGCTACAGGGCACTGTGCAGTAGTAACAGGTTTTCCTCTGGCTCTGGACCTAGGTGGATGGAGGAGGGAAAGTTGAGCTCTCCACCAGGAATAGGCAGAGAAAAGAGAGCAAAGCAGGCTGCTGAAAGCTCTGCCGCCCCGAGTCAGTGTCCCTGGCACTTTGGAGGAGCATAAAGCATTTCCTGTAGGATGCCTGAGTCAAAGGAAAGCACTGGGTGCCCCTTGGATCACCCCTCGGTGCCAGCTGCTCAGGGCAGTGAGAGGAGCTTGCTAAGCAACCCCTGGCCAGAACATGCCGTTCCCTCCCCAGTCCTGCCTTCCCTGCTGGAAGAGATGGGCTGAAAAGATCTCATGGCAAAAAAAAAGGGTGTTTGCAGACCCCTAGGGCTTTTGGCCCCAGGAGATCTCAGTGTGCTTTGTGGACAGCTTATCACAAAGGTAAAGCAAGCTCTTGGAGACCAATGCAGGAATTTTCTGGCTGTGGTGTGCAATTCCTCACTGATACTGAGCAAGTTGGTGTGATGAAATAACCCTGGGAGTGGAGGCAGGCAGAGAGTCCTGGGGGGCTCTTCAGCAGATGGAGAGATGCTCTGAAGTGATAGGTGTCTCATGGTAGCCTGTGTTTCTGAGAGATTGGGATGACCGGTCTTCAGGCCAGTCCTCCCAAAAGCTGGGTGGCACAGACACCTCTGGGATTGTAAATCCTTTGCAAATCAACAGCTTAAACATGACATGTTCCCTGTGCAGAACTGGATGAGGCTAAGCAGAACAGGCTGCTGGCTGAGGAGAGGGGACAGGAAGCAGTATGGGGGTGTCACTGTACTTGAATTCAGAAAGGGTCATGCACAGCTTTTCCCTGTTCAGGTCTGTCAATCGCAGTTAAACCCAGTCTAGATGAAATAGCTTTGGTTTCTGTACTGCTGATGGCCAGGAGGAGAGCAGAGGAGGAATTGCTCTGTAATTGTCTTTTCTTCTGCCCCTCCCCTGAGCATCCACGGTTGCCCTCTGTGAGAGGTGTTGTTCCAGGGCAGGTGATGCTTCTTCTCTGATGTGTGCCCTTCTCCCATTGCCCCCTCTCCTACACAGCCCATTGCTCATGCTCTCCCTGTGGCATTTCCAGATGCACTTTTGTGCAAAGTAAAGAGTGAAACTTGAGTGGGCGCTTCGGTTTCATCTGCCTCTGGACAGCTGCATCCAGACTGGCTTGATGCTTGGGGCCAGACCATGTACTGGTGCTCCCACATTTTCCCTCTGCTGCCAGCTGAGTGTGGATGGGTGCTGTGCCATGGCTTGGTGCTTTACAGGTTGGCAGTGCTAATCAGCAAACCCTGGGTCCTTTTCGGGGGTAGGGTGTGGGCCAGAGGTCCTGGGCATAGGGGTGGGCTTTGTTCTTGGCAGCTCTTGCTGTGAGGAAATTGCAATGCCAGTATAATCTTTGTTGGCAAAGTTTTTCTGAGGTTTCTGAGCTCCAGGTCATAACACACACACCCCAGAGCTGTTGCACCTTTGCCCAGGGCTCTTCTAGAAGTGCTTTGCAGACTGATGAGACAGAGGTCACGGGGCTGTGGTTGGGGTTTGTCTGCTCCTTCCCTACCTTCCTACAAGTAATTCTTCCGCTGGGGCTGTGTGCATATGAAAGGTCAGGCTTAAAGGCTCTGCTCTCAGGCTGCACAGGATAAGTACTGGCTTCCTGGCAGCCTGGGACAGGCAGCTCTGCTCCTTGAAATAAAAAGTGGCAAGCAAAAAGGCATTTAAATTATCCTGAAATGGTAGAACTTGCAGACACAAAAGAGTTGGAGGCAAAAAAACCCCCAAACCTAGATAAGATGGATGACACTGCTCAGGGTGAAAACTCTCTCCATGGATGCTGCATTCCTGCAACCCTAGGTGTGCTCACTCCTGTACATGGTGCAGTGCCAGGCCAGGACTTGGGCTTCTGGATTTGCCCATATATTCCATGCATGGCTTTGGGCAGCACTCTCAAATATTTCTGTGCCTTTTCTTTGCTTTTCTTTAACCATGTGCAATTCAGGATGAACACCTTTCTGTCTTCAGGGTAATTAATGAACTGCAAAGCCCTTAGACATCTTCAGAAGGAAAGGGTGCTGGCCAATGGCGGCTGTGATTGCTGCGGGAGGGAGATGTAAGCCCCATCCAGCCCAGGACACAGCCGGGACCCCCTGTTAGTGGGGTTTCACAAAGGGTGTTGAAGGCCACTTAGGTGAAACTTTCTGTGGGTCTGGGACCTTAATCAGCATTTAAACACTGTAAAAACACCCTGGGCAGATAAGCAAATGCACGTGAAACCCTCTGGGCAAGCTGTTGATGAAGGAAAGCAAGTGCAGAGAGAGCAGGAGCAGCACTGGCGAGGGCGGCTGCCGTCCTTGGCATGGTGTGTGCTCCCCGTGATAGAGCCTGGCCCTCTCGTGCTAAGTGAGTGCTACTGGCTCCATCCCGTCCTGCAGCCCAGATACGCTTCAGGGCTCTTCAAAGGGATAAAAATATATTTTTAACCTGAGGCAGCTGCCTTTTTTTCGTGTGGTACATTTTTTCTCATAGCTCTGGAAGTGACAGGTTGTTTTTCAGCCCCTGTGTTTCTCAGCTGTCTCGGCAGAGGTGCCTAGAGGTCTCAAACCAGATTCCCGAAAATTTTAGCACTGGAAATCGGTAGTCGCTTTTGAAAATGTTGGCGAGACGGTGCAGTTCCCTACAGACGTTAACTGATGGCCATTTGAACAGGCTTTTTCCTCAGCCAAGTCCTCGCCCCATTGAAGCCAATGGGAATTTTCCTTGAAAAAGGCCGTAAAGAAATCGTTTTCTTGGCAAGTAGAGAGGTGTTTCATGGACTCTACATCAGCGTTCAGGAGAACTTCAACTATCTGCTTAGATTCCTGCCACACTTGTCCCACCCTGCACAAAGCTCTCTACCTTTTGAAGCAAAATAACACAGGAGATGTTTTCCACATGCCATAGGAAAGAACTATAAAACAATTGTTTTGGAGTTTGGCACCACTCCCTTACAGATATATTTAGTGTGAATTGAAATTGGTCAGCAAAAAGGCGTTGGCCAGGATGACAGACAGATTAGGGCTGTGTATCTTGAGGCTACTGCATACCTGCCCATCCCATGCTGGTAGAGGTGGTAGGTGGCTTCCTTAGTTCATGGATCATCATAAACAAGCATGACTTGCAGCTTTTGGGCAGCATTAAAAAGCATTATCTGGCTGTAAGAGGGGTTGTTTGGCTTATGGCATGCTCTGTGCTCTCCTCACCTTGAGTCTTTATCTCTCCACTCTTCCTGTTGCTCCCTGGCCCTTTTGCTCTTTCAAATGTGGTCCATCACACCTGGTGCTCAGCCTTCTGTGCATGCAGCTTGTCCTGAAAGAAGCGCTGGTGCTCTGCACATGGGGCCAACCTCTTCTGTCTCATCTCCCTTCCTTTGTGATGAAGCCACCCCGGAAGCTCCAAGTCAGGATAGCTTCTCCTAAGAGCAGCACCAGATTTAGGAGAGGGAAAAGCTGTGATGAGGCTCTGGCATCAGCCCCCGCTGGACCAGTCCAGCTTGGCAGCTGGGTCAAAGGCATGGCTCACCATGGCTGACTTGGCCTTGGAGAGGAGAGCTTACAGTTAATAGCAGCTAGACCTTCCTGGCCCCTGATCCAGTCTTGCTCCTGCGATGGTGTCTGGGGAGCCAAGAACAATCTCTCCTGTCCCTGGGTGTGTTCATGCACGTTGGCTTGCACACTCCACTCCCATCGGTGGTTTTCTTTGGGCTGATACTTGTTAGCATTGGAAAGTGAGAAAAATGAGCAAAAATATTATCAGAAGCAGGTTTTGTGAATGAATCAGCCGACAAGAAGCTTACCAGCTCGCCTGCATTTACTAGCACAGTGCTTATTTGGGCAGATGTCTATATATTTTACTTGGAGGCAGGAAGGAGTGAGAATGGATGGGGGAAGACATCACTTCCAGTTTGCTGCTTTTCTGTCAGTTTGTACCATCTTTTTCTGAATGAAGCAGGGGACTGTGGTGTGTCTGAGAAGCTGCCCTGCTGCAGCCCGTGTTCTGCTGTTGTTGACAACTTGGGGGGCACCAAGGAGAGGAGCACAAAAGAGTTCAGAAGACTAAAACTCTCCTAAGCAGCTTGTTGAGGATCAGGGCCTGGCCAGCCTTGCCCATCTCTTCATGGTGCTTTTTTATTTCATCCTCTCTAAAGGCAGCCTCATGGCCTTCTCTCTTCTCACTATGCGTTTCTAATTAACGGGGAGACTGGTGTATAAACAGAATATTCCTGCTCAAAATATTGCTTGTCTGACTCCTAGGATGATGGCCAGATGGCAATCACCAGACAGCAGCCTAGACTTTGAGCTTGCCCATCTGGCTATCAAACCTGGTCTCAGCTCTCATCTGGAACCAGAATCGAGGAAAGTAGTGGACTTCGCCAGACTGATTTTGCCCCATATTTGTATTTCAGTTGCTACCTAAGTAGCTAAAAACCTGCAGACCAAATGCATTTAGTATTTCTGGAAATTGTGAAGATACAAAAAGATACTGGACAAATCCACTGAGAGATGGGTCTTTTGGTAGCTTTTAAATCCTGTGGGTCAGATGCAGTCTTCAGCCATAAAAGTGCTTTTACTGCTGGTCTGCAGTACAGACTGGGAATGGTCCTTCTGCTCCCAAGCAGCTGCTGATGGTCTCTCATAAATGGCAGGCTGGGCTCTTTGATCCAGCCCATCTGGGCCATTTTGGCATAAGGCAGCTGAATGTTTGCTGAGTAAGTTCAAACAAAACTCTTGTAGCAGTTTTTCCTTTGTGAGCTTGGGGTTGTAATACCTGAAAAGAGCTTGGAAAGCTGTTGCAGAAATATATCACTTTCTGTTACGATTTTTCACTCTGTCATGACAGTAGGGCTATGCCCTGACAAAACATCATCATGCAGATTCTGAAAAAAGGAACTGTTAACATCTGTAAATGCTCTGTATGCTTGGTCCTCTGAGAAGCAGGAGAGATCCATAAATTAAGCACTGTTACATGAGCTAAAGCATTGCTTGCCCTGCATCATGCACAGTTTGATACGATTTCTTTACCTCTAGATAAAGTGCCTGAGTTCTATAATGCTGGAAAGCTGAAATTGGAGGTGCCAGAGAGAATTCTGATTCTGGGAGATTGGGTGCTACAGTTCTTCCTTGGCAATACTGAAAGACACTTCCTGTTTGTCATCACCACCAGAACAGCCTGGTCCATCCTCTGGTGTGGTACCTATGGAGCTGCTGAAGAGGTCTTATATAGAGAGATACATACAGAGACATACAAAGCGTGGCATGGGTTATTGCCCTGAGAGGTGATGTGCATGTGTGGGTTCAATCCTAATTTGGGCTGGAAGGGACCTCTGGAGGTCTTGCTTCAAGTCCCAGCTTAATGCAGAGTCAGCTTCAATATTATATTCAGCTATAGTATTAGATGTGCTTGCTCAGCCAGATCAGGGCAGGCAACAAGGAGTGATCAGCTATCACCTTCTGGGTGTTTGGAGCAAACAGGAGGAATTGAGATCTGTCCTCATTGCCAGTGCAAAGTCCAAAGAGACTGGTATCTGCAGCATTGTGACCATCGTGTCCTGCTGTGGCAAGGTTTGCCAATTCACGAATTCCTGGTGAATTGGGAAAATGCATAAAGCATAGACCAGAGGAAATGAAAAAAGTCCAGAAATCCCCAGATTTCTGCTAACTGATTTTGAAATGGCTGAACTAGCTGGGATCTTGTGGCTTTCAGCAGTGGCAGAGTTGTGACTGTTCCACTGTCAGCAGAAGTGGCCAAATGCAGAAGTAGGTAGAAGCTAGATGAGTAAAACAGTGTATGGCAAACAATGGGAAAGATGGTATGGCAAGGATGATGATTACTGAAATGGCAGGATCTCCAAAGGATGTTAGGGTGGCCGCAGAACAGAGGCAAGGCATTTTTGAAAGCAGGCCTGAGAAATTATTTTCGCACAAGAATATTGAGTAAGTATTCCTGGAGATACTCTGGGGGATGATAGATGGACTCAAGGTATTGTTACTAATCACTGTGGTTTTAAGTGTTGGAGCTAAAGTACACTTGGCATCTCTAATCCAACTGGACTTCTGATGGGAAAATTGCATTCTTGGGAAGTAATTTAGAAGGTCACAGAAAAGCCAGAAAGAACTTCTCCAGCAGCAATTTCTCCTGCTCTCTAAACTTTCTTTTAGAGTGGTAATAACTTGAGAATGAAAGGATCTATTCTCACCTTCCAGATGAAAGGGCTAATGCAATTTAAAAATTTTGCATGCAAAGATTTTATGGCTTGGTAACCAGCCACGTCTGAAAATGATCCAGGGCAGGATGAACACGTGAGGCAGCGCCTGACTGAGCTGGACGCTTTCCTTGTCTGCCCTGTCTCCTGCAGATAATGGTGATGACCGGTCCGAGAGCATTCTTGCTGAGAACCACGTGGATGGCACTGTGGGGATCCTGAGTGGAGCTGGAGGGAGGAAGCCCATGAAAACGGGCATGAAGGAGCTGGCGGTGATGAGGGAGAAGGTGAACGAGCAGCAGCGGCAGATGGGCAAAGTCAGCAAGGCCCATCACAACCACGAGGACTCCAAAAAGTCACGGCTGTCGACGGGCAGGGTGAGAGGGCAGGGCTGTGGGGAGCCAAGGGGGACAGCTGTGGGCTCACTGGGAAATGCTGATTGCAAAGCCTTAGCGGTATCTGCAATAAACTGTCTTAAGAACAGAAAAAATAAATTGAAAGAAAAAAGTGAGGAGAAGCAAAAGAGAAAAGCAAACATTTTTGGCCTGATGCTGGGGCTGAACACACCGTCTGATGAACTTTGATATGCTGGTCAAGAGGCATTATTTTCATTGCAGCTTCACCTCTGGAAGGGGAGCTTCCGCTGGCTCAACACCCACCTCTGCAGGGGTGCAGGCATGCCCTTTGCCCATGGACTGGCTTTCTCACACCCTTTTTCCCTAAGCAGGCATGGCCCAAGAGGATTTGAGGGGGCAGAAGTGGGGCTGTCTGCCTGCTGCAGGGCAGCCCCAGTCCAGGTTAAAGGAGGCCACAAGCCCCAAGGATGAGCCGTGTGACTGTCCTGTAGTAGGGAGAGTGCTCTAAGACCTCGCTGTCTCCTTGCCTGTCCCTGTCTGTTATCCAGTTCTTGGCCGTGGCTTCCCTCTAGTGGGAAGCTCGATCAAGGCAACTAGATAGGATGGGAATGGGGATGGAGATGGAAACCCACCTCTCAGGGTCCACAATATACATCCCTGTAAACATACAGAGTGTTAATATCTGGGGAGCATAGGGACAGAAAGGAGCTTTAAAAGAGTCCTCATGCCTTCCAAGGACTAGGCAAAACAGAGGTTTGAAATAAAATGCAGGCACCATCAACTTTGAGAGCTCACACACTGCTGCTGCTCCTTTGCAGAAAAAAAGAGCTCACCCACTGCAAAAGCAGAGAGGTGTGGACTCAGTTTGGCTCACATCAGGCATATTTCAACCACACTACTTCGGCTGGAAGCCCTGTCTGGGAGCTGCTGTGGAGCAAGAAGGATGCCTCCAGAGGCTGGCTCTTGGTCTCATTCCCAGGTCTTCCTCTCCACTCCCATGGAGTCTCACATGCTTTTGAGTTGCACTTCTGGGCCAAAACTACATCACAGGTGTGTGCTCTGGGCTATGCTTATGGAAACCCTCCTGATCTCTTTGGACTAGCCCTGCTTCATGTCACTTGTCACCACCAGTGGGAGCCATGGTAGCCTCTCTGAGGTTTCTCCTCTGTATCCAGGACTTGGGACCTGGTATTATGTTGGCTCTTGGCCATGTCAGGTACATGGGAAACATGTGCATGTCTATGCATGACTCTGATTTTGGGTGCCTGGAGGTGAATTCTGCAGCAGGGCACAGTGGCAGACCTGTGTCTTTAGGGATGCCCATGTGTTCATCCCTACTGGTGTTCCCATTGTCCACAGTGTTGATGCTGAATGGTACCATTGTCCTGATACATATTTTTTTTCTGCTTTCTGGGCTGTTTTCAGACTCCTTGTCAGCAGGAGCTGGATCAGGTCCTGGAACGCATATCCACCATGCGGCTGCCAGATGAGCGAGGGCCCCTGGAGCACCTCTACTCCCTTCACATCCCCAACTGTGACAAGCATGGCTTGTACAATCTCAAACAGGTAAGTGGGAGCTCTGAGGCTGTCTGTGCTTCCACCAGCAGCCCTTGGCTCACTGTCTGTCCCCACCATGTGCAGACACAGAACATGCATAGTTCAGGGCTGGGCTGATACCCTGTGCATTATGTGAGGTGTGGGGTAAATAGCAAATGCTGCACGTGGCATGGACAGGTTTAGTTACACCCAGGTGCATCTGCAGCCACCGGTTTGCAAGTGGAGATGAAATCCACATCCACACATGACTGTGGGCAGTCCAGAGAGGGAGAATCTGTTTAGTTCTTCCTTGCAAGAGCTGCTTATCTGTCCAGGTCTATTTTCTTGAACTTGGAGCCAGATCTTGTCTTGTCTGGGCCCTGCTGCAGAAGAAAAGCAGAGAGGGACTGAATACTGGCCAGTCTTGCAGAAAAAGCAGAAAGCACTTCTGGGAGTCAGGAAGGTTTCTACTGCACTTCACTGGTTTTCCTCCACAAGTCCAGGCTGGTCCCACAGCTCCAGGAGGGATTCCTTCCAGGCAGGGTGAGGGTTGGGGTGCAGCATGCTTGTGAAGGTGTTAATGGGACCCAGAAGAACTCAGACAAGTTGTGTGTCTGAATTCTGACTTCTCAGCTTCATCCGTGCAAAACCACCAGGTGTCAGTGGCTGACGAATGGGGAAAAAACTGCCAGGAGAAACAGCAGAACAACAGCTGGTGCAGGGTTGACTGGAGTCACCTGTGAATAGTACCTGGATCTGACGATCCCTTATAGCTGAGCCTTTGGAGGGAACCCATGCTGTTTTTATAGCTAGGCCTTTTGCTCAGGGCTACTTTTACCCCTTGATCAGAAGCATTAAAAAAAAAAAAAAAAGAATGCTGTGAGAGAATCTCCCGCTGTCCCTTCTCCTGTCTCTGTCCCACTTGGACCCTTACCCTCCATCTCCCCCTGAAGAGCCCCATGGGCTGGCTGCATCCCCCAGCACGAGCACACTTGGAAAGGCTGGATGGAGCAGAGCTGGCAAATTGCCTCTAAGATAAGCCATGTCTGGGGGATGAGCCTGGACACTGCAGCAATGCTTTGTGTGCTACAGAAGAAAAAACAGTCTCTGCTGCTCCTTGTGCCTGGGGAACAAGTCAGCCTGCACTGCCCTGCTGGGAGTAACCTCTGCATCTCCCACTACACCCTGTTCAGAAACGTATCTGCTGGGGATGGAGGGATGAACATCAGATTCAAAGTGCCTGCAGCACTGCAGGGAAGGAGGAGGACAATAACCATTAGGCCAAGAAACTTTTCTCTAACAAGACCAGGACAGAGTCCAGGTCCAGATGCACCATGGTCCCTACCTCTGTTCAGGGATGAGTGAATCTCTATTTGGTCTGGCTGTGGGGACCTTGATCTGGTGTTCATTTAGCCTAATTCGCAGGTGAGAAGAATCTTATACAGCTTCTCTGTCAGTCTGTCTCATCCCTCTTTCCCAAGGCATCCTTGTCTCTTTGGATGCTTGCATCCCCACTTGGCAAAGGGTGATGCATTTCAGGGACACTTGCCCTTCTGGTTCATTAAAATGGGCTTCTTTGTTCCTGGCACAGCCCCTGGGCAAAGAGCTTCAGCCCTCACCCGGACTGCTGCAGAAACACTGCTGGTGCAGTATAGGCCCTGGCAGGTTTGAATATAGCATCCCATGGATTTTGCCTAAATCTAAACTAGTGCCAGATCACCAGAGAAACCCTAGCTCTGCCAGTGCTGGGGCTTTGGGCTGGGTGACCTGAGAAGTGGTTTGTTTTGTCCCTCTCTTGACTCTGACACCTCTCCTGTCCCTCTCCATGCAGTGCAAGATGTCGGTGAATGGGCAGCGTGGCGAGTGCTGGTGCGTGGACCCCATCCATGGGAAGGTGATCCAGGGTGCACCCACCATCCGCGGGGACCCCGAGTGCCACCTCTTCTATACAGCCCATGAGCAGGAGGACCGGGGAGCACACGCCCTGCGGAGCCAGTAGACAGATGTGATCTTGCTGGCTGGAGGTGGCTCACTGTGGCCCCAGTGCTGGATTTTCCATGGGTTTCAGCGTGTCTCTTTAGGCTCTGGAAGAGACTGAGGTTGGGTCCTGTGTGCTGCCCTCCTTCCTCAGCTGCCTGGTTCCTGGGGAGGGGAGGGATAACGGGAGGGGAAGGCGGTGGGGGGTTTGCAAGGAGAAGGGACTGCTTTCTTAGTCTTTCACCCAACATAAACCAGAGAACTGGTCTTTTTTGCTCCTCGCCCTGCAGCCCTGTCCTCCCTGCTGCTTTGAGGCATCTTTCTGCACCCTCCAGCACAGAGTGCCATGTGCTCCCTGACCCCTCCCAGGGGACAAAACCCCTTGCTATGAGTGGGAGAGGGTAAAAAAACTGAAAGAGCCCAGCCCTTCCCCCTCTTTTTCTCTCTTCCCCAAGACCAAAGACTGTAAATACTGTCACCTGCCTCTTGTGTCCTGCCAGTCAGTCTCTTGTGCCCCAGCCCAGCCATCAGTCCTGGCATGGCATGCAGTGTGGGAGGGAGGGAAGGAAGAAAGACCCTGGATTCCCAGCTGGAACATACCACCACAGTTGGGATGTGTTCCCCAAGGAAGTGGCAGTGAGGGATAGGGCTAAAGATGAGACAGCTGCCACCCTGCCCCCTAACAACACTCCTGGGTGCTTCCTTTGCTCGTGCTGGGGCACAGCCGACTCCACAGGGACCCGGCTTCAGCCACTGGTCCAGGAGCATGGGGCCTTTGGGTGATAGCAAAGCTAAATGCTTGTTTTTCCAAGGGATTTGAAGGGCTTTTGCACAGTATTTCTTAGGATCCTCTTATGCTGAGGGAGCTAAAATGAACTTGCTGAGGCTGGGTAGAAGGATGCGTGTGTAGATTTAGGATAACAAGCCAGGGAATGTCTCTCTTTCTCTCATTCATTTTTTCTTTATTTCTAGATAGGAAAAGAAAACCAAAACAAAACATCTAAAACCTGTGTTCCCAAGCAGCTGCCCTTGTCCCTCCATTTTTGCTTGGGACTGAAGTGAGCATCTGTTATTCAGCACATAACTTTTTCTTTTTGTAAGTAAATGACAGTATATATCTTGCTTTGTAAAGGCCCTCACACACACACACACACATACACATACACACACACACACACACACATACACACTCTCTCTCTCTCTTTCACTCCTCTGCCCACATACACATTTGTATAGATGAAATCCAAGTGATTCCAGGTGCTCTGAGAGGTTTTGTGCTGGACATGCTGAGGAGAGATGTGTCTCTGCTGTTAATTCACCTGTTGATTTCTTTCTGTACAGAACACACTGATGCTGAGAATAAATAACTTCCCCATTGCCTAAGCAAGGAGATTTATTATTTTCTTCTTTTTTTTTTTTTTAAAATATGGATGTCCTTATTAGAGCAATTGCAAAAACCGTCTCCTTGGAGTAAAAGTCTCAGGCTTTTCTTAAATGGTTTGTTGTTTCTTGTCCCCCTTCTTGGACATTTCAGATCCGACGTGTGAAGGCCACAGGCGAGCTCTGTAAATTAGGGCCCTCATGCCTTTGCTGGGGTTTGGACATGGCAGTGGAGGAGACAGGGGAAGGACCCCCTTTGGAAAGCTGGGGGTAGGCATATGTGGATGTGTATGAATGGGAGCACATGAAAGAAGAAAACACACCTCCATGCAAAACCAAGTAACTGTAAAAATGATGCTACCTGTTTTCTGTTAACATCTGAGGGTGTTCTACTTTTTCATATAAAACTTGCACATGCTGGCTCTCATCTGCAGTTTGTACTTTGTTTTGTTTAGGAATAGGGAAGTTTTCTTATGTGTTTGCCTTCTTCTCTTTTAAGAAAGCTGAGCTACATAAAGTTGGAGTAAATTAAATAGGGTGCCAGAAAACTGTTGTCTTCCCCTCCACATGTCCCCTCGCATGACATGTGTCTTTGCCTGATGCATCACACGCAGATTTGTCCCTGTTCATCCTTTGTCCATGGCCAACAGGCAGTAATGGGAGCTGAGATTTTTGTTGTTACTGGCCCTGGTTGTGTGAGCAGGGAGGAACTGGTGTCACCCTTCCTTTGTCTGGCTGTATTCCTGCTATACATGAGTCCTTGTGAATCTGTTGGCAAAGTGCAGGAAGGTACAGGCTCTGTGTGCGACCAGAGTTTGGCTGAGCTGCTCCACTCACAGGGCTGTGGAGAGAGGTGCTGCATCTTCTCCCAGGGTGAGAAGGGCTGCCAAAGGGAGTGCGACAGCAGAGCTTGGTGTTTGGGCATCACAGGGAGACAAATAATAATAATAAAAACCCAAAACTCCCACACTGCATTCCATTAAAATTGCAGCGTTGAAGGAGAGGCTCTTTGTTGGCCCGAACATCTAGCATCCAGGTGGCTGTGGTTTCCCTTTGGACTCCCCAAAGGGAGGCAAAACCACTGGGCTTCTTCCCCTTCTGTTTTCTGCTACCGTCTGCTAGGAGTTTCAGACTGACAGATGTTGAGGGGCTTGCCAGAGGTGAGGAGCACCAGGAAACTATGGCAACAGGAGGCAGTGAGTGCATGGGGCTGCAGGGGAGGGGAGCGAGGACAGGCACAAGGAGGGTGGGATGTAAGCTGAAGAACATGGGAAAGGTAGCAAAATTAATACGCTGTTCTGTGCCTCTGGGGTGAGCTGGAGGTGGCTCAGGTGCTGCCATGGGGGAGAGTGCTGAGTAGCAGGGTGGGGCACGAGGGTGCTCCAAGCCAGGTGCTGCCCTGGGAAGGCTGCAGGTGACAGAGATGCCCAAGCCCAGAGCCCAGCAGTGCCTGGGGCCACCCTCCCGTTCCAGGGCTGGAGGGGAACAAACACAAGCTGTGATTCCTTCCACTAGATCAGGCTGCTCCAAGCCCCCCCATCCAACCTGGCCTTGAACACTCCCACACCTGGGGTATCTACAACTTCTCTGGGCAATCTGTTCTAATGCCTCATCATCCTCACAGTGAAGAATTTCTTCCTAGTATTTTTGATATAAAAACCTGTGCAATAGTGTAATATAAACAATGGTATTTAATATAAAGAACATCATTAGCGTAAGAATGTATGACCGTATCTGTCACAGTGTGTAGCTACTGATGCACGTGTATACAGCTCCAGCTGTCCTTAGGGATGTGATTTATTGGCCCGCAGCTGACGGCGCGGGGCACAGCACTAATTTTTTGGATGGAAAGCCCACTTTCGAGGCCTCTGCGGCTGGAAGCGGCAGCGCCGCGGCCCCGCCCGGTCGGCCGGGCCCTGAGGGTAACGCGGCCGGGGCGTGGCGCCGCCTGGTGGCGGCTGCGGCGCCGCGCGGCTCCTGCCCCCTGTGCTGCCCGAGGGGTCGGATACAGCCATGCGGGGTGTCCGGCGGGGACAGGGTGGGTGTCCATGGGGGGACAGGGTCTTCATGTGGGGACAGGGTGTCCATGTGGGAACAGGGTCTTCATGTGGGGACAGAGTGGCTGTGCCAGCTCCGTGCGCTGCAAGAGGGGTGCGGGATGCATGTTAGCACAGGCCTGGCACCCCGCGCTCCTCAGTGCAGGGGCAAAGGGGATGACGTTGCCTCCCGCCCCGCTCTGGGCACACGGGGTGATGCTGGCAGGTGAATGGAGGGGAAGAGGGGCACGGGACGAGGGAGATCAGGAGGCGAGTGGGAGAACAAAGCGTGATGGCTGCCTGGGCCATGGGGCAGGGTCAGATCCAGCACCGGGGAGGGCACTGAGATGAGCCACCAAGAGCTACCACAGAGTGTTTGAGGACCACGGCGTGGCTGGGCTGAGCAGCTCCAAGGATGTTCCTGCCACTGGGACATTGGGGTAAATCTTCCAGCGGCCCCAGGAGGTCTGAGACTCAAATAGCACGTCCGATCCCAAGCTGTGGCACTCAGCTTGCGATAGCATTTAGGGGCTTAATGTCACTGGTTGCTAGGTCCTTTACCCTGGTAAGCTGGTTGAATGTGCGTGCTGTGCCCCACTGCCACATCCATGCAAAGAAAATTCTAAAAAAAAAAAAGAATTGTCACTCTGCTTTCAGGAAGCTGTAAAGTTAAGCTTGCAACTTTTACCAGTCACCTAGCAGATTGCTCTAGTACCAAAAGCTCCCCTAAAGCACTGCCACCATTTTACCCCATGCCCTGTACCTCCCTGAGCACCCTTGTGGAGCTGGCTGAGCCCCCCAAGGGACCAACGCAGGCGGCCGTGGGATGCTCGGGGCTGGAGCAGCTCACTGGCAGGCCCCAGCAAACAGATGCTCCACGAGGGTCAGGCACAAGCTAACTGAATGCATAACTTTATTAAATAAATGCTTTGTCATGAGAAAAGACAAAGATCAAAGAGTAACATAAATTATAATGAATAAATAGTATACAGCAATCTTCACTTTTTAATAAAATGTGAGATTTTTTTTTTTAAGTACAAAATGCTAAACAGAGCATTAAGCTCTTCTTCCATTGTCAGTTTTTCACAAACTGCTTTTTTTTTTCCCACCAGTAAGATTATGAGTATTTCTTGTTTACTGGAAAAAAAAAAAACAAAACAACAAAACCAAAACGAAACAACAGAGCTACCGTATGTATGTAAAGCTATAAAAAGCTACCGTAAAATGTGTAGTGAGTATTGCTTAAAGATAAAAACCAGGCAGGAAACTCGGAATCTGGTGTGTTTTAACAACTGTGTTACAACGGTGGGTAACGTGCGTGGTGACGTCTGTCCCGGTGGCAGTGGTGGGGGCTGGTGGGGCTGGGGAGGGGGCCACAGCAGGCAGGGCTCCTAGCCAGGGCCAGGACAGCGGTCTGGAAGCGAGGTTAACTGACGGTTCTTTAAATATACAATGCTCCATTTGGGGGAAAAAACAACAACAACAACAAAACAAAACAAACAAAAAAACCAAAAAAACAAAAAAAACAAAAAAGAAAACTAAACCAACAGCAAAGAATTTTCATGGGGAAGGTGGAGAAAAGGGGAAGGGGGGAGAGAGCGGAGAAATAGTGCAAAATGCTCTTGTACTAGTGGTTTTCGAAGTCCACTGCAGTACAGACAAGGGGTAGCCCAGCCACTGAGCACCGCTCCCGGGGCAGATGTGGTGGAAGGGCTGTCCTGAGCCATCCTTGTCCTCTCCTTCCCAGCTCGCATCCTAGATACCGACGTGGGCTTGGCGCAAATACCGTAGCCAGGGAGCCCTGAGCCTCACGACCCCCCGATGCACAAATTGCCAGCATCTCCTGGTGTGCCTCAACCCTCCCCAGCTTCCAAATCTGCCCCTTTTGGTTCTCTCACCCTAAATGCAAAGGGGTGCTGCTGGGTGCTGAGAATGGGAGCACCTCATCACTGCCACCCCAGAGGGTGACCAACCCCTCCTGAAGTCACTCTCATTCCCAGCCCAACCCAGGCTCCAACCCTGGTCCTAAATATTAGTGCAGCCTGTAAACAGCCTCGTCCTGCCAGGGATACTTAAGGGAGTGGGCAGCTGAGGGGGTCACTTGGTGCCTCATCCTGGGAGCCGAGGTGATCTGGGGGGTGAGGGTGGTGCAACCCAAATGTCCATCATCCTCCCCGCAGGTTTATGGGGACAGGACAGGCAATACCATCCCAGCATGGGGTGTGCAAGGGCGAGGGAGGCTGTGTGGGATGGATTTTAGTACTCTGGGCTCCCAGGGCCATGTAGACTTGCTTTGTAGGGAGAGGACGGAGCATTGCCGTGTCCCCTTCCCAGTGTCTGTGGTGACCTCATTGTGACACCACCATGGGGCCCTGTGAGCTAACCCTCACCCTGAAAAAGCATCCTCCCCAAAAGCCAAGGTCCATGGGGATGTCTGCCCTCTGCCTGCTCCCATCCCACCCCGGGGGCATGTCTCCTTTCTCTGCAGCCAAAGGCTTTCAAGTTTTGGGAAATTAAACAACAAAACAAACAAACAAAAAAAAAGCAATAAAGAGGAAGAGAGAAGGAAGGAAGGATCCTGGGAAAGGTGGTACTGGCCTATAACAGTCAGGAGGTTTTGCACAGGGATCAGCAAGCGGACAGTGTCAACAATGGTGTCCAGTGGCCCTTGGGGTTAGCACAAGCTCCTCCTCCTCTTCCTGCTGTCTTCACCCCATTCTTCACTCCACTTGCACCCCAGCATTAACCCACCACTCTGGTTCAACCAACCCTGCTCCATCAGCCCTGCAGAGCCTGGAGGGGTCCCTCTCTCAGCGCCCACCATGTTCCCCTCCAACAACATGGAGTTACCCCGCTCCAACAGGCTTTTTGGGGGGCAGATCTACATCTGGTGGCACACTTCCTTCTTTTCAGCACGGGAAGGTGCTTTGTCCCCAGGCTGAAATGTGTTCCGCTGGGTCTGTGGAAGTCCATATGCAAAACACGCCCCCACTGTCACTTGGAGGGAAATAATCGCAGGTGTCCAGTCCTGCCCTCCATCAGGGTAACGTCCTGGTGGGGGGCCCACGGGGTGCTTAATGTCATCTAATGGGAGGCTATGAGGGCTCCCAACCTGTGACGGCAAGAAGCCTTCACCCGAACTCCTTAGTGCTGAATTCCCCTTGTCCCATCCCCACTGGTGTGGGGCCTCAGTGGTGCTATGGACCTCCGTTTTTCTCTGCCCAGGTCCAAGAAGCTCAAAGGGATTTGGGGGTGCAGGAACCTTCCCCTTGAAATCAGCTGTGTCCTTTGGCCAGTGCTGACTGCCAGCTCCAGCTGTGGCAGTAGGATGTGGTTCCCAGCGGGTGTTTCCCCACCACAGCACCCAGACCCCACAGCTCCCTTTCCTTTCTTCCCTTCCCTTCGCTGCAGGATCTCCTCCCAGCACCAACATCGTGGAGACCCTTGTCATAGATAAGCAAGAGGCAAGAGTCCCAAAATCAAATGCAAACATTAAAAACAACAAATGAGTCAGGAAGGCAGCCGAGGGCTGTCCCAGCATGCCCAAGGCAGTGGGTCTCCATGGTGCGGTGGCTGCTGACACTCAACAAAGAGCTGGGTCCCTGGTTGAAGGCAAGGGCCCATCACAGGATCTTACTGCAGGGTGGTGGGAATCAGCCGTGGCAACATGAGCAGTATCCTCAATGCAAAAGGATGGAGGCTGGCATTTTCCTACCCATGGGGAAAGCTATAAACCAGCCTTAACAAAAAACCATGATGAAACAAAGTGGAGGTTTGGGGTTTTTTCTCCCCTGGAGCAAACCACATTTTTGGCTGTGGAAAAAAAAAATAAAAATCTCCATAGTTGGTCGTCTTTGTGGTGGCAAAGGGTGGTGAAGAGTTTTGGCCCTGATTCCCCTGTCCCCATGTAGGAATACTTCAGTCTGAACAGTGATGCCGTCCTCAGTGTTGATGAGGCCCTGATTCCACAGGCACTGATGCTCCTCCATAACTCTGCTTCTGTGCTTAATCCAACAGATTATTATTTGTTTTTGGGAGGGGAAGCATATCTCCCAATTCCGTATTACATTGAAACCTCTGGATTTCAAGGTGAAGTGTTGCAAGGAGGGAAAGCCATGTCAATGCACACACACGTGCATGCAGGTGACAAACACTTTCACACTGGATGGACAAAGGTCAGAGTCCTGCTTGTCCAAGAAGATTTCTGACCTTCCATTCAAGACGAACTGGACAGGGAAGACTGTATTTCCTTTTGCCGTGATGTTTTTGAAGTCCACAGATGTTTTCTGGGGGTGTTTGTGCCGTTGCAGGATCTGTGTTTCCCTCCCCAGCTCATCTCCAGACACAAAGCCAACAGTCCCACGCCTCCTCCCTTGCTGAAATCTGCCTGGATTGGGAGCAGTCATTTGAGATGGAAATCAACTCAAGTGAGTCCCAGCAACATGGGGAGGACACTCTGGAGGATTGCAAGGGGAACACTGGTGGCCACAAGACTTTCTCTCAAGACCCTTCAGAAATCAACTAGCTAACACGAAAAAAATATAAAAATAAAAATGAACCTGCCCAAAACCCGTACTGGAAAATCACCAACTTGGAGAGCTTCCTACATCGGGGTGACCTCTGCTTGTGGCAGAGGGGTGCAGGCAGCGTTGGGGAGAGGTGCAGGATGGCAGAGCAGCCATGGCTGGTTTGTCTCTGGCTCTATCCTTTCCTTGCTGAGTCCTTGTTGTCAAAATGCTGTTGTAGATTCCGAGTCCTCAGTTTCTTCAGGGTTTATTTTTCTCTCTTCTCTTTTTTTCCTTTTCTCTTCTTTCTTTTCGCTTCTCTTCTCTTTTCTTCTCTTTTTTAATTTTCTTTTTTCTTTTCTCTTTTTTCTTTCTTTTCCCTCTTTTTACTTTTCCTTTCCTTACTTCCCTTCTTTCTTTCTTTCCCTTTCTGTTTTTTTCCATTTTCCTTCCTTTCTCTTTTTTCTTGTCCTTTCTTTTTTCGTCTTACATGAGATGAAAGGAATCGGAGTCCCGGGGCGTGGGGAGGTGCAGAGGGGAGGGTGGAAGGGAGTCTGGGTAGAAAGTGACGGGGCGGAGGGAGGGGATGCGGCTTCACTCCACATTGCTGCTGTCGAATGCGTGGCACTGCAGGTCTCCGCTTAGGAAGTCAGTCCCCGGCAGCTTCATGCCGTACTTGTCCACACACCAACACAACCCACGCTTCCGGCCCCGAGAGGGCTTGCACTGGGGAGACACCCAAGGGCAGAGATCAGACACAGTGTGGCTCCCTCCCTGGGGATCAGGCCTGGCCCCTTTCATGCCAGCAATGCAATCCCTTGGGTAGGATCTGGCTCCTGCTCTCTGCTTTCAGCACAACCCCATCCCTGCTGCTACCCCAGCCCAGGGTTCTCTGACTTTTCCCCCTCCCTCACCGGCTCCTTAAGGATGCTTGCTTCAGACCAGATGGCACTGGGAGCCATCAGCAAGGCCACCCACCACCAAATGTGTCCGGAGATGCTTGCAGCAACATCCCAACTAACCCAGCAGAGGAAACACCTCCATCCTTCCCACCCAGGGTGGGGAACATCTTACCTGCTTCCTCTTGTAGAAGCCCTTGCGGTCGCAGTTGGGGAGATGGACAGCGCGGGGGACCATCCGCTGGCTACTCTTCAGCTCCTGCAGGGACGCCTCCATGTGCCTGCGGCACGGGCCCTGCACACAGGGAGATCAATGTGAGAACAGGAGCACCTCACAGAACCTTCCAGCTGCAAAAGCCCTCAGGTCTCCCTCCACTAATACCCATTTCCCAGTGGTAAAAGCAGTCACCTTCCCATGGGAGCCTCATGGAGGGAAGGTGAAGGCACCCACCAGCTCAAACTCCTGCCGGAGCTCGGGAATGACGACACGAGGGTGAGCCGTGTTCTCGGCCATGCCCACAAACTTGGCCAGGGTCAGCTTCTTCCGGCGGTCCTTCTTCAGGGCTTCAGCTTTGAGCTCAGAGAGGCGCCCGTGCTTGGGCCGGTAGGCCTTGGGCGGGTAGGTCTCCTCTGTCATCTCTGATGTGGTCGGCTCCTCATGCTCCCGGGATTCTCGTTCTGCAAGGGAAGGGGTACCAAACTGTTATGACTCCATGAGATAAGTGAGGCTTGCTTTTGCACAGAGAACCTCCTGCCTAACCCCAGAGAAGATCTTTGCACCAGGCAGGATGAAAACAAGTAACCCAAGAAATCCTTTTCCCAGCTGCTGCCTACAGCCCTGGCTTTATCTCACTGTGTGGGACTTCACAAAGTTTTTGTGTGACCTCTGACCTCAGGACAGGAAGGTGTCTAGAGGGCATTTTCTTGTCAGAGGTTTAGGATGCATTTCTACCTACAAGGGCCATCATTGTTTTTGTGGCAAAAGACCAGTGTGAGGGTCATCCTACCTCCAGGAAGGGCCAGATGACACATAAATGAGGCAGAGAAGCCCCTGTTCATCTATGCTGAGAGGATTAAGTGACAAATTCATACTTCACCATGTCTTGAGAAGGCAAGAGCAAAAGCCAGGAATGCTTGAAGATGAGACAATTCCAAAGCCAAGGTCAATCACAGCACAGCCCCCATGTGGCTGGGCAGGCACTTCAGCAGTCATACCAAAGATGCAGCTGACAAGTGCTGGGATCTCCAGGGTCCTCAGCTTGCAGCCCCACTCATGGGACCAACCCAGCTCCCATCTGCTGGCACACACCAAGCAGCCAGCAAAGCCAAGGATAACACTGCCAAGCGATGCTGCCTTACTGCCACTGATGGTACTGACAGCAAAGGGGGACCATGTTTAGGTTCTGTCCATGGCACCCATCTTCCTGTAGACCCCTCAGCATAACCTCTGCTGGCAGGATGCAGTCAGGAGCCCTGTGCTGTTATATATAGGAGCAAGCTGGGGACAGTCTAAACTTAGATGACTTGTGACATTTAGTACAACCACCAGAGTGAAAAAGGGTTATTTCTCGACTAAATTTGAATACAGTTTAAAGCTCCTGAGGTTCCCGGTCTCCTGACCCCTGGGTCCCCAGCTGTCCGGCACTGGTGACAAGTCTGTGCTGGGATCAGCAAGTGACCATGAGGAAACTCACTGTAGCAGAAGGAAAAGCATCAGAATAGCTGAAATCTGTCCCTGAACAGCATCTCTTGCAATTTCTATGCCAGTGAACCCAGCTTATCTCCTCCTACAGGACGGAAAAAGGCTCAGGATTAAAATAAAAGCAGATATACGCCCCCAACAAGGCAAACAGGATTCTTCCTGCAGACTAACTGCTTCCTGAAGCCCAGATGCAGCACCAGGAGGGAGAAAGGTGAAGAGGATGCCACTGCTGCCTAGGGATACCTGAGGATGCCCAGCAGGGGGGACAGATGAGATGCTCAGTGGCAGATGGCAGCGCCAGACTGTCACACACACCTCAGCTGGGGATTTTGGAGGTGACCAACCGGACAGGCTGGTCACTGGGTGCCCAGGCCAGCCGCGGGTACCAGTCTCTTATTCCTTCTTGCCAAGGTGACCTTGCACTCTCCCAGCAAAAAATGGAAAGTTTCTCATGGCCACTTATTTATTAAAGTTGCCCTTTGTTTTTTCTGTTTCCATAAGAACAGCACTGGATCAGCATCCCCAACTTGATACCCTCCTAAGTGCCCAGGGCAACATAAACAACCCCCTGCACCATCCCCAGGACTCATGTGGCTCCACAGGATGGGATAATTTTGCCATTTTGCCCCATGATGCTCATATGCTTGGGGTTTTATTCCCTGCTGCAAGACTCAACAGCCTGCACAGATCAGGGCTCCTCTACTCTGAGAGGATGACAGACAGGGGATAGAGAAGAGATTGAGTAAACTGGGAATTACTCCCCAGAGAATGAACAATACAAGGTGCAGCTGAAGCGCATCCTTTGCCTCAAAAGATACTGTGGCAACTCAAGGTCCGAAAGAAGAACAGAGGTATCTGCAGTGACTAAGCCCTCCTTATGGCCATGAAATACACTGTCTTCTGTCCCAAGAATCCCCTCTGGCACCCAAGTCCAGGGCTGGAGAAGGCACTGCCAGAGTATCTCCCTGGGCTGCCCTACAGTAATACGGGGAGGGAAATTTCACATTGGTGCTGGCAACCCCCTCAGTAATACAAGAGGGGCACAGCTCATTACCTCCGCAATAACAAATAAGTGAGGCACAGCTTCTTAGGGCAATCCTAACAAATAGAAACAAATAACAAATAAAGGATACTAGACAGTGAGGATTCAGTCAGAAAAACAGTACAGGGTGTCCAGTCCCCAGGACTCACCATGCAATGGGTGTTTGCAGCAGCTCAGACTGCTCACATGGTCAGCAGCTTTACCCTCTTGCAAGCACCTTATCCCTCCTCTCCCTGCAAGCTGCCAGCAAGCCAGAGTGAGCTGGGGACTAATATGGAGCCCTTTCAGCAAGGATAGCCCTGTGCTCTTGCAGACAACTGATGTGCACTAAAAGCTGCCCAAATCTCAACCCAAGTCCAGTGCTTTCTGCAGGGCTGAAGAAGCACCTGGAAGTGACCCCCTTCACTCTCCCTGGCATGCATATGTTCCCCCTGAAGTGGGAACATACCCTTGGGATGTCACACAACAAGAGATGGAAGTGAGGGGACTCCTTCAGCTGTGACTCAGCAGTGGTGTCTAGTTTGGGTCTTTATATCCCAGTGATAACTCCATGGATGCCTTGAAGGGATCCCTTTCCTCCACCCTCTAATGTTTCTTGCAGCCTAATTTCCTTCAATGACAAGGCTGATACAACCCCTTCTTCTAACAACCCATTTCTGACAAACTGAAGGGCAGAGGCCTCTGGCAGAAACTCCTGACAAGCTCTGGGCAGCTGGTAAGGGACATTCCCAGCGCCAAGAGGAGAGGGAAAGGCAGAGCCAGGGCATGCAGCACCCATGCAGCCCCTCCCTTCTCTTCCTGGCTGGCCCATCCACATCAACCTGCAGCTGCCCACTGCCGCCAGGACCAGACACTCACATCAGCATCTCCAGAGCTCCTGCAGCCACCTGCCCATCCTCACGCACCAGCTCATTCATTAACCTCTGTCTGCCCCCAGGCTGGCTCATGGCAGGCAGCACTGGCACTGCTGTGCCTCCATGACTGAAGAGATGTGGGCAGGAGCAATGCCCAGTTTCCCCAAATCAGCCCTACTTGTGTCTAAGACTCAGGAAAGAGGCTGGAGTTCCTTCCTCCTTCACTGTCAGGTTCTGGCCTGCCACACAGCCCCTTCCCGCCTACTCCCAGCTGCCTGCCAGCCTGGTGGCCACCTGCAGAGGCAGAGCTGCCTCTCTGGGGTGCACAAGGCATGGGCAAAGCACGCTGCATCCCTGTGGGCATAGGGCATGGGCAGGAAGGCCCTACTAATGGTGTCCCCAAATGAGGGACAGTGGGAAGCAGGAGGTGGGTGGCTTGCACAGCTCCCTTCCTTCTCCCCACAGCTCAGGAGATCACTTCCCAGTAGAGGTCCCAGGCTTACTGGCACAGAAAAATGACACAAAAGAATGACATTGCTGGCCAAGCTGAGGATGCCTGGCTAGCTTGGAGGTGGCACGTGGGCTGTAGCCACCTCAAAGGGATGTTGACCCTATAGCCAAGGCAGGAGACTAAACTCAACTCAGAGCCACCCCATGGCTTCATGTCTAGTCTGATCCACTGTTGCCCAGGGAACAAGGGGCAAGCATCTGGAAAGGCTCTTGACCCAGGCCAGGCCAAAAGGACTGTGCTGTTGATTTCTTAATCTATGAGCCTTGAGAAGCAGAAAGTACTCACAGCAGAGCATGGGCTGTCCTCTGCCCTGGGCTGAGGCATAGTGTCTTCTCCTCACTCCAGGCTAGCCAGAGGAAGCTCCCTAAAAGGAACCATTTCCAACCGTTCCCTGCAGAAGGGAAGGGGAGTAGCAAAATACCAGGCACTGTTTCTGGGAAGCCACAAATTGCTCCTGTCTGGCTGCCTGCTGCCCTCAACAGATACCATCCAGAGCAGACTACGCATCATCCTGTCCTGCATCGAAACCCAGCCTGGTGCTCCTGGGCTTCAGATGCTTTGGACGCATGTGAGCTCCCAATGAAGTGGTGGGTGCATTCACATGGGGGAGCGGAGTGTGTGGGAACACTGCATCCCTGCCTGCTGACATTACAGAGTGGAGCACAAAGCTTTTTCCAAATGGCTGGGAGGCTTGAATTTTTGTAACACATTTTCATTGGTTTCTGAGAGAAAGGATCTATTGACCGCTGCTCCTAATGAACCGTGCTCATTACAGCCACAGCACACTGCTAGAGGACTTGCTGTCCTGTTCAACACCACCCCCAAAAGCCACATGCACCTAAGACGTACATGCACAATCACAGCACAACCCTGCTAAACAGCCCTCTTGATTATTATCATGATCATTACTATTTACAGCATAGGCACTAACATAACAGACCACTTAAGCAGGAAGGTGTTGGAGAAAGACTTAATGGGGCTCTCAGTTAAACCTCTAGCACAGGAACAACACAAATGTCACTGGTGGAGACCTTAAGAATTTGCTCAGTCCTTCCTCTGCCCCCCTAAACTCAGCCATCTCTGTTCAGAGGTGCTCATTGCATATGGGGATTATACGGGAATTCTGTTCTTAGGTACCTGGCTAGTAAAAACCCTGACTATTTTCTCCAGCTGCCCTTCCCATTTATTGCCGCTCCAGAGGAGGGGACATGCTTGACCTACACTGAAACTTCCTGGTACAGGCAGGCAAATTCCTCCCTGACCTGGACTTGCACCTGTGGCCATGATGGGAAAACAAAAATTCCTCCTTCCTGGTCAGCACACAGAGACAGCCACTGTGTTTGCATTCCCAAGATGCAGGCAGGGAAGGGATAATGCAGGCAGGGAAGGGATAATGCAGGCAGGGAAGGGATGCAAAGCAAGGAGAGTCATCTCCTCTCTCACCCTTTGGCAGCTGGAGAGTACAACTGAGCGAAAGCATTCCTGAGCTCCCCAGAGGCCACCAGACTCAGCCCAGGCAGAAGCCCAGGAGCTTTCACCCGTCTAATGAAGAACAGCTCATTTACATTCCCCGTGCGGTGGTGACCAGCCCCCGGCCTCGCTGGGGTGGTCAGTGGAGCAGCCCAGGTGCTGTGCCTGGGCTGGGGTCACTGCTGAGACCACCGCCCTGGTGAGGTCAGGCAGTGAGCTCAGGCAGCCGCCCAGCCCGAGGCCATCTGGCACCCACTGGAGGCGGAGCAGCCAGGGCTGGGGATGGATGCTCCAGACAGTCCCTCCACTAGCCCAGGGTGTTGTCTGCCGGATAGCCAGCTGCAATGTGCCTTGGACTTTGAACGAACTTTTGTGCTTTGGTGGGGTCTTGGCACCGGGCCGGTGCAGTCTATCCGGTAGGGACTGGCAAGGGAGCATGCTGGTAAATGCTTGCAGGTGATGAGAGGCTCAGAGGAGACACCACACACCAGGAAGGACAGAAAAACAGCAGCCCTGCTGGGACTGCCACCCCACCTCCCAAAAGTCTCAGCAACGTGCAAGAGACACTTAAAACAAATCCATGTCACATAACACCTGAATGCTAACACTGAGGTGTTCTGGATGGCCAAACGCCGTAAGTCATTGCAGAGATGCTGCACCCTCCAAATTGTGACCCATCCCTTGGCTTGGGTGTTGATTTTAGAGTGGAACGACTTATCTCTGGAAACTCCAGTCTCTTCTCCTGTACCTCCAATGATCCCACTTAGGCCTCCAAAGGTCTGAAGTTAAGAAAGGTAACTCCTACCACCCCTCCAGTCTTGGTACCCTTGCAGCCTGTGATGTAGTTCCCATGGGCCAAGTTGTTTTTCAGGCACAGGAGCAGTAGTAAGAAAATACAGTTCCTATTTCCTTCCCTGGGAATTAGGAACTTCCACGGCTGCCAAAGGCAGCAAAACACTTTTGTGATTTGCAGAGTGTGGAAGGAAGTCTTAGGCAGTCAAAGCACTGTGAAGTGCTCCCAGAAACACCCACTCTGCCCTACCACACCCAGTCACCTACTAAAGAAGATGATCAGAATACAATCAGTCCATGGCTCAAAAGCTACACAGGCTTTTGGAAGAGGGGCTCCAGGATATTCCAGTATCTTATACCCTTGTGACAACATGGTGGAAGTTGATGAGACCTCACTCCCTTGTTCCACTGAGACACCTTTTAAGGGAAGGATATGGATCAGTAAGGCCAAGCTCAGAGAAGAGATGGAAAAGCATCCAGAGAGTTGGCTTGGAAGGCTAGGACTTATCTCCATTTGATTAAGCCAAGAACAAGGAGGATGCTTGGGAATAGCTCAGGAATACCTGAAGAGCCTCAGAGAGCAGGCACTGATGGCACAGGGATGTGCTATTCTGTGGCTTTTTTAAAAATTTTAAGTTATTGTTTGGGCTTTGCTGAACTAGCCTGAAGACCAGCTCTTTCTCAGGTGATTAATGTCTCCTCAGCAGAAACCTGCAGATGCAGATCCTGCGTATCAGCCAGGGCTCACCTGCAGAGCGTGAATATCAGGTGCTTGGGCTGCCCCCAGGTTCACACAGGATTCATGGGAAAGAGAGATCATCATCCTGATGACCTCAGTGTCCTCATACAGAGCAGGATGGGGGAGAAATGCAGCTCAGCATGTGGGAAAGGAGCTCTCAAGGGAACCAGCTCATGTTTTGGTCTGCTCTGGAAGTGCAGGACCTATCTGTAGGAGCAGATCTCTGGGTCAGCACGACTTCGCAGTGCCAGCAAATGCCATGGAGGTGGGAGAGGTACAGCTGCGGGAACTGCAAGCTTAAGGAAGGATCTGTGTTGCTATGTGCCAGATGGTACTTTCCTGAGCTGCCCTTCCTTGCTGCAGCTGCAAAATAAAACTCTCCGAGAGCAACTCTGTAGAGCAAGGCGAAAAGCAGATTTGGATACGGGGAGCTTCATGATGGAAGCTCCTTCCCTACACATTGCTAGTTGTTAGTTCAGCAGTCTCCAAGCCTGTCTCCATGTTGTGCTGGAAGAGCCAAGCTTGGGCACCAGCTGGTGGGCTAGGCTGGTGCTGCCTTGCAATGTAAAAATAAAGACTGAGACTGAACAGGAGGTGTTGTCTTTGTCTCTTTCCAAGGACTTCCCAAATCTGCTTACAATCAGTTCTCCATGCAGGTGTGGGAGTTTGCAATGCACATACAAGTCACACCAAGACCAGGTGAGGGTCTGAGTCAACAGGCAGCATAGCCAGAGACTATGGGTTCTCATGACAATGATTCCTGTCCAAGAGAGAACCCAAAATGTCTAACCAATAAAAGAATTGGGAAACTTTCCAGAGTTTCACCCTCCGGTAAGATGATGAACAAACATCCATTCATTTCAATTAAATGATACTGATGTGCACCATCTTGCAAAATTGCAGGCACTCTGTTGCTAGATAGCTGCTTTTATCAGCCTGACATTTCCTGAACAAAGTTATCTTCCAGAAAACTGAACTGGCAAGTGGAGGGGAAGGAAGTATTGCAGGACTAGATTTATATCAAGAAGTTCCTGTTGCTGATGCAGTGATGATAGAAAGATAAAACGTATTTCCTTCACATCATCGGGAGACTGCAGATGTTCCCCATTCCATATGCTGAAACTGCAGAAGAAGCTGAGAGCTGAATTATGACCCACAGAAATCTAAATAAATCATCTTTCAATATCAGAGTGACCAAGACACATTCTTTCTTCCTGGAAAGGATGAAATAATTCAGCCCTTCTTAGTCTTGCATCTTTTCCAATAAATCCATCCTAGCGGCAGATTTCATTGGTTGCAATAAAGGAGGCAAAACCAATACCAAGCTGCCAAGAAACTAAGAGCAGAAAAGAGCAAAGAAGGAAAACTCAGAAAAGACTGCATGACAGTCTCTGCCTAACTGACAAAAAGGGTGAGGACAATCTGGATTAGCTCCTGAAAGGCATCATTGAATTGTTTACCAGCAGTTTCTCCATGGGGCTTATTTGTGGCAAAGAGATGAGAACACACATGCTTTAAGGTTTTCTAAATGAAAACAAAAGGTTGTTTGTATTGATCAACTGCCTACCAGAGATGACTTGGAAAAAATCTTCCTATGCCTGTAGAAATGAAGGAGGTGTGATGGGTTGGAACCCTAAGAGTGTCCATCAGCTGTCATTATTGCATGAAAAAGAAGCAGGCAGGGGGACTTTTTTGGATGCAGGTAGCTCAACATCAGCAATGGAGGAAGTGTAACGAGGGAGAAGGAGTAAGTAATCTGCCCTTGTGGACTATGTGGGGCTTGTCTTTAAAACTCAAGTGAAGAGTGGTATCAATATACATGAGACATCAAGAAACCTGGACTTAAAAGTAGGTGCTGCCAGGATGCTGATGCTATTTTGGTTTCTGAAACCCAAGTATTATAAACCATAGTAGAGTCAGGTGCTAAGAAGGCCTTAGAAGCTGACCCATAACCAAAAGAGTGCTGCTGGTGGCTATCAAATGCTGGGATATCAGTGTGGATATTGTAGCTTTTAACCTTAGGAACAGTATGAAATTAAGAGGAAAATCCTGTATTAAAGGAGAGGATCCTGAGAAAAGGATGTCCTGCAAAAATGCAGTCACTACAGGTTTTGTTAAGCACTCTGGCCTGCTTATGGATGAAGGTGACTTTTGTCTTTTGGACAGGGTTTTGAATCTGATTTTGTTTCATGTTGAGAAGAAGTTTTAACAACTGTCCTACTGGAACTGAATCTAGGAAACGCTGCTCCCGCCAGAGGATGGTAGTCTCCATCCCAAGATCTGTCCTCACAGATGTTTATTGAGGGTCTCTGTTGGCATCAAAAGCAGTCAGGAACTGGAAGAGCCAAGAAAGCCAAACCCCTTGCTCACCACAAAGAGACAGGAAAAGGCCCATCAAGGTGGAGTGTGGAGATGCACCTGTGTCAGGTGTTGGACAACAACTGTTGCAACACCAAAAGTAATTCAGGTGTGCAGCTGTGATTGCAAACTCCAGCCTAGCCTGGATTAACTTCTAGGCCTTCAGCCTCACTTTCACAGTTTTTCCTTAAACTCGATGGAAAAGCTGTGTGAGATCATCCACTGCTCATCTCTGTGTCAGCACCAGATGACACATCATCACATGTACCGTCCATCCTGACTATTACCACCTCCGAGGGATGAAATTTCCAACCTCTGCCCTCAGGACTCCTTTCTTAATGGCTCCTTCTCTCAGAAAGCCTTTGCCTGCAGCAGGCCTGGCTGTTATTTAATCTCTCAGTCCACCTAAGTAGGACCCAAAAAACTACCAGAAGCTTGACATTCACACTCTGATGATATTGATAAGGAGATATTTGCCCAAGCTTGACCCTAATGGATGACTCTTGCCTCTCTTAGCCATTTTCCACCCTGTACCACTGCACACATTAGCAATTTCTTTTGGTCCAACACGATGCAAAGATGCTTTTGAATGTTAAAAAACCCCCATGGGTCTCTTGATGAAGAAAAGGGTATAGGCCTCCATTCTGGGTTCTGAAATTCCATGAATGACAACTGATCACCCTGTGCCACAGGTATGGAGCCTTTCTGGAATGATAAAATTCTTGTTGCACTTTGTTGTTTCTGCTGCAACTTCAGGCCACTGTTGCTTTTACAAAATGATATAACTGGCCACTGAAATGGTTATGAAATGATGGAGTAAAATGTCACCCACATCTGCTATTTCATCAGGAAAGAAGGATGCACAAGTGAAAGCAATGACTGTATGTCATTTTGTATTTAGATAAAATATCTTAAGACATATATGTAGCTGTGGCAGCACCATAACTGACTGCTGGATAGGTCTAAGACATGCAATTCTTCCCTAGTAAAACTTTCTTCTTTTCCAGCATCTCCTTTAAAATAGGAAGTGAAAGCCAGGTTCCATAGTTTTCACTGGCTTATTTAATTACAGATTTTCATCATTAGTCTAACACACAACATCTGATTTCTTAAGCATGAATAATAAATGGCTCTGTTGATTTAATTGTCTTCTGATGAATCCCATCTGTATTTGGAAAAATATTTCTACTGTTTTTCTACAAAAAAGAATTATGAATATTGGCCAACTTTGCCCCCAAAGTTACCTTTAAGAAACATTCCTTCTTCTGTTTAGCTAGGCAATCATTTCCTTAAGTATCTGTCAGGAATACTTTCTTGCCCTTGAATAGCAACCAGACAAGTCATCTCCATCAACATAACAATTATCTCCATCAGCAAGCCAGCTGTGTCCATCCAGCAAGCAAACAAACCAAACTGCAACAACAACCCTCGAGGCTCCAAGCTGCAAAGAGCTCTCCAACTCTACCAGAGCCTTCGCTTCAGCCCCACAGTCCTTTGAGGACTGAGGCATCTGGCTCTCATTGAGGGGAGAGGTGCCCAAAAGCCTTTGATTCTCTGGCCCTAGAGGAAAGGTGCTCAGCATCCTGCAGGATGAAGGCCTGCCAGGCTAACAGGGAACAGTGTGCCTGTTTGCTGTGGGAGATATTGACCCCCCATTCCCACATTCTGCATGGAAGAGACAGTAACACTGGGGTGGAGTTACAATGAAAAATGATGGGAATATCAGAGGGGTCTTGCAAATAAAGGCAATAGTGAGAGCAAGGCCTTGTGCACATGCACACAAGAAATGCCAACTGACTTCACAAGCATAAATTTAACATGCCTTCTCAAAGTTTAACCTGTTGACCAGAGTCTCTCTCTCACACTTATCCTGGAATCATTGTAGACAGAAGACTTACCAAAACATGCTGAGAAATGGATTCCTTGAGAGCAAATTTGCCCATGTCAAACCACCGGGAGTCCCAAATTTCTGCAAACACTTTATGCTGGCTCCTGCTGGGATTAACTTCAAGCAGTGGATTGACATGAACACTAAGGGGTCCCCTCAGATCACTAGCATCAAAGAGCCACCTCAAAAACAACATCTTGCTGAGAGTTTCCTTGGCTACACAGCTGAAGGAACACGGTGTCAGCTACACAGCTGAAGTGTCTTGTGGGGGTTGAGTGGTGAGGGGATGGGGGATGTCACCAGATATGATAGGACCCTTCCAGGATGACCCAAGGCATGAATCATGAACCATGCCCAGTGATCTTAAATGGGCAGCCCCAGGATCCAGGAATGCTGGCACAATTGCTGCCCCACTCCATGTTCTTGCCCTAAGTATCACCCTGGGGAGATCCAGTGTGGAAGCTCATGCTCACTGGACCCAGTGGGCCAGGTCTTAGGGGATTCCAGCATGAGGGGTCAGGTATCCCTCTCCTTCTCACCAGCAGAACCTCCTCATACTTTTGGCTATTCCTGTCCTGATGTTAAACAGATAATATCTTCTTTTTCCCTGTAAAAAACCTCCTAATAAATAACTGGGTGGTTATCACGCTGGCTGCCAGTGAGTTCACACAAGCCAAAGATGATCTTTGGATCATCTCTGACCTCTGCATGCATCATGTCTTTAGGTCCTGTAGCTTCCTCTGCTCAGTGCTGGAGGCTATTTCTCCTGCCTTCAGCTGCTACATCTCAGCAAATGTGCCATTTTTTCCCAATTCAGTTCTTTCATACCTTCCTGAAGGCCACTGGTTGCTGCCTGGGCATAGAGAAGTTTGCAGGATTCCAGAGACCTCAGTGCCCCTGGCACCTTCTCCTCCACCTATGACACCAGGCACCACTGCCCTGGCAGGTGGACTGTCTATCCTTTGCAAGTCACAACTTCACACCTTCGCTGTGGAGAATCTGCTTGTTTGACGTGGGAAAATTTGCCCTCAAGAAAACTCTTAGTGTATTATCTTAGTCTAGCCAGAAAACACAAGCCACCTCCAAGCACAGGGGGTGAGTTTGGATCCACACAGCTGGCTGAGAGGAGGATAGATCTTGCATCTATCTCCTTCCTCACCTCTCATTGTTTGATATGCTCACCTAGTGCATCTCATTTCTGAGCCCTCAGTGGGAGGATAGGGTAGGCTGATCTGTATGCCAGTATCTGATCCTGATGGCAAAATACCGATGTGCCAGTCATAACCAGAACCCCTGCATCTAAGAGAGGTTTGTGTGTGCGCTGCCTGGAAACCATTCTGCCTCCAGAAACAAGAATGCTCTGTGTGTGTGCTTGCACACATTAAATGTTTATGCAGGCGTGTGTGGGCGTGTGAACACGGGTACGTGTGTGCATATGCTCACACGCATATCTTCCCTGTGCATATTAATCCTGCTGCTCTGCAGCCCACATCGAGGGGCAGGTGTGTTCCAGCCAAATTCTCCACTTATGTCTGGCCTTGAATTTGCACTACTAAGTGCTTGGGTTTAAAAAAAAAAACAAAACAAAACAAAAAAACCAACCAAACAAAAAAACTCCGAAAAAAAAACGGGGAGCAGGATTTGCTGTGCCATGGGCACTTTTATCTGTCCTGTGAGTTAGCGCAGGGAAACGAGCTACAACTGTTCTTAGCAGCTCACCCCGCTGAGGAGAGGACGGCAAGCCCCGGAGGAGCTGAGGTTCCTGCCGCCCTTCCCAGGCTGCTCCCAGGCTTTTCAGTTTGCATGAAGAGTTTTGGGAGACGCTGCTGCTGTAACAGCTCCCGCAGCTGCTCCTGCATCTGCGCCTCTTTGGGCCCGGGGCGAGCAGAGCTTGCAGCGGTCGTTAGGAGGAGGCAGAGCACCGCGCTCCGTGTGCGGCACCGCCGGGTGCCGCCTCTCCTCCTCTTCCTCCCCCTCTGCCCTGACACGTGTGACAAACTAAGCGACTAAAGGCACTGGGGGATGTGTTGAAGCTGGCACAGAAAGTATCCAGTCTTTCCTACCCCCTTCCGTCAAGCGTGAGGGGACACCCTGCAGTCAGGCAAACGCTTCCAGTCGCACATGACTGTGCTCATGTCACTGACGTGCCAAAGCCGCGACGATCATCTGGGCTCAGGATGCTGCTGCTGCTGAAGTACCGACACAAGGAGGCACAATGGCCTCCTCCAGCATCCCTCAAGTTTGCAGAGGCTCCCGTTTGAGACTAGCTCCTGCTCTCTGCTGTGGTGGTGCAAGCTCCGCAGGGGCTCCCTGCACTGACCTGGAGTGGGTCCAGGGCTGTGTGGAAGCTCGGGGCCAGCTCTATCACTCATGCACGCACACATGCACAGAGCCACGTCTTTTCTCCGGTGAACTCTGCTGGCACTCGGCAGGAATTTCATTTGGATCAACTACTTAATATTCTCTCTCCTTCCTTAGAAACGAGGCTGCCGAAAAATCCTTCCAGCCAAGGCCCCTCCTTTCCTGTTTGAACCACCCCATCCCTTCCTCCCCCATACACACACACACCGCAGAAACCCAGCTCTCTTGCTGGCACCTGATGGATTTCACTCTCTCTTTTTTTTTTTAATATATTGTTATTGTTGTTGAAACTCCAGATCAAAAGAAAAATGGAGATTTTCCTGTTTTGTGTCTGAGGTTTTGCAGGCCTGTTGATACTAGCTTTCACCTTGACAGCTCAGAGCTGCTTCGCACAATGGACCTGCCGCTCGCACCAGCCGGGTCCCTCCCAGAGTGACATGGGCACAAGGCAGCGCATCCCGAGCGCCCTGCTTCCATGACCCCTGCCCTAACCCTCACCCTCACCCCGGACCTCGGCATGGAGCTGCCCACCTGCCTTGCCACATCCCATTTGCTCACCCCTGCAGCCCCACATCCCCAACCGTAGAGCAGGCAAGTATGGGAAGGGGGAATGAGGTGAGGGGAAATACGTTGGGGAGAAATAAAGGACAGCACCACATACAAGCTGCAGGAAATTTGGGCTCGGCAGCACTCCTCCTCCTCCTTTCAGCTGACGCAGCAAAGACGATTTTCTTAGGGCTAATACTGCAAACCCCCCCCTTTCCCCTCCTGGTTATCGTTGGCTCACGGTTTCATGAGGAAACTTGCCAAGTCTTGCTCGCTTTCTAGAAAGAGAGCAGGAATGAGAGAGAAGGAAATATTTGACAACCTTTGTTTTTCCATGAGCCTTTTTAGGGCAGCAGGCTCCAATCTGTGCCCTCCGCTCCCTGGTGCTCAGCCTGACCTTGCTGTCTCAGCAGGAGGAAGTCTGGCAGGAGCACAGGGGAGAAAAATGGAAAGACGTGGTGTATTTCAAAGGAAACCTAAACAAAACAGAGAAAACCCAGAATCCTGCAGCCTGTGCCATAAATGAAGCTCATTCATGTTTTTTTACCAGGAACAGTCAATTGCAGACGTGATGTTTGGCTTTCAGTACAGGACAGTGTCTGACTGTTGTGGCAGGAAGGACTACAGGGACCATCCTGTCAGTACCTACATACTCATCTACTTAAAACAAGCCCTACTAAGGTTCTGTAATCCCGCACTTGCTTTCATTTCAGACCTCTCAACAAACCAGGAGGACATTCTGCTCATTACCTCTAGCATTCCTCAGTACCACTGTGCCCAGTTTACATACGAGGAAGCTGAGGCATGGTACCCGTGAGCATCTTGTCCCTGGGCAAGACATCTGCTGTACAGGAGAGCTAAGCCTGGCCTCCCAGGCTCTGGCTCTTGCAGTGCTGCTCGATGCATTTCCACCTTGTCCATAAGGAGGAAAGCATCTGCAATTTTAAATTTGGCCAGCACGAGGGCAGAAATAGATAGAAATGCAGTTTGATCTAGTCCTCACCACTGTCACATAGTTTATTTTGCAGAGTGCCGATTTTTTCTCGGCGGTTCGCAGCTCAGGGCCAATTTTGGTCATTGATAGATGGGAGGGCCAGGCCAGCTTCCCCAGCGCACGGTCCCTGTGCTGCTGGCCAAACTGGCAGAGGCCAGAAAGTTCAAGTCAAACTTCATTTCTTTTCTTGCCCTGTTGCTTAGAAACATGCCTATGAAAATATACTTTGTTCTCACACGCTACCAGTCGAATGCCAAGTGACTTTTTTTCCCCTCTCTCATCCTCAGGAATTCCTGATTTATTTTTTATTTCTTTTTTGCAATTGCATAAATCTCAAGAGGAGTCTGCTGGTCTCCTATCGCTTCTTGCAGCAGCCTTTCCAACCCAGGCTCATCTGCTGTCTGCAAAGAAAACCTGCCGAAAAGAGGCCCCTGCGGCACTTGGGGAGTCCAAACTGGAAGTGCAGGTAATGCCAGGGGGTTGGTTTGCATGACAAACCTGCCACCGCTTTTCTGTCCCTCTCCTTGTTCATTCAACGGGTGTTCCCCATCCCAAGAAAATTAAAAGCAGCAGAATTACAAGGGACCTGGCTAAAGTTTTCACACAAAGCACCTGCTAAAGGACTAGTTTCTTTGGGAAGTGCTAGGCAGGTGAAATGGAAGGAGATTCATGCTGGGAGCCAAGCGCCAAAGCTTTTTCAGGTGTCTGTATGGGGCACCCTCGGCACAGGCGCAGGGACAGGCCCTGCTCTCCTGCTGGGTTTCAGCTGCATGGCTTTGCCTTCCCAACCACACTGCCTGCCCCTGGCCACGCACACACACGTGCAGAGTAAATAAACACCAGGATGACGCGCTCCAGGACACTTCGCCTATCTCTGCTGACAGCGGTTACTGCCCAGCTTCCTGGGCTCCACAGCAGGAACGTGGCTCCTGGCCTCACCCCCTGCTCCCTGCGCAGGTCAGCTCCCAACCCTCATCCCTTCCAGCTGCCCTTCAAAAAACTGAGCTCAGCTTTGCTGTTTCTGGCTGATTAAAGGGAGTTTGGACATTTGATGTCATTCGACGGAGGGGGGAAGTTATTACACACAGAATTTGGTTTTGCTCTGAAGGATGGAGCGTAGCAACGCAACCACTGCCCGCAAGCAGCAAAGGGGAAAAATAATAAAAGCATCATGATTTATTAGGTGCTAGAAAGGAGAAACGGATTCCCGTTGCATGGGTATAAGCAGACGCTTGCTAAGAAGTTGAAATGCCTTTTTCATGGACCAAAAAAATTGAGGGTTTCTGTTTGTTGGGGGTTTTTTGCCAAGTGGTCCCCCGGACATACAGACACCCTCCGTTCCTCCCCTTCACACTGTGGCAGAAATATAGATGTATTTGGAGGAGTATAGGGAATCTCTCCTCACATGAGCTACAGGATCCAGAAAAGAGAGTGAATTGAGTGCCAAAATGAAGGAGCTCTTTCTTTCATGCTTTTGTCACGTGCAAGGTGCAAACATTTCAAAAGCTTGGCCTTGCACTGGTGCTGCCGTGCTTGCCTTCATGCTTGCTTTTAACCTGTTCTTTCCCGTTATTAGCCACACCACCATTACTTTTTGCAAATGCATATCCTTTCCCTAATGCACCTGCTCTCTTCACCTCCCTGAGCTAAAACCCATCACCCAACAAAGATGTCCAGCAGCTGGCAGAAAGAAAGAGCGGGCTGTAGTGATTCCAAGGAGGAAGTGTGAGGCAGACCAACAAACCTGGGAGTGGCTGAGGACTTTGGGAATGGGGCTGCTGGTTGTAAGTAGATGCCCTGCTCTCCTCTGTACTTCGATCTGCAGAGATCAGCTCAGGCCCCAGAGCAAGGTAGAGGATATGGTGATAGAAAGGTGTCAGGGAGAGGCTTGAAGACAGGGATGCAGGAAAGATGTAAAGGATGCAACTGGTGAAGGACTAGGATGCAGTTTTGACTAAAAGGGTGCTTCTGGGAAGTGGGGAAAGAAAACCCTTCCACTGGAGATGGGACAATCAACAGGCGATGATGGCAGGCAGGGTGGGGGGAGGCTGTGAGATGATGCAACAGGAGGTTTGACCAGAGCACAGATGGAAAGAAGGATGGGAAAAATGGCAGGGGGCATGAAAGAACAGTTAGGGCGATGGAAAAGTACCCATAAAGATGGAAAAGCAACTGTGGGTGTGGGTGGAAGAACAGCTAGAAAGATGTGGAAGTAGCTGGAAAGGTGGAAAAGCAATAGAGAGGTGAAAGAGCAGCCAGGGGAAGTGGTGGTGGTGGAGAAGCAGACAGAAAAGATGGAAAAGCAACCGGGGGCTTGGAAAAGTTGCTCGTGGAGGGGGTGGGGAGGAGAAAGAATGGGGAAATAGCTAGAAAGATGGAACAGCAGCCAGAGTGTGTAATTGTGTGAGAGGAAGAGAAAAATCAGGCAGAAATACAGAAAAGTAGCCACGAAGATGGGAAAGCAGCTGGTGGTGGTGCAGGGGAATGGAGGACCTGGGAAGGCGAAAAAGCACACGGCGGGGGAGGGGGCTGGAAGCGCAGGGGGGGAAGGGTGGGGATGGAAAACCGGGCGGAAAGATGGAAAAGTAGCCGGGAAGGCGGCAAAGCAAGTGGGGGCATGGAACAGCACCTGGGAAGATGGAAAAGCAGCCGGCGGGATGGGAAAGCAGCGGCGGGGGCAGGGAAGAGCAGCCAGTGGGAGGGAGCAGAAAAGCAAGCGGAAAGATGGAAAGGGAGCCGGAAAGACGGAAAAGCGAGCGGAGGGTCATGGAAGAGCACCCGGAACGAGGGAAAACGCAGCCGGGAGCTGGCGGTGGGGTGGCAAAGGAGCCGGCAAGCATCCGGGAGAGCTGCGGATGGAGGATCGGGGTCACTCACCGGCCTTGGCTTGCTCGCGGTAGCTCTTCTCGCTGAGGCAGACGGCGGTGCCGTGGAGCAGGGCGTGCAGCGGCTTCTCCTCGCCCTGGCGCGGCAGGCAGCGCAGCCCGCGGGCGCAGCGCTCGGTGTAGACGCCGCAGGGCTGCCCGGCGGGCAGGGCGCAGGTGAGGCAGCAGCCGCAGCCCGGCTCCTTCACCAGCTCGCAGCCCAGCGGCGGCGGCGGGCAGAGCGACAGCGCCTTGGCGTCGCAGGGCTCGCACTGCACGAAGGAGCCCAGGCACCGCGACAGCCCCGGGCAGGCGCCCAGCAGCACCAGGAGCCGCAGCAGCATCGCGGCGGGGATGCTGCGGGACGGGGCGCGGGGGGCTGCCGGGAGCGGGCGGCGCTGGCTTTCCGCTTGCCCCTTCGGGGGCCGAAAAAAAAAAAGAAAAAAAAAAGAAAAAAGAAAAGAAAATTAAAAGAAAAATTAAATTTTAAAAAATAAAATTCAAAAAGGAAAGCCCAGCCTCTGCTTGCAGGCGCCCCACTCTGGGGTTTATTCTCGGGGTGCGAGACCCTCCTGCTTTTCTTTTGGCCTTGGGAGAGGGGGGACGTCTAGATTTCCTTTTTTTGTCTTTTTTTTTTTTCTTCCCCCTGTTTCTCCTTTCAGCCTTTTCTCGCCTCGAAAGGGGGAATTCACACCGCGATCCGCGGGAGCGCAAAAAAGAGGGGGGGAAGGAGGGGGGAAAGGGAGCGTAGCCTGCAGGGGTTGCACAGCCTACAGGTTGCAGGGGGAGGCGTGGGGGAGCAGGGGGGTTTGGGGAGGTGGGACGGCGATTTCACACACTCACTCACGCACACACACACACACACTTCCCAAAGGGCTGGGAGGAGGCAGGTTGGGAAGGGAGCAAAGTTCCTTGAAAACCAGTGTCCTGCTAATAATGCATCAAAGCAGTCAAGAGAAGAAAAAAAAGAAAACGCAGGAGAAGGAAGAGGGGATGCAAAGCTCCCCTCCCCTCCCTCTTCTTCTGCAGGAGAAAAAATCTCTCCCGACGCAGCGAGCTGCTGGGAAGCTTGGTATGAAGCAAAGTTGTGTTTCGATCGGCTCTGTTCAACTCTCCCGCTTTCCTCTTCCAAGATTTGCAAAGAAAAAAAAAAGACCAAAAGAGTAAAAAAAAAAAAGTTTTCTGCAAAGTTGGAGTGTTGTGTTGCAAAGTCGGCAGAGGAGCGGTAAAAAATCAGGGGGAAGGGAAAAAAAGAGGAAAAAAAATCCACTTTGTAGATCTCCCAACACTTTTCCCCTGGAGAAGTTTCTAAAGAGACTGAATACTGCAGAACAGGCTGTCTTTTAAATAGACTGCCTCTGGCTGCCTGCCAGCCCCTCGCTGCAATTTGAGATCCCAATGACACCTCAGCTTGACTAGGTGCCAGCAGCGAGGGCCCTATCAGTGCGCGCTCGGGCCGTGGGGGTGGGGTGCGCAGCTCCTGACTTCTGGGCTTCAAACCCCGGGCAGTGATCAAGGATAATATTATGAGGAGAGACAAGGGGAGGAGGAGGGGGAAGGGGAAGCCGAGGATCGGAGGGGGTGGGGGGAAAGTTCAGATCTTCCNAAAAAAAAAAAAAAAGCAAAGTGGTTGCCATTGGGTTGCAGGGCAGCCTGGGCTGCAGGGAGTCGGGATGGGAGAGGTCAGGGCTCTGGGTTGGGGAGGAAGTGGGAGACTGAGTTAGCAGGGCCTGATCTTACGTGCTGCGCCCTGTGCTGGTGGGGCGGGGACCCCCATCTGGTGCCTGTGTAGCGGGCGGGCCGGGGACCCTCGCAGCACCCATGGCCTCCAGAGGTGAGCGCAGGAGGAGATGGCTGGGTGCCTGCCAGAGAGCTACTGTCGCCCGTCCGGGCCCAGGAAGGAGCCTTTGTGTGTGCAGGGGGCCCAGCCCTGCTCTCCTGTCCCTCTGCCCCTGGGCTAGGTTTAAAACCGCAGTGAGGCTTTGCCTTGTGCCGGGGTGCGCCCCTGACACCCCTAAACGGCAAGGGTTAACATGGCTGGACAGTGAACAGAGGGAGGGCTGGGCTGCTTGTAAGGACTGTGTTAGATTCCTCTTTGGAAAAGTTCGCTGTTGCTTAGGGCATGCCAGAAAAGAAGGGGAATTTTGCCATGTGAAGTCCAATTTGCACGTTTTAGCTCATTCTTCTGCCTCTTGCCCCTCACAAAATGGAGAGGGAGAAGAAAAAAATAAAAAAAAGAGCTTTGCAGTGCTCATCCCCTGTCCTGGGCAGCTTGGGGTTTGTTGTCTTTTGTTCCACCGCTGCATTCCTCAGGGTTACAGTTCTCCCGGCCCTGGTCCTTCTCACTTGCCTCCCTTAGTTCTCATTCATCGCTAGGAGCAGGGCAGCTGGAAGCGCAGGGAAGGCAATCTCCAGAACTGGGGCGTGCAGCCCCCGCAGCTGCGCTCAGGGGTTACACCTGGAGCAGGGGGTGAGCTGAACCGGGGGGAGTCTGCTCAGAAGCTCAAGCACGGGGGCATCTACCAGGGCAGTGGGAAATTCAAAGGGATCAGCTAATTCAGAGTGAGGTTTATGTGCGATTCAAGTCAACCCCCCTTCCACACAGGCACATACTCCTCCAAAGCTTCATATTCCCCAGGTTTCTTTTTAGATCAGTCATCTGTGCAGCTGCATTGCATGGATTTTGCCACTAGAATGCACCCTTATCTATGGTAAGAGGACGGATGGTTGCTTAAAAGCATTAACTCCTTCTTCTCCAAAATTTCCAGCTTAAGGCTTTCTTTGCACCTCTCAGGTGTTCCTTGTTTTACTGCCTTTCTATCCCATCTGGACTCAGTAGTAAAGATCAAATTCCTCCTGTTGTTACCCCTTGCCCTTCAAAAAAAGAAAGCAACATTTCTATGCTTGGTTGGGTGTTTTTTTGCTTTTCTTTCTACCGAGAGTTTTTCCAGAGATTTTATTTATTACTACCTGAATCTCTGCTTAGATCACAGTTAACTGCAAAAAAAAATAGGCACCTTTCAGGTAAGAAAAGCACTCCTCAGGGGTTTTATCTTGAAGTGCTTTAAAATGGTTTATCCAGTTGACACTTAGGGCTTTTACAGCATATTAATTGCATCCTGCCGCTGTTTTTTATGAGAATCTGCCACTGGTCTGAATGGGTGCTTTGCAGAAAATAGCACCAGGCAGCAAGTGAGCACAGTTCACCTGGAGATCTGGAAGCACTTTGTGAGAGGGCTCAGGGCTGGAGAAAAATGGCTTTCCTCGTTCTCTCATCCGCCCTGTAAGAAACAGAGTGCCCCGTATTAATACTTGGTACAGAGACAGTGAGAGTATCTGAGGGGTGGAGGAGAGGTTTCACTCCCACTCCTACCTGCGAGACACAAAATGGTGAGGCATGTAGAGAACTGCCTCCATCAAGCCCAGCTGCAAGCCCTGGCATGGGAGGCTTGGGCACGGCTGGATTGCCATGGGGCAGAGATCCTGCGAGGGATCCCAGGGAAGCTGCTCTAACTTGGGGCTGTCCGGGAAATTTCTCTTGGGCCAAAACCCAGGTTGTGTGAAGTTGTCTTGCAGCCACCCTCATTTCACTCCTGTGCTGCGCTGCGAGGACACTCATCCACAAAAGCTTGCCTGGAAACTGAGTTGTATCTTCAGCCAGAAAATGACAATATTTTAGCCATGAGAGATGCCCTCTTGGCAGGTTTCCCCCCATTTTATGAAAGTAGTCTCAGCCATGGGGATTTTAGGGCTACTACCTGTACTGAACCACTGAGCCCAGCAGTTGGAATGGAGTTGCAAATGACCCCCTGGTCTGTGCTCTCTCCACGCTCTTCACAAGGTCTGTCTTTATGGCATCTTCTGCTGACACCAAAAAACCCCCACTACCCTGGCAACGTAAGACAGCCGCAGGACAGTGTGCAGCGTATGGCTGGCCGTGAGCTGTAGGAGAGCCTGCAGCTAACAAAGATCACATTTCTCCTGGCTTGCGCTTTTCCAAGGGAGATCACAATCATGTTTTATGTTTATAAGACATGCTCTCTTATTTCGAGAGAGTGAACAGAGAGTGTTCAGAGGAAACCAACGTTTCTATTAGTGTCTTCTAGTGTATGCCATTGCTATAGGCTCTATACGTTACATATAGCTCTGCTGCAAAAAGAGAAATAATTATTTGGAAAGCAGTTACTGTTCTTAACATATCAGATATGTTGCACTTCATTATGATAGTCTCAGTAATATGCAAAAGCACTGACTTGTCACAGTATGACAAAGAGGATGGAACACATACTTTAATCAGTTTGGGCTAATCTGTGTGTTTTGGAAGCACTTAGAACATAAAAAAGTTCAGGCAATCTAGAAAGATTAGGAGCTGAATGACAGATACAAAAGTAAGATACATTTTTTCTTCTCCCTCCAAAACCGCTGTCCAGTTTTTGTAGATCTGAAACTCATTAGCAAAATAATGCTTATGCAGAATGTATAATTTTTTTTCATGAGCAAGCATTAAAAAACACTGAATAGTTGTGAAATCAGGTGCCTGAAGCATCGTTCTGAAAAAAATAAAAAGCCAATACTTCTACAATCCTTGGAGGGAAAAATGACAAGCAACAAAAGTGGAACTGATGAGACAAGTCTGAGCCAGAAGTGCAGAAAGGAGAGATGAAGCACCAGCAGGAGGTGCAGATATCAACACAGTATTTCACTTTGCATGGAGACTGCTTTTAGTGTCAAAAGTAAAATGTGATTTCTTCCCAAGATGGACAGTGCCTTCTTTCTTGCAATGATAACCCCAACAACTGTTCACATCATCATGCTGGGAGCCCCTTTCCAGCAGGATCCAGCAGCCCATCCCACAGCAGTGGATGTAGTAGAGCTAGCGAGGGCTAGGTGGCATACTGGATACGTTGGAGAGTCACCTCCAAGGACTTCCTTCCACATCCAGCAAGGGTTAGGCTGAATGAAATTATCTCTTTGCAAGCAGCTTTCTGTGTCATTAAAAAAACAAAGCAACCGATGCTTCCAGTGAAGACAGCATCAATGTTTTGCTTTCTAACATGCCTCATGGGGGTATCAATTTTAAACCGCATGTAGAAATGGAGTCTCCCTCCACCGGATCAGTGCCTGGGTGTTCTGCGGGGCTGTGTTGGCTCTGTTTCACATTATCAGGGCTCAGCTGCCAAGATTTCCAGTGGTGATGGGTGACCGGGGTGCCTCCACCTCCCAGTGGCCCACATGGGTCAGCCTGAGGTGTAAAGTAGGGGGATTCAGTAAGCGAGGGACATCAGATCCTGGGCTTCAGGAGGTCCTTCGTCAGAGACTTTCACAAGGACTGAAGCATAAAGGCTATACTGGATGTTTAAATTATAGAGGCAGAAATAGCTCAGGGGACAAATTCCTCTTGCCCGAGCACAGACAAAATTAATTTCTTCTGCTAACGGGGAAAAGACAGATGTTTCATCATGAGCAGACAACAGAGGTTCCCCTTTGCACCTTCCTGGCCGGAGCGGAGAGCAGGGGTCATTGTGTTGCTGGTGGCTCTCAAGGACCCGAGTGTGGGGTGAGCGGTTCAGTGCCCCTCCCAGCACTGTGCGTGGCCCAGCAACAAGTAGGGCTGTGAGTCTCCTGCCCCACTGGCCATGCATGCCATGGACATGGAGCCACATATGTTCCTGCTTCCCTGGGGCATTGAGATCTGGCTCTGGGCAGAGATGCTGGATGACTGGGGATGAGTTGCAAAAGAAGCTTCAGTTTCCCTTATCTGTGCAACAGGACTGCTGAGGCTTTTGTGTCTCAGAGGGGACAGGGTGGACTTTAATGTGTCTTTGTAAGTGGCTGGAGATCTTGT
The DNA here is from genome assembly GCA_013398955.1 of Callaeas wilsoni. Lineage (NCBI taxonomy): Eukaryota > Metazoa > Chordata > Aves > Passeriformes > Callaeidae > Callaeas > Callaeas wilsoni. Next base: position 493,730 of record VWPU01000031.1, on the reverse strand, counting down.
TGAGGTGCTCTGCAAGCTGGAAATATCCATGTGATTCACTTGCTTTGCACCTCCACCTTCCCCCGCTTCATGCTGCCCACATTGTTTTTTTGTTATTAATTGTTTTAGATTCAGACAATGCCTCTCCTTTGGCCTCAGGCAGACACACTGGCTGAATCACTAAAACACTTTAACACACATCTGCTGAGGCAGCAAAACTCAGTATCTCCTTCTCTCTTTTTCTGCCTCTCCAGTATCACAGTCAAAAGGTGACTGAGACACAAAGTAGATCTGAAATTGGCTGAAAAGGGAAAGTGCTCCCAGCTGAAGTGCAGAAAACACCTGCATCTAATAAAAACAAATGAGAAACATCATCAATAACCAAGAGAAAAAGTAGTGTAAATAAAGAAAGAGTATAAATTCAGATGGTCTCTGGGAAATTTGAGCAGATGCCCTAGCCTGCTGTCTTCTGGAGGTATTGTCTAATTATTTACCTTATAGTGCAATAAAATATGGGGAGTTGCTGTGTCTCTCTAGCATTGACTAAGGCGCTCTAGAAACCTTGCTGTGCATGTGGGTGTCATGGTGATGGGTGACACAGAAATATGATAGATTGTTGCTGTGGCAGGAGAGAGGCATCTCCTAGAAGAAGGAGTTGTCCTAAGAAGGATACTCCTTTCTGCCTGTGTAAGATTTTACATGTTCTGAGTATTTGGATAATGATTCAAGGCAGAAAACATGCTTGGAGTTGACTGAGAACCTCGAAGTCCCTTACAGGGTGTGTTGGGTGGAGGTGGATGTCCTTTGCCTCTGTGGCCATGTACCTGCTGCTGGCCCCATGCAGAGCAGTGAGGAGTACTTTACCTCGAGGAGATGACTCCCGGCTGTGACCTCCCTCCAAGCCTGCTCTGTGCACGTTCATTCCTGAACCTTTGCATAGCGCCTGAGGAGCTGGCATGAAAATAACCTCTTGGAGCCCTGCTGATTTCATTTTTTCGTTTTTCATCTTTCAACCACTCTGGATTCCCTTCTGCTCTGTGCATGAGCCAAGATGGATATAGGCTTTTCATCTCTTTTTGTGATGCCATGTGCCTGAAATTGTTCTTGTCTGAATCAATATTACCACCAGGAACACACCAAAACCCCTGTCCAAAGGGCAGGGAGGTGTAATTGTCATGGAGAGCCTCATGGGTGGGTGCCTGGCTGCACCATTGACAGGACTGGGAATGGATGGTTTGAGGCTTTCTAGGGATGAAGGAACATGATCCCTGTAATCTGATTCTGAAGAGCTCTCCGAAACCAGCCGGTCTCTTCTGCTGAGGGGCTGCGGAAGTTCCCAGGGACATCCAAACTGCTCTGGGATCTGTGGATAGCAAGTGCTGGCTGTTACCATTTATAGTCCTTTTAAATAGGGAGAACTCTCCTGCCTGTGACTATCACACCTTGATTTCTTGCAGAGCTTTCTGGTGGTGGGATACCTGTTGCAGCTGTCTTCATTAAATACCTGCAGTGAGTAGCTGTTCAAAGGACAACTGAGGTTCTCACCGAATTAATCCAGGCTGCAGCTTAGAGCCTCAGCTTCCCCGATGTAAAAGGAAAATATCCTGTCTCTGTCCCATCCCAGATGCATGCATGGGGCCTCATCCCTGAAGGTCTGTAGAGTGCTGCAAATTCAGAAATGTGTGTAGCATTTAGGGGTCCTGCTGAGACACCGGGGACAGCAGGTTCTGTGATGGTGGTGCTGGCTCATGCAAGACTGGATGGAGATGGACCCAAACCAGAGGGGCCCTCAAACCCTGCCTGGATACATCCTCTTCTCAGCCACCAGTAACTGGCCTGGATGTGGGCTCATGATTATATCCCTGAAGTAATTCCCTGGACTTCTCCTTACCCCCACTCTATAATTATTCATAGTTATTTTCTAATGGCTGTCCTACCACTTGTTTTCTTTCTGGCTTTCTTTTTCTTCCGAGTAATGAAAACACATCAATGGCCTTTCTCCAAGAACAGTTATTAAAGTCATCACCCCTGCCTATCCCCCCTCCCCTTGTTTAAAGCCTATCGAGCTCCATTGGATTTGTGGCCAAGAGTTTGCATCGAATTACTATTTTAGGGTTGCCAAAATAAGCACAACCAGAAAGTTTGGAAGGGGGGGGAGAGGGAAAGAAGAATAGGGAGAGAAAGTTATAATCTTCCCTGATCACTATTAATTACATTTATAATAATTATACTTTTCCAGATGGTTACACTGCTGACAAGTAGGAGGATCAGCTCTTGCAGGGTAACCTGTGTGTGTATTTTGGCCTTTGCTTCTCCTCTACAACAAATCCTTTGTGACTTGCAGCTGCTGCTGGGACACCTCTGTCCCCAGTGTGATGGAGAGGACGATGTGCATGTGCAGGGAGGGTGGATGGCTTCACTCCCTCGATGACAGAGTTTGCTCCCACAAACAGGTCCCAGCCTGGCTTGGCAATTTGCCACCTCTTCTGAGGTGCCTTGTTTTGTTAACCCAGTCCCATGACTGTCTGGAGCACAGCAGAGGTGGGATGCAGGATGCAGGACTGGGGGTGATTGTCTAAAGCCGTTCCTCAAGGCAAAGAAGTATTAAGGGGTGCTCTCTCATGGCTCTGGACTGAGCTGTGCCTCCTTCCTCTCTCCTGGGAGCATGCTTTTGCATGGGTGGATCTAGTGGATGAACATAGCGATTCAGAGTAGCTCTCACAAGTCAGACTGTTCCTCATGTGTCAGAGGGTACTTACTTATTTGAAGGGGTATAGCAATTAGAGAAGAGAACAGAGATGTCAAAAGGCACTTGGCTTTTCTCCAACCAGCTCCTTCTTCTCGTGCCTCTTTCTGAGGCCACTGTCCTCCCCAGTCTCCTGCAGCGCTGAAATCCCTGACAAGTGTCTCCGTTGCACTGCAGCCCAAGTTATTCTCTCCTCTCATTGCCTTTGCTTGACATTTCCTGCTTGACAGCCCCTCTCCTATCCTAAGCCAGAGAGGTGAGGACCCAAATACTCATCAGAAGCAAAACCTCAAAGGCATTAAAATAACACATTTTGTCATTGACCCAGTTATCTCCATTTTCAAAGCTGTCTTACTTCAGACACATCAAATCTTTGGATCCCACATTTCTCACCTGTAATGTGATATATTTTATGTCTTCTACCAAATGTCCTCCCTAAAACTGTGTATTACACAGGCCCCTCAGTGAAGAACAGAAACACCCTCGTACTAGTGGGAAACATTTTTATGCAACATCCACTTTGTCTCCAGCCTGTGAATCCTGATCCTCAAGGGTAAACTAAAATAATACCGACTCTTGAACTAAAATTCATAACTCTCCTGCCTGTGACAAATCACAGCCTCAACTAGAGATATTAATTTTATGGCATATTACAGCTTCCCCTGCAATTTACCTGTCCCCCAGGATTCTAAAGGCAATAATTATCTCTCTGTCTGTCCATCTAGGAACAACAGCTTTTTTACCTCCCCTTTTCCATCTTCCTCCTCTGCTTTCCAGTTACTGGCTCTCATAAGATAGACAGGCATGGCCATCACAGCAAAGAGACACAGGTGGTGTTTGTGAGCCAGGGACAGATCTCCCTGGCACTCCTGACAGATGGCTTGCAGCGATGGTCTCCTTGTTCTCTCACTTGTGCAGTAATTGCAGAAGTACACAGAGCAAGAGCTGAAAGGCCCCACTGCCAGTCTGCCATCCTAACTCCATTACCTCCTTGGTGAGGGGAGCCATTTTCACCCTTTGAACAATACATCCTTTCCCCTCGTTTGCCCTAGGAAGCATCCTTAGTCCCTTTTGTGCCCTGCTTGCCACCCGGCAGAGCAGGCATTGCTCACAATGCCCCAGCAAGAGTCCTTGCCATCATCTGATGAACAGCCCTGGGACACGCTGGTCCATAGGGTTGAGACTGACCCTAAGGAATGTTTCACTCAATGTTAACGGAAATAATAAGTGGTATTAAACTAGATGCATGAAAAGTAGTATTAAAACATATGCCTAAAAAAGGCAGTTGAAATAAGAGGAGATGCAACAATCCAGGAAGGAGTTGAGGGAAAACAGAGTCTGTGCCCAGTACAGAAATAGTGAGGCCTTCAACATACAAGTGTCTCTTGGGCTCGCAGACTCAGAGCACACATCAAAGGCCTGAACTTGGTCCAAACCATCATTTCTATTCTTTTCCCCCTGCCCTCCTCCCTTTTTCTTTTCTTGAGGAGGGAATCTCCACAGCCTCTTGTGAACCAAGTTTCACAACCTGGGACATGTGGCTTTCTCTACAGTCTTCATATTTTCCTTTCACAACTATGCTGTGCTAGGCTAAGAGAGAGGGAGAGAGAACGTCAGAGCCCCTTGTGCCTTGCGTTGGTCCTAACTCCTCAGAAGAGTCACTGGGAGGTTGAGTGAAGCATGTGGGTCTCACAGCAGGAGCCAGCACCCTCATGGATCTTTGCTGGGAAACAGCATATGAGCATATGACTTTTGTGCTTTTGCAGCCTGGGGAAATGTAGTGACTCAACACACTCATGCCAGTGGGTGACATCTTTGTGTTGGGATGCATGTGTCGGCATCAGGAATTAATTCAGAATTCCCCCTACGTATCAGGCTGACAGGAACTCGCTCAGACCGAAGGCATGCTCCAGCACATGTGACGTCGCGTCTTTGAGGGCACTTCTCGCAATGGTCCCGGGAAAATGCCAGCGAACTATGTGCTGCTTGGCAAGAGGAGCGTAGTGGCAACAGGGCAAGAAAGCACAGCCCTCCTACAAAAGAAAGTTCCAGGAGAGCTGCTCCCAGTGGAATGTGCAGCCCACATTCCACTGGGATCTATGGACCTTTGGTCACCATCCCTCTGTCTGAAACAAGTCTGGTATAAATGATGCCTTAAAATATTTGGCTTCCTCTAGGGCAGTTAATTTTCACATTTCAGATGGGAGCCTGAGATTGAACCAGTGAGTACAAAATGGGCAACAGATGGTTGAGGGCTCAAGTGAAATGTAGATTAGCTTGATAGGGTAGACTCAGAGGACAGTGCAATGAAGAGCAGGCAATTTATGATAGTTAGGAAGAGGAGCAGGGATCTCCCTCTCCTGTGGCATAAGGAAGCTGGAGAACCCTTTCTTGGGCACATTTGGAAGGACCTCAATTAACAAGCCTTCTGGCAATGATGCCAGCTCAGCCAGCATTCATATACCAGAGTGATGGATTCTTCCTCAGGACAAGAACTTTATCTGTGAACAAAAGTCTCTGCATAAGTTTTGGCCAAAGGAAAAAAATCATTCCTCCCACGTGCCTTCATTTTTATGGCCCATTTGCACTCTTTTTCCGGAGTTTTCAGCAGCCTCTTCAATCTTCCTGCAGAAATCCCTGAGGACAGTCTGATCCAACATAAACTTTACTGTAGCAGCTTTCCCAGGTGACTGGCTCCTGTAGCTATTCTCTGTGCTCTACCTCTGCCTGAAGTCACTACTTGTTGCCAGATCCTTGATGCTTTTCTGAGGTCTCCAAATCTGTGAATAGCACATTGCCTGATTTCCCATCTCTTCCTTGATGTCCTTCTTGTCTGCCTCTTAAAATCTTATCTTTCCAAAGCGTGGCCAGAGTTTTCATATCTTGTATGTCACACTCTCCGCTGAAACCTTCCAAAATCCGAACATATTTCAAGTGTAATGGTGCATGATTTTGGAGAAGATCACAGTTAGAGTCATATAAGGCCTTCACCTCGTCCTCAACTTTACTGACACTCACAGAATCATAGCACAGTAGAATTGTTTGGGTTGAAAGAGACATTGAAGGTTATCTAGTTCCAGCCCCCTACCATGGGCAGGGATACCTTCCACTAGACCAGGTTGCTCAAAGCCCCGTCCTGGCTTTGAACACTTCCAGGGATGAGGTATCTACCACTTCTCTGGGCACTGTTCCAGTGCCCTACCACCCTCATAGTGAAGAAATGAAAACAGCTGTTCCAAATGAATGTAATAGGCTATCCTTGCAGACTCCATCCCATCTCTCCTTACACATTTAAAAGTTGGTTGTCTGGTTGAAAGTAGTTGTGAAGCTGTTTTGTGGTTAAAGTTAGGTGTAGAAGATCTCAGATGTTCCCAAATCGGAGAGTTTTGGTGGCTATTGAGACATCCTGTCCTTTCCAGGGTCAGTTGACTGAGTGGTGACTGCTTCAGTGTTCGCAGTGTTCCTCCAAAACAGCCTGGCTTTTGTGCCTTGCAGTCCACTGCTTTTCCAGCAGGGTTGTGAGCCCTTTGGCTGGTGGCTGCTCAGCTTCCAGGGCCAAGCAGGAGCGAGTGGCTGCAGTCACCCTGGTACAGCGGCAGCCTGCACGGGATGTCTTAGGCTCAGTCATGCCTGCAGCTGGTGGATGAGCCAGAAGGGCCACTTCTACCTGAAGAGGTTGCTGGAAAGTGGCCTTAGATAAAGTTTGGACTTGAGAATTCTGTTCCTGGAGCTGCCTGGGTACAGTTTTAACCAAGCATGATGTGTGGCTGCTGAGTTACAATCCCTAGTCTTTTTCCTCTCTGTCGTAACCAGTTTCCATAAGCACTGAAAGGCAAGATCTACAAAAAAACTCAACAAAACAAACCACCCAAAGAAAGCAAACCAAAAAACCCCGCTCTTTTGAGGGAAAAGATTAGTCAAGTGACTACATTTCCTGTACATCAAATGGCTGAGGACATACAGGTTTCCCAGTCTCCAGGGCACAGCAAAATTAAACACAATAGGAAGGGGGAATGAGATTAATGGGAAAAGCATCATGGTCTGCTCTCAGCCAGAGCAGTCTCACCAAAACTGGTGGAACTGTGCCAGTGGAGGCATGATTAGGATTTGGCCTTGCATCTGTTAAATGAGGACATTACCAGAGTACCAGATTACACAGCCTAGTTCTCTGAAACCAATTCTGCTAAAGTAGAAAGGCTTTGTTAGAAGGCTGCAAGGTCAGGAAAGCAAGATTATTGGTTTAGCAGCCTTCTGCTGTGCTGGGAACCCCAGGCAATGTTGAGCACAGCTCTGCCCAGTCTTTCACATCTTTTGCTTTGTCATTTAAAGACTTGTAAAAAGGACAACGAGACATTCTCCTTTCTTTCTCTTCAATATTTGCACAGTTGGAGTAATTCTTACTCTGTGCTTTTTTTTTTTTCTCCTCAGAAAACAAGTGCTTCAATGCCCTTATTTTCTAAATAAACCGAACATGCCCACACAAGTGCACCCACGAATATGAGCAGCCCAGAGCGCATGACCACAACAACGAACCATTTTGTAGCACAGTCTTCATGAATATCCTGTTCAGACCAGCCGAGCCCCCTGTTCATAAACAGCTCTATAGTTCCTATTAACCAGCAGCCCTCCAGTAATGATCCGTTCTGTTCAGCCCTGTACCCTTTGGTGACCTCCCAATAAAAGACCCTACTATTGCTGTGCAGCTTGGCCACAATTAATCAGCGTAGCTCTGGGCTTGCAAATTACTTTCACCCTTGCCAGCCATTACTTTCGAGTGACTCTACAATAACAAATCGAGATCCACTGCTGGCAAAATAGTCAAGGTTGGCTTTTATTTTTTATTTCAAATACCCCAAACCAGCTCTCTAAATAATTTTTTCCCTATCCATTTCAGAAATTAAAAGGTTTAACCTGAGCACAAAGAAATAGTAATTTGGAGGAAAAGGCAGAGATCACTTTTAATAGGTTAATTGTCCAGTCGGGAAAAAAAAGGAACACGCAATGTCAGTCTGGAGGATCCAAGTCACAGATCACATCGATGGAACTGCAGAATGTGTGTGTCTCCACCCTAGAAGAGGAGGATGTCACCCATCTTGTGCCTGGGCCTGTCTCTTGCCTGAGTGATCCCTGTCCGAAGGCTTAGGAGATGTGACATCTGTGACATCTGTGCTGAGGAGTGTGCTCGCAGTTTCATAGCACAGTCACATGCTGGTGCTTGAGCCCCAGCCCTCTTTAGCTTCCTTGTGCAAGTGCAGTCACAAACCTTTGGTTTGTGCCCCACCCCTCCACCCTCCCTGCTCTTTTTGGGATGGTTTTGCTGGTGGCCAATGCTGTGCATGAGTCACTTTTTCCTATAGCGAGTAGTTAATTTCCAGCTCTCTTCTTTATCTGGTTGCCAGTTTTCAGGAAAACTGTAGAAATGTTGCATCTTGGAGCACCCTGCAGTGCTGTCAGATTGGGTTGAAATGGGCCAGTGGGTTGAAAAGCTACTTTAAAGTCATGGGGACACGGAAATGCCCATACCCTTAAGAATAAATATGAGTACCATTCAGTCTGTGGTGTCTGGTGTCGCAGCATTGTGGTGGCATTTTCACTGTGTCCTTCGTAAGCTTCTGCCAAAGTCAGAGTCTGGAATTTGTCCTGTTTCACCTTGTTTTAGCACCTGGGGTTGAAATGAATTTTAAAAGCAGAGGGAAGCACAAAGAGCTGGCACACAGTGGGGTCCTGGCTCTGATCTCTCCAGAGCCATTGACTCACTCTGTGATCTTCGGCAAAGCTGTTGACCTGCTCATGCTTTGTGCTACACAGCTGGAAAATTGAGTTTAAAAAAAAAAAAGCCAATGGGAACTTCACTCAAAAGAGCAGATGCACAAATTTTTTAGATAAACAAATCACCCGAGCCCTGCCACGCCAATGTCCCCAATCCTCCTCTCTTCTTTGCACCTTATCCTTAAAGCAACAAGCAGTTTAAAGTGGAAAATCTGGGGCTGTGTTTTCTTACACATTCTGGATCCTCCTTTAACTGTGAAAATGTTCAAAGTGAAAACTTGACCTGGCAACAGTTTCTGAATGACCTCGCTCTGGCTGTGAAATCCACTTCAGCTTTGCAGGAGCAAATTTTTACAGTCTTCTCTGGTGGAGGAACAAAAAGATTTTTTATTATTATTATTATTTTTCTTCAAGAGGAAACTTTATACAGACTGTGTGTTATGCTTTCTCCCAGCACTCAAGGTCAAATCAGCAGTTCTGGTCTCATTGTTCCCCACTCACTTTATATCACCCAAAAAAAATAAACCCCTTCCCTGCTCTCTCTGCAGATACCCCACGGCAGCAGAGGGGATGCACAGAAGCACAAGCAAACAACCTGACATTTCTGCCATTGCAGCCACACACGGTAAAGACACGTCTGGGCAATGTGATCATGTAGCTGGAAGTTGCTAATTATAGTTGCTACCTCCTCATTCAAAGAAGTAGTGACTCACAGGAACCCCAAGCTATCTGGGCCTCCCAGATCCAAGTTCCTCACACTACAAGCCATGGCACTGAAGATAAAGGCCTCCAGGTGATTAACATCAAGCCATAACTCAAAAGTGGTCAAAGACACCACTGGTGAAGATTTGATAGCAACTTCTTTCCAGCTTGGTAGTGAGCGCAGGATCAGAAGCTGTGGCTGAACATCTGGGGCACAGCTGGAGCCAGCTTGATCCTCCTCAAGCACCCAGTGCCAGAAGCCCTCTGCTGAACACTGCAATGATTTCCTACTGGTCATTTTTGCCAGGGCACTGTATGCAGCACCAGCCATGCACTGGTTGAGAAAGAGCATTTATGTTTGTTGGAAAGGCTTCCCTGTGCATGACAGTGGCTGTTTGCATGTGCAGCCAACACGCCTCACACCTCGTCAAGGCTCACAAGTGCACACAGCACAGGACATTATGATGTATGTGCCTGCACACTCTTACAAAGCTGAGCCTTAGGTGACAACTAGTTCTGAATGAAGTGCTAAAAAAAGCAACAGGTATTGCAATAAGGACTAATCCTAACCTGAAAAAATACTTCTTTTTATCTCCTGGCATGGCCCCTGGACAGGAAAGCCTGGTTTCTGACACTGACTTTCCCCACAGCCATAGGCAAGTCTTAGCTTCAACTTCTTAGTCTTAGACACTGGGCATAATAAACATTTCCTTTTAGTTGGCCAGCTCATACCTGTGTTTCTGAAGCTTGGCCTGGGGAATAGTATGTCTCATTCCCAGTAAGGATTGTGGAGGTGACTACCACAGGATGGAGGAGAGAAGGGAATTAAGTTATAAGCCAAGCTGAACTGACTTGTGCCAGGCAGACTGCAGAGTATGGGCCTTGATCTTTTAGTTACAAGGATATATACGGCCTGCATTTCCAGAATTGTAAATGAGACATCACATCATCAGGGTTGAGAGAGTAACACACTGAGGAAAGGGAGTCAGGCCAAGGACATATTACAGTATTATCTTATTATTCCTTCACACTCTCTTTCAATCAAACTGTGTTCCCTGTCCAGCATTTTACACATGATTATAGGCTCTCTGGGGGCAGAGGCCATCTCTGAGCTGCGTTTGTGCAGCCGCTGAAACAATGAGGTCATGTCTTTGATGAGGAAGAATTTCTGCACACTAGGGATGCTGATGATGCCAGGATGCTCACGGGAAGGGCGAAGGAACACTCCCCTGCCGAGATGCTACTCCACAGCAGAACTGAAGGTCTGTTTGCTTGTCTCACTTATTCCAAGTCAGCAGGGGTTTGGTCATGGCCATCTAAGGAACATGTGCATGAGATATTGCAACCAAACAGTTCATTCCTCTGCCCACAGAGGTGTTTCCACTTTGGAAAATGCCTCACCTGCATAGGAATTGCCCCTGCCACCAGAAATAACTAAACGTGTAACTAAAATGTGAGGTCTAAGGAATATTGTCAGAAGTCTCTTTAAGGTAATTTTTATTAGGTGTTGGATGTCCTAGCTGAGGATTATTTTTCCTCTTAAAGGCTAACGTAGGAAAGAATCACACCATCAGCTCAGCCCTCCCATGAACTGCCAGCAGACCATATTCCCAAGGGGAATGGAGGCAGTAGGATGAGCCACGCTAGATTACGGAGTGTGACCAGATGTGCTGAGGAGTTTGTGAAGCCTGTTCTTTGCTATGGGGTTAACGTGCGAGAGGAGACTGCTGTAGCTGATCCTCCTGTGGAACTGGAACTTGACATTGCTTTGGAATCATCTCCTCCTCCCATCTCTATTGCTGTGGGAGGCACTGCTCAATCACTGTGACACTGATGGCTTTTGGGGCACTCTCTTTGCTCTCCCCCAACTTCCAAAAAAGCTTTTCTAGTGCAACATCTCCAGTGTCCATGCTTGTCTTTCTGTTCATCTAGATGGTGTCCTATAGGTTTTCTTGCTGCCCACTGTTTGCCTGTCTCTGTGGCTTAGGCTACCTCAACCACAGAGGCTAAGTGGGGGAGGGAGGGAAGCAGAGCAGTGAGACAGAAGCTGTAGTGGCTTGGAAAGGCTGTTCAAAGGCACTCAGAAGGAATCTCGTCTCTATGTGCACCATTCTGGCCCATGCTCTACAGCCACAGGCAGGCAGTGATGGAGAAAGCGCCTACATGGCGGCATAAGCTGCTCTGAGTTGAACTTTTCTTATGCATCGTCCCCAGCAGAGGAGAGTGGTGCCTGGATGTTATGTACCTCCGCGAAGTTGGTGTTAAAAATGGCTCATTATGCACTGGCTGGTGTCTCATGCTGAGCTTATCCACCTCCTGTACTCAGGAACTTGACAGAGCTGGGGAGCTGGTAGGACAAACATAGCCATCCCTACTCTAAATCCACTTTCATCCTTGTCCTGGGAATTGGAGACTTGGGTCACATTTCTGTACATTCTGCTTAGCCCTGCTGCCTGGTGTAAATAGGACAAGATCCTTGAAGAGCGACGGGTGTGTTTGTGCAGCAGCAGATCACCCTGCAGGCCATGTAGATTGAAGCATTCATGAAAACCTCATCCACCTTCAGTTCTGCCTGGTAACTTCTTACAAAACCCTCTGAAATCAAAGAGGAAGAAGTCAGGCAGCCCCTGCCCAGGACAAGCCCCAGTGACCAGATGAAAAGGAACAATTCCTAATTAGCAGCCGGTGCAGAGCCATCTGTGCTTACGCATAATCCGCTAGATGTGGGCCACGTGAGGAGAAGAAAGCCTGGTGTCAGCTTCTTGTGAAACCTACTGTGATGGCAGGATAAACTTTTGGGATGCTTACGGCAGGATGAGAGTGGACAGTGTGATGGGGGCAACATCATGTCCAGCAAAACAGCTGGGAAAGGACACGGTGGGGAAATTTAGAAGATGTATTGGTGGGGATATGGTTGTGTCAGGAATATTTGCTCAGCTGAGACCTGGAGAAGCTGTCACAGTTGTTACATCACAGGTGACAAGGATAGGAGAGAGGAGAATGGGAAGTCCGTTGAAACTATAGAAGACAGTAACTCTCAGGGTTTTTTCCAGAAGGGAGCAGGTGGAGGTGATCGCCGTTGGGCACAGTCTCACAGTTCATTGCTTCTCTTTTCCTTCCCCTGGAGAAAGGAAAACATGGTTGAAGGGGTCTTCTGTTTTGGAGAGAGTTGGGCGTTTCACCTGCTTTATCTAAACCAGTCCACATTTTGCAGGGTCTCATCCTGTAGCAACATTTCCACATCACTAATCACAATTTTGTTTTGGTTTTTGTTGTTGTTGCACAGATCTGAACTTCCCAGGGGGAGCAATAAATGACAAAGAGGTGAGGTTTACACTGCATCCAGATGTGCCTGGTAGACAGTTGTGCAGTGTGTTATGTTTCTGTCTTGCATTATCTCTCAGGTTTTGACCCCAGTGGAGCAGAGCTCCTCAGCAAGCACCACACTTAGCCAGAGGGACAGAGAGAGAGAGCAGCAGCCTTGGAAAATGGTGCCTTGCCCACTAGGTGCTGCCTGATTGCATGAGACAACCTCAGATTTTGATACTTTTTGTTTCCAGTGTCTCTCCGGAGTTTTGGCCCATTGCAGCCATTTGCACTCACTGATTTTGATGCTGGCTCTTCCTTCCAGCAGTCAGATTCTCTCATGCCTGAGGTCATGCTCAAGCCCGAGTGATAATACCACATTCACATGTTTTTCAAAGGCTGGATCAAGCTATAGAGGTGACTGAACCTAGGAACAAATGTCCTGTTGTGCACAGAAGCAGTGTTGAGCTGATTTTTGATACACCCACTTAGTGCAGCCGGGGTGCTGGCAGGCTGTCCGTGTTTGGTTGGTGGTTTATGGGAGTGCAGCAGGGAATGCAAAGCTGTGGGAGGTTGGGTTCTCTTGCTGAGAGCACTGTTTGTGATTAAAGCCCGTAAAGTGACCACAGGTTGTCACCTCTCTTTGGCATGAGATACACAACTAGCCAGGAAAAGGTAGTAACTGCTGACTTTGCCATTTTGTTAGTCTTTTTGCAGTCTTCCAGCTGGCTGTGAGCTCTCACAGTCAAGTTGTTGTCCAAGCTGAGCTGTATTAATTGTCTCAAGAGACCCCGCATCAGCTGCTTTATTGTAGCCCAAACTTGTGACGAGTAATTTGTCACAAGGAGTTTTCTTCTGCTGTAATTGCTGGTAGTAAAACATTATTTCCACTCATCAGAAGGTCACAGGGCAAGAGGCAGGCACTCTTTGTAGCAGTTGTGGCAACCCATCAGAGAAGAACTTAGTGTTTGAGATTCAAGTGCCCCTGGATTTGTTGGTGCTAAAACCAGCACATGATAACAAGATGAGAATTGACATTTCTAGCAAAGATTTGTAAGGAATTGGGCCACAGCTCCTACATGAGGCAGTTTTGAATAGATTTCTAGCTATACAGGAGTCAGCTCCTCCCAGACTGTCAGTCCTCTTTTCGTATCCCACCTGATGTCCATTTCCTGTTGGGTTCCTGTACTGTGCTTAGGTTTGGTGAGTTCCCTTAACCATGTGGAGTTGAGTGATTTAGCAGCATGTTCATGTGGTTTGTAGTTTTTAAGCTGCAAGATTTGTAAGCTATTATAAACAGAAAGGCCCAGCCAAATCTTGCAGCCTGACTGAGCTATCAGCATCTCTAGATGTGTAGGAGAGGCCATCCTTCCCTCATGTTTATTTGACACAAGGGAAAAGAAGGAGGCAGAGTAAAGCTTAGTACCACATAATTTACTGAAGAGTGATAGCTAATTTGCATTTTAGCTAAGACATCGAGCAGCAAAATGCAGTTGCTTTCACACACACTCCAGGATTCCTACTACATGATCTTGGACACATGGGTTTGATGGACAATGAGTTTTGCTGAAGCCCATTACAAATAAGGAAGAAATGTGACAAGGCTCCAAGGAAGTTTTGAGTGTTTGTGTGAGAAGGTTTGCATTACTAAAAACTCCTGTGAAAGGTATCCCCATGTGAGCTCAGTATTCCTCCACTGAAAGGTTTGTCTGTGCCTCTCCTGTGAGGTGGCCAGTTGAACAGCTCTGTAGGTGGGTGCTGAGAAATGGACAAGAGGGAGCTTTCTGAGAAAAAGACTCCTGAAGGAAGGACTTGACTGTGGGATGAAGGATCAGGCAGTTGGGACTGTGCTCATTTTACTCAGATGTCCTCACTTAAAAATTCTCCACTTGCTGGTCATTTTAAATCTCGCAAGTCAAACGTGAACATTTTAAAATTTGTCTTTGCATACTGCATAGAGAAGCTGGTGTAATACTGTCTGCTTTTTATTTTTCCTGAGGACAAACAAAGTATCCTGACAGGAAGACCTATTTTTGGTGTGTTATCAGACAAATATGACAGTGGAAATCTCTATGTTGCATTATCTACTTTAGTCTCTGCTGCAAGGAGCAGTGTCTGATCTGAATGTGCTCCTGCCAGACCAGGGGTCTCAGTGCCTCTGGTTGCCGGTAGCCAGCGTGACACCCAGCCATTACTCATGACAGATCCTTGGGCTGAGGTTCAGGCTCAAAATCCTTCTCCTGGAAAAGAGCCCTGCATCTCACTCTAAAGAGCAACACTTTATTTTCCTCACCATCAACTAACTAAAAAAAAATCCTCATATTTTGTTCCTGTGGGCTCTTTTGAGTGCTGGGTGTGCAGCTCTGTGCCACCTCTCTGAAATTGCTCCAGCAGGGACACAGCCTGCCTTTCTTTCCCAAGTCCGAAAGCTGAGCCCTGCTCCTTGTCTTTCACTGGTTAATATGGAGCAAAGTCAGGACTCACACAGCTCACGCAGGGCCATAGCGTTTCCTTTCAGCTGCCGTTCCCGGGGGCTGTGTGTGTCCAGGGTATCTGTCCTGGCTGGAGGTGGAGGCACACCCTGCTGAAGACATGATAGGACCAACCGACTGCACCTGGGACCGTAACTCGTCACAGTTGGATGGGTTTCTGCTTTCAGACCAGCCTGCTCCAGCCAGCTACACACATCCTCCAGGCAATTTTAATGTTCCTGGAAAGTCCTCCCAAAAACAATCACATCATCCAGATCAGCTGAACATGTGGCCCACTGAACAGCTGCCAAAATCAAATCCATTTGCCTTTGAGAGGTGCTAGGGGAATTGCAGAGACCAAAAGGCATCACGTTAAACTCAGAGCGAGACACGCTGTCTTTGGACAAGTTTCTCGATGAGTCTGCCCTTGGCAGAAGCCACCGAGCCCATTTGGAGAGGAGCACTGCTCTGTGGTGCAGGCAAGTGCCTTGGGCAGCTCCTCTGCCTGCTGGTTTTTACTTCTGTCGTCACTTTTAGTACTGAGCCACTCAGAAAAATGCTGGCCACTCAAGTCCAGTCGCCCCAGAAGAGCACAAGCTCTGCTGAGACCACCCAGTGGAGGAGCTGGGTGCGAGGGAGCCCCTCTCCTGCTGGCTTTGGTTACCAGAGCCCGTCTTGTCCTTGTTCTGTTAATACAGTGCTGAGAACAATGGGACCTCAGTCCCTGCTTTGGGTCTTGAAGTAATGAATAACAGCATCTTCAGCTGAGGCAGTCAAGCCATATTTGGGGAGGATGCGCTCTTTTCTTCCAGGAAATGAGTCTGTGGAGCAGGTCAGCCCCTGTCAGCATTCTGGTTGTGAAACCTGTGTGATGGTAATTTGTTGAAGACCTTCATCCTCCCTCTGCCTTCCCTCTGCACTACACTCCTTGCATTGCCCTTGACACTTGTCAGAGGTTTTTTTAATAACCAAGAACATCAGTGACCCTCAAGGATATTTTGGAGGATGTGACATTCCTACCTTCTTATGAACAAGAAACCTAAACCAAGGGTTTTCCCTAGTTTCTTTTCCAGTCAGGCTTTTCCTTGCTGGTTCCTGGGAAATGTGCTTGTATGTTGCCACTGAAGTCTTAAAAGAAATGAAAAACTGTGTCCTTACAAAGAACTTATCTGATAACAATCCTCTCTCGTCACTGGTTTGTCAGACTTACAAGCCAAAGGAATGTTAGCAAAAGGGAGAAGGGACAAGATGTCAAATCTCCCTCTGCCAGCCTTCCTTTCCACCTAACATCTGCCAACACAGGGCTAGATGCAGAAAAAAAAAAGGCTACGCCTGCCAGATGGCTGGTGGATAATGGTACCATTGTAAAAGTTGGCCAGAGCAGCTCAGACAGCAGCCCTGCCACCCTTCACAGGGTGGGACAAGGGCTCAGATGGCTGTCATTCACCTCCAGCCATAAAGTGGGATCTCCTCTCCAAGACCCGAAAGACCTCTTCCTGCCAGGTGCAAAGCTCTCTGCAGTCTTCTGATTTAAGTAGGAGGGCTCCTTGGCAGCTCTCTGGAACAAGCATTAATCCTTTTGGATTTGTTGTTGTGGGGATTTCAGGAAAGGGATGGCTCTGATTGTGCTGGGGCAAGCTGTTGCAGAGAGAAGGTGCTGAGATACCTTCTGCAGGACTTTCTCTGGGGCTGTCAGCCTTGATACAGTCCTAGCTTTCTTATTCTTTCCATCTCTTCTGCTCATTTGTGCTTTCTTGGATTGCTGTCACAGAGGAAGGTTTTTATATTCATTGAATTTATACCTCAGTGACTCAGCACTGGGCTCAACCAGAAACTCAGTTGCCCTGAGGAGATACGGATGGAAGAAACGATTGTGTGTGTAAGTATTTGTTGGCAGGGGACAAGTTCTCTCCTAGCCTCAGCTATTCACACACTTTTGATTTAGGAAAGCCTGAAGAAAGCTTTCTTACTTCCTCCTTACTGGTGCCGAGCAGAAGCAGGACCAGACGTCATGCTCCGACACGCTGAGCCGTCTCCTTCCTTCATGCTCAGTGGCTTTTCTCCTGGTGCACTCGAGGGGAGCTCAGGGAACAGCACTCCCAGGCAGTTTGCAACTTCGAAATGCGTCAGCTGATCGCTATCTTGTCTCAAATACCTGTCTGGTACAGACCATGTGCGGAGTATTAACTCTGCAAAAGAGGGGCTGGAGCACTGGAGCAGGATGGACAAGGAGCTGAACTTTAACTCTTTCACTGCACAGGTCCCTGCTCACTGGTCACAGCTACCATCTGTGAGCAGCACTGGTTCAGGGGGATGCAGAGCCATCCATGAGGATGGAGGAGGACAGAGGAAGACACCTGTGAGGTGCACACCAAATAGAGCTGGGAGGGCCATGTCAGAATCAAAGCAGGCAGTTCTGCCTGTGGCATGTAGTTGATCTGTCAGATGCATGGCCAGAGGATGTCATGGATGGAGATGAGCTTCCAGGGAGCTCTGGATGAGTTAATGAAGAAGAAATTCCCTAGGGATTAATAAATTTGCAGAGGGTAACGTGTTTAGATAACATGGGGGGAAATGCCAAATTTACTTGTCCTGTTCTTACTTTCCCCAGGTTGCAGGGCCAGATGTACATGTGGTCAGATCCAGCTCAGCTGCCAAATGTTCTCATACAATCTTCTAACTCACTGGCAGCTGCCTTAAGCTGAACGATGCCTGGGCTAGGCCACAGACCTTAAGTATGCCCTTCTTGGAACAGCCATGAGTGTTCATGGAGAACACCAAATATTTCCCTCTTGCTTTCCATAAACAGAATGAGGGGGAGAAATATTGCTCGATGATAAGCCAAGATGTTGTCCACAAAACGTTGTTGCTTAAACACACTGGGGGAAGTTTCCACACTAACCATGAGAGCTAAATGCTCTCCCTTGGTTCCTCATGTGCAAAGTGTGTACAGTAAAGGCTGTTTCGTGCTATAGGCTGCATGGCGCTGGGTGACTGTGCAGCCTCAGTACCTTTTTGGTACTTTGCTCTCACCAGACTAGATATGTCCAGTGTCCAGACACATGTGTCTAATCCAGAGCCTCCTACTTCACAGTAGGTGTGGAGCAAGACACAAATTAATAAGCTTACCCTGGCTCATTTATTTGACCTGGCACTGCCATGCAGAGGCACTGCTGGGATTGCCAGAGGTACGGGGAGAACAGTTGGGGGACACGGCAGGGATTTTAGGTGTTGGATGGTGGGAAATGTGACCTGCAAGGGTCAGGAGCCCCTCATCTGTGATGTTGGAATGGCAGCTAGAAGACACTGCTGGCAGTATCTCCAGGCATACCCTGGCTCTTAGCTCAGAACTTAGTACTAAAATGATCTCCTTTTAGTACTTTCAAGCATTTCTGAACACCTTCCTCCTGTTCCAGAATCCTGCTCAAGTTTAAACTCAGTTTTCACTTGGAAATAAAGAGGCCAAAGCCCATGTCTAGTGCACCCTGAGAGAGAAAATTGATGTTTCTGCTGCCACAGAAGATCTTTGTATTCTCCTTGTTCCGGAGGAAACCCACAAAGCTGAACCTTATGCAACATATTTGGGAAACAAGGCTGTGGCAGGGTTGTGGCTTTGTGACCAGATGAAGTGACACAGGATGGGAAAGTCCCCAGAACTCAACCAGAGTGCAAAAGGGACAGATGTAGAAAGAGGAGAAGACTGCTGTTGTGGTGACATGAAACAACAAGATCTATCAACACAGTGAGAAGCTGGCAAAGTCCCTCTGCTGTCCCATAAGTGCCTGGCACAGCTGTACCAGAGAGAGAATGACCCAGCAGGTTAAAGAAACAGGATAAAATGAAGGAGGTCATCCAGTCTGGTTAATGTTATATTGGAGGGAAGTCTCAAGATGTGGTTTATCTCCTCTAGATTTAAACTGTCTAGTGTTTAGGTATTTGCTATAGAACGCTGTATAGATCGCAGTTTAGGCAGTGGGGAAAGATGTGTATCTCTAAAGAATATTTATCCCAGCCTGTCCCAAAGATGGAGGCTATTCCTGATTGAAAATGTCTACCTTTCTTCATGAACAGAATAATCCAGACAGCTATTTCATTTAAGCATCTAGTTCACAAATGGCTAAAGTTGGTGGGATGAACATCAGTGTAGATAAGAATGAGCCCTTCCATCCTTCTCCATATGATTCATTACATAAATATTCTCCTGTACTCCACTTAAGAAGATACAAAAGTTGTTTTCTACCATGTGAGTAACAGTAAGTACTTGACAAGACTTCAGAGGACACCAAGGCCTTTGTGCTGTATTGTTGACAAAAGAATTACCAATGTGAACTTTTTCTTCTTTCATTTGCAGCTAATAGAAGACGAAACAGTTTTCCAAGAATTCTGGTTTTAATGTAAATGTGTCAGTATTTTTTTTGGAGATGACAAAGCCTTTTATGAAACTGAGATTTTTAAGGGCAGCTTCAATATACAAATATCTCACCACAAATGGCTTTTGTATAAGTTCTACAGCAAATATCAGCTTCTTCTGAATACAAACCCTCATTTTCTCTGGAAATGTTCATCATGTCAGTGATGGGGACCACTGTGGGGTCTGGAGTCTGGCTGTTAGTTTGCTTAATGTAGCACAGCTAGAGAGAACTTTATTTTTTGTCTAAAATGCTCTTGAGGGAAGGGCAGAGAGGCATCCTCAGCATACACAGGCTGGTTCCAATGTCACAGAGATTGAATTCATCTGAAGGAATAACAGTCTCTGGTTTGAACTAACTATGGTTCTAAGAATGAAGGTAGGATGAGTTGAGTTGATGAGATTGGATATCACAACAGCTGCTTTGCTCTCACGGAGCCCCGCTGCCGTGAACAGGGCAGTCCTGTACTCTTGCAGTTCTCCACACTGGGGAATTGACTCAGCAACATCCTGAGGCAGGGTGCCAAAATTTAAACCTTATGAGTAATCCAAGGTGTTCACATGAAGATGTCACAAGAGCAGCTGGTGTATTTCGAGCTAGACTTGTGCTTCAGAAAGAGGTGAAAATCCCTAATTCTAGGAGTGCGATGAGGGCATTAGGTTCATTTCAGACATAGTTTTATATTCCTTTCTTGTATTTTATTTGTCAGTGACCTAAATCAGGGGGCTTCTTTCTACGTCTTTTCTATGAGGAAATCCTCCCATGTTTCTGCTCTAGATCTTTCTTGTTTGTGTTATACATCTTTTGAGAGCAGGTGATTCAAACTGTGTTTGAGGTTAGGGAGAGAGGCTGTATACACAATGACATTTTATCACTTTCAGTTATGTTTTCTAGCCTCTTCCTAAGAGTAATGTAGTCTCTGTTGGACACCAAGACCTTGAGGCTACAAAGGAATTTGGCACAAGACTCAGGGAACAACTCTCTGAATTTCCCTTTAGAGGTGTTCTTTTCTCAGCACACCTCATTTCTGTCTCACTGAGAAGTCAGTTTGCTTTCATTGAGGTCTGCTGAACTTTCTGCAGTTTCCTTAGGGATTTACATATATAATATACAAAAAAATATTACTATAGCTAGGACAGAAGGTGGTACAGAACAACACAACTTAAATATTTCTGGTGTGGAAAGAAGGATGCTCTGTCAATCTCAAACCACAAAAGGGATTCAGGAAGAAGAATGCAATTTCTCTTCAGTAACTCAGCCAGACAACCAAGGCTAATGAGCTTTTTCCTACTAAATGCAGACTGGAATCATTCACTGTCACAGACTGATGTGGTCTTCACTTAAGCCCTCAGTCCCTGGGGTGCCATCAGGCAGAGGCAGAGTGTTCTCTTCCTAGCACTTCATGAAAAAGTAGGGTAGATAAAGGAGTATTTTATCGTGTTCACTGCTCCTCACAGCACCCGATCATTGTTTGACCGTCTCCATTTCAGGTTAGCCAAAGGAATTCAAGAAGACTGATTCTTCCAGTAGGATACTCAGACACTTTTAGGCCTCACACATGGAAGAATCTCCTGTGACTTTCCAAGAGATGTGGATGTCTTAAGATCAAACTTGGAATATCACAGGAAAAAAGGAGGCTCCTAATTATGTCCTACTCCAGGACATTCTAGTTTCAAAGAGGTCCTAATTATGTCCTACTCCAGGACATTCTAGTTTCAAAGAGGTCCATTGCTTTGTGCAGGGTGGAGTAGCACTCTGGAGATATGGAGCAGCCTCTTTTTCCCACTTGGTGTTTGCAGGGATATGAGCACCTCTCAGAAACACTGTGTTCTGAATCAGGCAGATGAAGTGGTGGTGTCTCTGGTGAGCTGTAGCGTGGTATCATCAGGGACAGAAGATCCTAATGAAGAATATTTTAAATACAATCAATCTGTATGACTTAAGACAAAAAGCATCATTCACACTAGCACACATCCAATTGACAGGGCCTGCCAATACCCACACAAGGGCCCATCCAGATGGATCCTTTTGCAACGACTGAAAACATACTAAGAAGAAAAGAATTTCAGTTCTTCTGTTAGCCTGAAAACACATGAGTTTTTAGAGGAACTATTAGTATTCCGAACATATGGTAACTCCCTGCATTGCCTGGGGAAGCTCTTGGCTTTCCAGTAGAAAAGCTGTTAAACCAGTAATGGGGGACTGGGTGTATCAAGTGTTTATGAGTCTCCCATCTGTAGGCCAGACAGAAACATCTCATACTGAGTATTTTGCAGTATCATCAACTCATCTGCAGAACTGTCTGTTTGACCCCGGGTATGTGATGGATTTGGCAAGAAGCAAGAAAGAAACAGGGGTGGTGGGGGGAGAGTGAGAGGTGAAGAAAGGAAGATGGGTGCAAGAGGAAAAGATATAAGGTGAGGAATATAAATAAGCCTGTTCAAATATCACAGAAGTGACATAATGACATTTCTTCACTCCAGTCCTTCACTCTCAAACTCATAAACTAATTAGAGAGGTGCATTTTACAATTCCCTCACCCTACTGCCTTAAAATCCATTTTTTCAGCTGGTCTGGCCAAAGGGGAGGACTTCAATGACATGTTTGCAGGGGAAAGTGTTAGTGCAAGGGATGGTCAGCTATGTATCTGGAGGGACCCAGTTTTCACTGGTGAAGGAAATAAACAGCAAAGTAATTTTTGTTTTTCTTTAAAAAAATTTTTTTTCTTTTTGGCTCTGGGCAGTGTTGAACTTCCCACCCTCTGCAATGCTGTCAGTATGAACCGTACGGACATCTGGCATGCAAACAAATTACAGCCCAGGCAAATGCTGTCTTGTAGTTAAGTTTGTCAGTCTCTCCATCTTGCTTGTGCTTTCTTTCTTCCTTTCTTCCTTTCTTCCTTTCTTTCTTGCTTTCTTGCCTTCTTTTCTGTTGCTCCAGCACCTGTCTTTGTAATAAATTAGTGGTCCAGCCGCCTTCGATTCATTCCAGAGGGAAAGAACTGGAAGGTTACAGTGTGATGACACCCCCAAGGCTAACAGCTAGGCTCATAAAACATGTTATCATTAAAGCATTTCAGTTTTTATGATGGAAACCAATCTATCACAGTCAGCCATGGAGTCTTAAATACAATTTCATTTCTACTAAAGTGGCACTGACCGTGACAGTATATGGGCAATATATTCTCAACACACTTTATATATATATTATATATATGTTATGTATATATTCTCAACACGCTTCTTCTCAACATGCTTTAAGTGGCAGGGATGTTTACAACAGCTCGTGAAATTATTGACAGCTGTAAATACCACACAACCATCCTCACTCTTTTTTCATTACTGAAACAATGATTCTGGGAGAGAGAAGTAGATCCAATGGATTTTAGAAGTTATACAGTGGGAGGAGGACAGCTCAGAGTCCTCCTTCAGATTTCATTTTCTTTTATGGTTTATGTGTGTGACACAATTCTAAAAGAAAAGAGGTGATGTGGGCAATCAAAGGCTTCCTTTTATCGACTGTAGCATCAGTGCTAACACTGGTGCCTTTTAGAAACCATTTCCAGGAAAGAGGGAATCGCTTGTAGCTGTTTCCCAGACTGGTCTGCCTCATCTTATTCTTTAAAAGACATTTTCTCAGCCTTAGCTTTTCCACAGAATGGATCTTCTGTCTTTGAAAGTGAGACAGAGAATAAATGCATCACATTTAAAATGGCTGGGTTTATTTATGCTAATTGGTGTTCATGAAGTTCTTTCATAAGCCAACGTTAGATTATTCAATAAACTTCATAAGCAAAAAGATAACCCTTGTAAAGAGAAGGGACAGAAAAAAATGAATGGAGATACTGAACAGTGAGAACTATGAAATTTAACTATCAGGTGCCTCAGGATTTCACAGATCTAATGAGTGCTGAGACTGCCTTCCATGTTTTAAAGAAGGGAAGCTTTAAAGATAGATTTCAAGGAGGATAACATCACAAATTTATATATTCATAGTGGACTCCTTCAATGTATGTGGGAGCAAAATATGAAAGGAGATGGCTGAAAATGTTAAAAAGCTTTATACAGCACTTTCATAATTATTAATTTGAGGCCATGATTGCTGCCAGGCTCACTGCTGGCCCTCCCATGTGCCCAATGCATCCTGGCAGTCTTGGCTTGGCTGTGAATTCCAGCTGAGCTGGGGAATGGCAAGAACTGAGCAGTATGCACAAGGCAACCAGGAAAAATATGGATTCATGTCGGCCTTCCAGATCTTCGAAGTACTGCATGGACTGAGGTTGATGCTGGTGATTAGTTTGGAAGCAAATCTGATTCATTGCTGGCAGGGTTTCTGTCTGGAACCAAGGAAAGTTGGTGAAATGTGAGTTTTTGGAACTGATTGTTAATGGAAGAGGAAGAATAGATGATATTAAGTGAGACTTCAGGATCTTGGGATGACTGGTTAAAAGATCAGGAGCACAACCAGTGTTCTTTATCCTTCCAGCTGGAGGGAATGATGAGGGAAGAAACTGGAAGATTCAGCAGATCAGTATCTGTCTCTGAGCCTGGTGTCACCAGCAGAATTTTGGGGTTTTTGATCATGGGTCGGTTTATATGACATCAGGCCTGCTGGCAACACCCAAGGTACACTTGTCTCACAGGGGTGGAAGGATCTTTGCACAGGAATTAGCAGGGATCTAAAAGTCTTTTCTAACAGAAATGATTCTCTGATTCTGTGATCTAATCCAAAGAGGGTATGCAAGACTTGCCCAGATCTGCCTTTTCTTCAAAACTGCCACTTTTATGTATTGCAACAGCAGAAGAGCTAACTTTTGGTCCTGGAGAGTGAACTTAATTTGCTTCTTTTTGCTGAAGTTCCAAGATGAACTCTCAGTTCCAGTGGGTGGAGTGGTGATACATATATTGCATCTACTATGTCTAAGCAGAGAACCTCCATTTCCAGGGCTGTCAACTGAACCTTCTTCACACTATGGAGAGCACTTAATAAATGCAAAAAAAAAAAGTGAAATGTGATCTTGCTGGAATGGGGAGGCGTCCAAAAGGACTGTGCTTTGGGTTGTACAGCCTTCACAAGGAGTCAGAGCAAATATCCAGACTTCAATGCGAGACCAAACAGAGTTGTTCAGTCCCTATGGAGATGAGATGTAGAACTGGAGAATGTAAACATATGTGGAGAAATTTTGATGCATTTTTGAAAAGACAAATGACTTCATGCTGGTATATTTAAGAGTTCACTCCATCTCCTTATCAAAAATAAGATGCAAAAAGCAATAGTCACTTCATTTCCATTTCTCAGTCTGTCTGGAGAGCAAAAGGCACAGTCATCTTGTAGATGAGTTAATGGTGTCTAACAACCGTTGGGAAAGAATTGGAGAGATTAAGACACTGAAGAAAAAGGAAAGAACTATCAAGAAATAAGAGTCTGAAGGAAAGCACCGTGATAGATTGAGATCTTGAAATAGTATGTGTTTATATATTATTGCAGGTGGGTTGATTAGCACATGAGAGATTCCAGCACAGCCTCATCCATCTGGAAAAGAGAATGCAAATATTGAGTATCCAACTAACCCCATATGGATATAAACATTCCATTGAAACAAGAAACTATAGGATACAAAATAGGTGGAATTTCGGCTTCATAATCTCATCACCCTTTTTTTTTTTTTCCACAGGAGATTCACGCCATGGAAAGGGCAAGGCTTGCACACTGAAAGGCTGGAATATTCTCAGCATCCTTGGAACTGACTTCTGTGGGTGAACGGAGGGTGCCAACAGCCAAGAGTGTCTCTGTTGCTATGGGCACGACGGGAAGGCCCCTTGTTCAAGGATATCTCAACCAATTTCAACTAACCAGTGTGGTCTTTTCAGGTCAATATTATGGACAGCAATAAACAAGAGGACACTGTGCCTCATCACTCTCATGGATATAACTTTCTGCTTACAGCTGTATTTGGCAAAGGCCTGTAGGTGGTTATGGACTTTGAGTCAGTGGCTGGGCTTGGATGGGAGCCTTCTGGCTTGCAGTCCTGCCCTCTAACCATCTAATCTCTCAGCCCAGAGGAAATTGCGGTGTCCCTTTGGGCCCTTGGTAAGACACCACAGCTTTGTTTGTTGAGGACTTAGCTTTTGATGGGGATATTTGAAGGTTTCACAGATGGCAGTCAGTGACTCTCTGCCCTTTTTCTACCTGGAGGCTGCCAAAGGATGGCAGCAAAGAGGCAGGCCTTACAGGGACATCGGGATATGAAAAGAGAGGGTATGTGCAGTAGAAGAAGTGCTGGAATTGCTTTTTCTGTGAAAGAAAGGCATACAATCTTGGAAAACAAACTATCTGGAATACAATATTTTCTGCAGTTCGGTGCTGCTAAAAAATGCTTCACTGGTATCTCTGCAACACGATACCCCAAAGCAAGAATATGGTTTGTTATTACATGTGTGGCCAGGAGGACTTCGTGGTGGTGGAGGAGATGTCCTCAGCTATGGCTGAGTATTTAGTTTCCATGTCCCTTCTGTCCTAGGATAGCAGTCAGCAATAATTACTTCGGTGGTTTCTACCCTGCAATTCATAACCTCTAGGGACTATACTCAGCTCCACAAATTTGTTCCATGCAGGCCCCTTGTAGCAGGATGATGATTTCTAGTCTCTGTTGAGCTTGGTGTAGATTCACGTGGGAAAGCTCGAGAAGAAATGCCAGTGCACCGGAGTGGCCAGTGCCAGGCCAGCTTTCGGTAATGAGCCTCTGACATTTGGAAACAATCCTGAAGTGACAGAGTAACAAACATAATGATCAATCTGAGACATATGATTTAAAGAACTACCAGCCACCAGATCTAGACAGGAGAGGAAAACTGATCACTGATAACAACTGTTATTGACAGGAGTGTTAAGAATATCTCCTGATGACACAAGAAGACAGCCTGTGTCCTTTAAATCTGTTGCAAATTCCTATTATCTAAGCGTGATTTTCTTTAGAACAAGAGAAGAGGCACTTTCTTTTTGTTTTCTTGTTTAACAGAGCTCCTGTGCCTGACATAATCTTTACACTTGCCTCCCCAGTTAAGTATCTTTTTTCTTTTCCTTCCCTGGTGTTTGCATGAACTTGGTGAACCCTCATCACGTGTGGCAGTGTTTATATTTGCACAGGCTGTTCTGCGTGTCTCTGTTTGTGTTGCCACCACATCTATATGGCTTGGCAGCAGCCCCACGGCTGTGTTTCAGCTGCATATAAATCAGCTTCCCTCCATCCCCCGGTGTTTCCATCTGTCTGTCTTCCCTGATTGCTCTGAAATGTTACAGGGCATGGAGGTTAACCCATGGCTGAACCCTTCAAATAGAGGTGGGACAAAATAAAACCTGAACTTCTCCTCCACAAACACAACTCATCAAGTTATAAAGGTGTGGGTTGTTTGTGTTTTTGAAGGGAGAGGAAGCACCTTAAAATAGGGACTAACCCCTGCTAATATAGTGTAGTTTTCAAGTCTGTTATTTTGGAGGAAAGTTGTTGCAGAAGCTCCAAGGTCACCATGGGACTATGGAGCTGATCATCCCTTAGACCTTCATTACATGAAGTTGCCCCTGCCTCACACAGGTTTAATTTCTACTGCTTCATTAATTACCACCTGTGGTTTCTTTAGTTATGATATCACTAGTGCGCTTCTTTTGTTAGAGAAAGAGAAATGAAAAGGGTCCAAAGACTGGTGGCATGAGGAGCTGAAGGTACCTGGTCATCCAGGAAAAAGGGTGCCAGGCAGAAACTGGAGACATTGATACTCTCCATGGGTAAAGACATTTCTCCAGGAGTTTCCTCCCAGACACAGTTCACAGTGCAGCTGACTGAATTGCTGTGAGCCCCAGAAATAAAGCTCTAGCCTGCTCAGAGTCTCCATGGTTTTCTCTTAGCCAGGTCTCTTCTTTCAGGGAATGGATATCCCAGGGGAACAGAAATGGAACATATTGCCCTTTGCTCATTGGCACTAAATGGCCAACCCAGTAGAGATGAAAAGAACTAAATGGGGAGTCTGTACTTCTCTCAAATATTGGAATTGCCCATTCCAAGAAACTGAGAAACACTGATAGGACAAAAGACCTGGTAAAGGAACAAAATCCCCCTATTGTCTTGGTGTGCTTCAGTCAGGTGTCAGATCTAAAAAGCAACATTTTCTTACCATCCTTGTATTTGTTTGGTACTCTGGCTTTCTTCTGAGCATAAGACTGAAATCAAGCTCTTCACTTCTACATATAAGTGCTAGGAGGTCTGTGTGTGGATACCCTAGCTCTTGAAAGAAGAAAGTACCAACAACCTAATCTCAGAAACATTGTAGACTAAATGAGAAAAATAGTGGATAAACTTGAATTGGCCTCCCAAGTCACTGAGAGTCTACTTCACAAAGGAGACAATGTCCTTACCTAGGAAAAATTGATTAAAAATAATTTGTGACTGTGGGTTCCTACCTCTTTCCAGCCTTCTCTCAAACTGGGAGGTGTTTGGACTTTGTGCTCTAGTTTTTCTTAGCTCTCTGGCTCCAAACTTGAAATCTTCAAAAGTTATGTCAAGTTGGATCTAATGCTTAATTTTAATAGATTCCAGAGAATGATGGGTAATGCCTGTTTTGGTACACAGATAAATCCTTAGTAATAGGATTTGTTGTATTACTACATCTGTCTAACTGTGCTTTGTTACTAAATCTTTGTTGGAGAGTGGGGGTGGCTGTGATTTAATTTTTGATGGGAGTGACTGATTTAGAAATTCAGGAAAGGCAGATAGCCCTGTGACATAAACATCCCCTCCCATTGCACTTCTAGCTGAAAGAGAGAATCCCAGATTGTTTTTTAATATTGCTGATGTCCCAGATGCATGAGTAGATGTCATTAAAAATCAGACTTGCAAGAAACCTTGGACAGTATCTATCCCCAGAAATCTCATAGAACCAGTGAGGTGTTGATATTAACCAGAATATTACCATGGAAGTTCCTAGGAGGCCACAGAAAGCATAGGCTGACCACTGAAATCAAATATGAGACAAGTTCATGACAACATTTATATTGTTTTTTAATAGAAAAAGTATTAAGGAACCAAATGAGACCTATACTGACATATCTATATTTACTTCTTTTTTTTCATTTTTTTTTAATGCTGGATTATGAATTTTAAGTCATTGCTGTCCAGTAAAACAGTGCAAGAACAGGACATGACTGGCAGTACAGGGCTAGATCCATTGGGATTCAGCATTTAGAAAGTGGAAGAGAAGCAATCAGGTGTCAAAAGGCAACAGTAGGTTAGATCACAATGAAGAGACATCCTTCCCACCCACTGGGGACTTTTCTACTCCTCAGAATGAGATGCAGCTGTTCAGACCTTAGGACAGAAAAAAAAGTGCAAGAAAAGATTGATCTGGACACAAATCCCTGGCAGGGACTGGTGAGGATAGAAATCTGGAGAATAAGTGTGCTGTGTTATAGCCAAGTTGGGGGCTGGGAGAAACATTCCCTGCAGAAGGGATACAGAGATTGCTACTGAGATGCTGAGATTGAAGATTTTGCCAGGAGTGGAAATAAAAGTGGTCTGTGCCCCTCAGACTTACTCCAGGAGCTTCACTCATGCCTGAGAGTATTGGTCTGTGTGCTGAGTTTCTTCAGATGGACATGCATTTACAGCTTTGACTTTTTCATGTTCATGCACTTTATAAAGCCATGAACATATTTTATTGGGCTTTTGTAAAAAAGACTCTTCAGTCTAACAAAATTCCAGCAGAACTGAAGAGGTTGGGATAGAGAGACACGCAGTAAGGCAGAGACAAGAGGAGGAACTCGAGAGGAGGGTGAAGTGGAAATAAGCCCTGATAGAGAACTTCTTGGGCAGAGCTGAAGACGAGACCGAGCTGAGTCGGAGCAAGTATTGATTGATACACTTTAAATTAATCCATGAACTAAAGGCAAATGTACAGCTTGATTAACACTCTGCACTCTCCTCCCCCAAACCATACTCAGCTAGCCCCTGCTTGAACCTGGAGCAGAATGTAATACCAATCCACTATGCCAGGCATCCCACCAGAGGCATCCCGCTAGCATTGCTGTGGGTGAGAAATGAAGGGGAGGTGCAATGCAATTAAAGGTGACAGAGAAGGAAATACGTTTCCCTTTCTGTCCAACCTAGGGAACTCAGTACTGCAGATAATTACTGAAATACCTTCCAAAACAGGAGAGGCTATAACAGGAGAGGCTGTTCCTCCGCATCTAGATATAACCACTGTCATAGGTAGTGTCCCTAATGGGATATGCTGTCATAAGGGAGGGAGTATGCAGTAATATCCACTATGCTTAGAAGGGAGTTTCCCTCTCCTGCAGAGTTTGGCAGCAGATAGCAGATTCCTTCTCCCTCATTTTGAGGTTCTACAGTCCAAGTTTAGAGGAGCTGGGCAGTCCTCTAAAAGGCTCCTTCTAGTCTGCAGTGAGTTTAAAAGCATCGTTCAGCTGACACTGAGACTGCTGGTGGGGCATGGGTGCAGCCACGGCACCAGGAGGTGACCTCATTCCCAGGGAGAGGAACAACAGAGCAGCTGGGTCACTGAAGCCAAATACTGCAAAGCGAAATTTGCTCTCGTAGTCCATACAGCAACCACACATTTGCATACACACGCCCTGAACCCAAGTCCCTAGAACTCTTTTGGAAAAGAACAAACAAACAAAAAAGCAAACAAGTCTAAAAGCTACAACTTGCAATGTGTCAAAACCCAGGAAATATCTGGCATGTAATGTTTGTCTCAAGTCCTTCTTATAACAAGAAATGTTAGAAAAATGTTTTGGTCCTCCAGAGAAGTGGGCTGTGTGCTCTGTGCAGCATGGAAAGGCAGCCCCTCCAGCCCCCTCATGATCCCCAAGCCTTCAGTGCTGGGATCAGCACAAGGAAGGATGCCAGAGAAAAAGTATGAGATTACCTCTCAGCAAAGCCCTTTGGCCTGAATCACTGACATCTTTGATTTAAACAGTAATTTAAAACACGCATGATGAGAAGTCAGGGAAGGGATCCAGGAAGGCCTGGGGTCCAGCCAACCTGGTGTATCTGCCAATTTGCTATTCAGAAGGTAGGTTTGCTAGGAAGGGGCAGGATCATGCCTGAAACCTGTCATTGCCTCAGCTAAGCCACAAGACCCTTATTCAGAAATGACCAGAGGCCGCCTGGCTGAGCCAGCACTGCCTTGCTGGATGCTACAGCTCTGCTCTGCTGCTCTGCTGCTCTAAAGCACTGTATAAAGGGATATGGGGAAAATCCTGCCATGCTCCCTCCAGCTGATCAGAAAGCCCTGCTGATGTGTGCCCCATGAATTCCTCTCTGGGCCACCAAGCCAATGGCTCAGTGATGAAACTTGAGTGTGAGGATGGCAGGCAGAGGCAGCAGGAAAACTGCTGAAGGAACAGAAAAAATCTGGATTAAGGGAACAACAAAAGGAGCACACATACAAAGAACATGTATCCCAGGCAGCTTTTTTCCACTTTTCTGTCTCTCCCAGACCATTGGCTTTCCTGAGTGATGCTGCTGGCACCTGCCTCTTGACATGCAGAGACAAAAGAGAGCAGAGTAAACCCATTCTTAATTGACACATCCTAATCGCTTGATCTCAAAGAAAAAAGTGTATCGCTCTAGATAAAGGTTTCCCAGGTTGAACACTACTGCAAAACTGACACAGGCCCGCTGCTAGTGGAGGCCCAGATTTAGAGTAATCAGTAGTTTTGCTTTAGTGAAGGGAGAGGTGAGTTCTGATCCAGCTCTGAGTCCACGCTCTGGCTCTGGTCCACCATGCATACCACCGGTGGATAAGTGCCTGTTGGGCTTAGATGCCAATATGTTATTCTCACACAAATGATCTTCTTCCATGCCAGGCAATTTCAGATTCTGCCCTGATACTGGTCATTTTTCCTCTTCTGGGTCAGGTTCAGGTTGGATACTTACTTCTTGAAGAGGGCAGACAGAAGAAGTGGCTCTGACTTTGAATCAAATTCTGTATGATCATGACTCAGTGATCATAAATCCTTCAGGGCCTGAAACCTAGCAAGGGAAAAAAGGAAGAAGCTCTGTCTCTCTTGGATCAAAGGGAGGAAAAAAGATGTGAAGGAGACAAAAGGTGCTGCAGGGTATGTGAAAATCAGAGCTCCCATACATCTTGCTGAAGACTGCCAAAGCAGGGCTCTCCACAGCCATCCCATATCTACGCAACACAGCGATGAGAGCGATTTTAGATAAGATCAGGCCTAGAGAGAGCATGCCTGGCTCTGTTTCTTCCAGCAGAGCAATATGGAAACCTGGTGCTGGAAAACCGTTTTTCCGTGCCAGTAAAGAGTCAGGGAGTTGTGTGCAACCATTTGGGAGCCTCCGCTCCCACGCATCCTCCTGCTCCCTGAAACCCTGCCAGGACAGTAAAGGAGGAATTGATTTACGTGCAGTAAGCCAAATAAATAGACAAATAAATAAATAGATACAATAAATTACACCCTTCCTACCTTGCTCATCTAAAGAAAGAGAGAGGGACTGGAATCAAATTCAGGAGGAAGTCATCTGCAGGTGTGCAAAGCTGGGCACTGGGTGCTGACAGCTCTGGTAAACATGATATTTATTCCCTAGGAGAGAATTTCAAACTGCTCTTTGTGAGACCTGTCACTCACTGTCTCCTGTTCTCAGTACTGAAATCTCTACTGCGAGCTCATCGGGGTCAGACAGCAGTGGAGGAGTCCAGCTTGAGTTTCCCCAGTGTTTTAGTTCTCATTTTGATGAATTTGTTTATGAAAGAACACTGCAGAAAAGTATCCCCTTGGCTGACTATAACCCACTGACATTTTGCTTCCCCATTTGCCTGTGTTGGTGGCAAGCCAGTGAGTTCCCAAGCATTTTGTCAAATGTCCACCCAGCTGAGCAGGCTCTTTTTCTGTGGTCAGTGGCAAATTGCCTAGGGAAAGAATGTAAGAAAGTTACAGTGCTAACCATCCTGTAGCTGGGACCTCCCAATTCCTATGAGCTCCTTAAAGCACTAGCTGAGAAGGCTGCCCTGTAGACCTTGGTGTTTAATAGGCACCAGCCTCAGCAAATCATCCTCTTCCCTGCTTCTGGCATCCTCAGCATTCAGTGTCAAAAGAACTTCTCATGGGAAGTGTATATATCGTAAAAAACTTCAAGCAGCTCCTTTGAGCTTCCCCAGACTGACCCTCCTATTTGAGATCTGGTCACTCACAACCATGCACTATTCCTTCCTCCTTTGTCCTCAGGTGCCCATACACCTGCAAAAATGCCAAGAACAGGTCTGTAATCCACGGATTGTTCTCATGAGTTCTCTCTCAATAAAATAATCCGAGATCCAGCAACTACATTAGCCTATCTACTCTTTGGAATTCAGGAGGGAGCTCAGTGTCCAGAATTGCCTGAGGACCCAAACACATGACAGCAAAGAGGGTCTTTCTTTTCCTGCTCTTGCCAGGTACTCAGCTCCCACTCTGTTCAAATACAAATGCCCTTTTCCTCTGTGCACCGTCAGCAGCAGAACTAAACCGTCCAAGTGAACAGTTCTTTTTCACTTTATCACATAAATTGTTCAAGTGATGTTACAACAGAGCTAAATTCATCTTTGCCCTAACACCAAATGGTAATACAAGGGCTGGGAATGCAGAAGATTTAGGGTCAAGTTACTTCCATGTACCACCTAATTCAGCTTAACACAATGAATAATAGCAAGCTGCAGCTGGGATAAAACTAAGGGTAGTTCTATTTGCTTTAACACCTCTTGTGGGGTCCATACAGGCTTCCCTAGCCTTTAGAAAAAGAAGAAAAAAGATTCTTGACTGTCTGTTCTTATGCCAGCATTTTCCTGCCTTCTCCCAGAGCAGCAGACTTGTTTTCTAATCCCAGTGTAGATTAGGAGCTACAGACCAGGATTTCCACACCCAGGAATGTTCTAGAACTCTGGCAGATCAAAAGAATAATTAAAAATATGAAAAAAAATTGGATACTAAAACTGGAGATAAAAACTATGGATTTGACAGAGACACACATCTTCATCTACTTGTACCTCTCTTTGTCTCACACTATTACCTTGGCCCCTCTCTCTTCACTAATATCTCTTCCCCTTGCGCCCCAGAGGCTGATTGCTCTTTCCTCAAAATGCCTAAACAGCTGACATGGAGATGGTAAGTGAAGACCAAGTGTTTCCCACCTGTGTGCAGCTGGAAATGGTGCACTCTCATTTCGGACCCCAGGAAAGGCTGCTGAGCCTGAAAGTGGATTTGTTTTTCTTAGTCTCCTAGTTAGTCTAAGGAGAGATATTCCCTCTCTTTGAAAAACCCACTTCTAATAAAAATAATTCATTGCACTTCTAAGTGAAACCTCAAAATGTCCAAATTTGCTGGAAGTGGGTTTCTGACCTTTTGACGTGAAAGATGAGCTGGCACATTTCCCTGGGAAACCTTGCTTTCAGGCAAATGGTTTGACAAAGTCAACCTGTTCCTGCAGAACCTCTCCAATCTGGCCAGTGGTGTTTCCAGCCAAGTCCCCCCTCCTGCCCCACTGCAGCCCTCTCTGTTACAGCCGGAGAAGAAAGCATTAGTGAAACAGAAGGATCCCTTCTTGCTTTCAGAGTGGAAATGAAACCAACATTAGCCTATTTACAGAGGATCTTCATGTGAAGGCTCAGGCCAAGAGCAAATGCCAAACAGGCCTGGGGTTAGCCTTTCCAAGCAGCAAGAAAAGCTATAAACGTGGCCCTAAAAGAAAAAAAGAAAAGAGAAAGAAAAAAAAGAAAAATATGAGAGAGAGAGAGAGAGGGAGAGAGAGAAAGAAAAGAAAGCAGATTAAAAAAAAAAAAAAAAAAAAAGGCAGGTGCTATTTCAGCAGAGTTCCCTGCTCAGCAGTTTTCTTTCAAAGCTTTCCAGTCCCACTGTTTGCTGAGTTGCTCCGGGCTCAGCTGCAAGGCAGGCCAGAAAGTACATGCACGGGCCATTATTGCTGGGCTGGCTCGGCGTGGCTTCTAACCATGTGCGGATGCTGTTGCATTGTCTGAGCCTCCTGGCAGGCTCCCAAGGGGGCTTCTTGTTTGCACTGCCACATCTGTTTGAAATTCTGGCACATCTCAGCCTGAGAAATATGGTTTGTAGTGTCATAGCAACCACTTTTTCTTGATCTGACAGGCAAAGTTATGGAGGCCTGGAAGTGCTCCTTGCAGATCTGCTTGCAATGGATAGAAAGCTCCTGAGGCTACTGATCACATGTATAACCTATGGTGGTTTTTTTTCTTCCCTTGTTTGCTATCTCCCACTGTGCCTTAAATCACTGTACTTGTGGCAGTGGGTTAGTTCAGAAGTTTGAATGAGACCATCAAACCTATTCTGGAAACTTCAAAGGTGTCCTGCTTGGACCTCTGTTGCCCAGCTGCAAAAGGCAAAGACATCATAGGTCCACACACCAAAGTCATCTTGGTGCTAGGGGATATGGGGCAGAAATTTGCCTTTCTTTTCCCATTGTAAGAACATTAAGCTGCCTAAGGAGGACTTGCTGAGCATGTCTGTCCTTTTTCCTGAGGAAGGGTGTGAGGTGGAAGGTGCTGTGTGTGCTTCTGCAGCAACCCTGTCTTGGAGCAGGGTTGGAGCCACTAAATATATCCTCCACCACTGGAGTCTGAGATGAGGGAAAGATCTTGAAGCTCCAGCCGGAAGATAGATGGGAAATTTAGTTAATCACTACCATTGTTAATGAGTCAAAGCATCCTGTACCTTTGGGCTGGGCAGTGCTGCTAATTAGCACACAGTCATCAGTATAAAATGTGTTTGCTGGGTCTCCCAGTGAAAGCCGTGTGATTTGTCCTTCCCTGGCTGCTCTATGCCCAGTGCCATGTAACTATAGCCAGGGCACAGAGGCCATGGCCTTCTGCCAGCGCTCCCTCCTGTGACATTGCCCTGTCAGCAGGAATGTAAACGTTTGGCAAAGACAAAGGGAACAAAGCCACCTGAATCTTTTCCCCCTGGAAAGGAGCCTGGCAGGAACCACAGGAATGTTCCTCGAAGCAAACGGGTACCGGAGAAACTGAAAAGGATGAAATCCTTGACACCAGTGCCTGGCTCCGGGCTTGAGTTGCTGCAGAAAAGGCTTTGTATGGAGGCATGAAAGGAGAGCTGAGCCCCAAGGAGAGCCATCTCTGAATGCAGGTACTGTTGGGGCGGGTGGGTGGGTGGGTGATCTCCCTCCAGGGAAGCACCTTGCCTTCCTGAAGAGACCAGCTGCCAGGTGTGACTTTCCTCTGCTCTCCTGAAAGTGTACAAATGGTGGCTGAATGGTATGGATTTGAACAGTAGTAGGCTGAGCTGAAAGCAGAACATTTGTTGTATAACTTAAAAGTAGGTCAGAGACAGGTTATCCCCAAGAAATGGACTTGGCTTGGCCAAGAGGAGTGAGTATTTGCAGGGCTGTTAAAAACTTGTGCTTCCCCAAAGAAAAGCATTAACAAGCAGGGGAGGAAGAGCAGTGGATCCAATTAAAAACACACGGCAAGGCAAAAATGAGAGAAAAAAGAAAACAGATTTTTTCAAAATGCCTTAAAAATATACAGTGGGATAATCCAGACTTGTTTGCCATAAACGAGGAGGCAATCACGGTTCAACACAGGTGTCCAGGCCCGGAGGGAAGGCAGGAGAGAGGGCAGCCAGGCAGCAAAGAGAATAATTACAGACTCCGTTGAGGGTATCAGCACTTATTTTGGGGTATGAGTCCAACTTTGCTGTGAGGATTCCATTTGGAGGTATGCCATGGAGGAAACTCTCAGGAAATATTGACTATTGCTGCCCACAAGGGTGGGAGGAGCTGGAGTCTTCCCAGCTCTGACACCAACCTGTGAAGTAGAGCATACCCTGCTAAGCCCATGCCTCAGTTTCCCCACCAAGGTTCTCCCCTGACAATAAGATCCTGATAACTTTTTCACGCATTCTGAGAGCTCTGTAGGGAAAGCAAATGTAAAAGTAGGAAAGATATAATTTTTAACGTATTAAAACAGCTAACTGGTGTTCTGGTCTTCTTTATGAAATTCCTTGCCTGAAAGGCAGCATCCTCTGTTATGATCATCCCAAAGACTACACAAAGCTCCCAGACAGTCACTCAAGGGTACAAGTGTGCCCATTAAGGAGTGATGGCTGCACACATTTGTGTAAAAAATGCTAAATCTCCCCAGTCAAGTCCAAGCCAAATCATTCTCCAATGACCTGACACAACAGAGATCCAGCAAATTATATGGAGTGAGTTACTTGCTTTCCCTCCTTTTTCCTCTGTTTTATGTCATGGTTTACTATCAAAATATTTCAAACTCAAATGATAGCAGGGACTCCTGATATCCTGGTGTCTCTTGCTGAAGCATCACCCTAACACACCCTTTGAGCTTGGTTGGGACTTCTTTAAATTCTTCTTCTCCTACCAAAGGTTTCAAAGAAATTGTGAGTGAATCCTAGGTTACTTAAGTAGGGTTTTCGTTTGGGAAAGTGCAGTCTAATGGGAAGTCTGCTGTGAGAGGGATGGTCCCACATCTGCATTTGAGATGGCTTACACAGGTTCTGGAATTGTCTTCTAGGTGAAGAAAATTAAGATAACATGGTCGTTGTTCTGTGAACAAATAGGGCAGTAGCTGTGAGGTGAGAGTTAGAAATGGGTAAGTCTTGACTGAGGTCTCCCAGACAGCATTGGATAGAGAAAATCTTGCTCTGATGCATGAAGACGTGAATGCAATGAAAGTGGAGGAAAAAGAGGATTTTGCATTGGAAAAAGAATTTGTCAATCCCTTAGTTTGCTGGATGCAATAAAGGACCTGCTTAACTTTATGCTGCCTATTCGTAATGTGAAGAATGCCATCTGAACTAGTATGTCCAGCCACATTTAGGGAGGAGAAATGCACACTTTCTGATACAATTCGTCTGTATGAATATAGACAATTACTGTTGGATGTGGTGATTCATGCCCAGGTCTCTGCTGACTGCACTGACTACATCTGCAGTGTGATGTACAACCTCTACAATGGGCTGCAGAGAACACTTAACATGATTCATTGAAATGGGGTTGTCAGTATCACGTCAGATGCGTTGCATCCAAGTTCTGTCAGTCCTTGGGCTGTGAGCCAGTGCCATCCCACCACCAGCTGGGATGAACTTGGGCCAGAACTGTGATGGAGCTGCAGGATGCTCTGCACTGCAACCAGGGCAGAGCTGCAGCAAGGATGGAAGGAGAGGGGTGCCCAAAAAAGGAGGTAAATGTGACCCAGGCCTCTGCCTGCCAGGGCTGTTGTCAGAGAAGAGTTGCAGTTCTGAATCAGAAGGAATTTCTGAGGGTTGCATGTAGCTTGGGGTAGGACAGTGCTCTGGAGTGAGCTGTGAATGAAAGGGGAATCAAGCTGCTGATGCCTTAGGGATTAGGTGCCTTGCAAATGAGCTGGTTAAGATAATTTTTTCTTCTGAATTTACCTGACATCAGCCACTCTCAAGATACTTGCAAGGTACTTGGCTAGAAAAAGTACAGGTGTGTTCCAGTGCAGCTGTGTCTATCCTGCTCAGTTGGGGGCTTGGAAGAGTTATTGCCTCTTCCAAGAAGAAAGCAGGTTTTTTTCTGGGACAGGAGAGATTGAGGAGAGGTTTGACCTAGAGGGCTTGTATGGTCTAAGCTGAGCAGGGAGCCAGCAGTATTGTGGGTTTTCCAAGACCCTGACTCAGCTTTTGACCTTTGGCAAATCATTGACCTGAGTCAGAGCAGCTGGAAAGTTGAATAAAACTTAGTCTGGAAGGAAAAGTAAAGATGCTGGATTGAGCTGAGCTGTCAGCCTTCTGTATTTGGGCAAATTTTTGTTCAAAGATAGAAATAGCCTGAACTGCCATGCCTTCCTCAGGGATTTTTATGACTTTGGATCATACCCTCTGTTGCTGCTCTGGAGTAATGTAAGGAAGGAATGTGAGATGAAATGAACTGTGATTAGCTCTGTTATCAAGATACATGCAATTCAATAAATCAGAAATCTTGATGGACTTGCTCTTTAACTATCCAGTTAGGATTTCTCATGGGGAGGTGGAAGAAATTCTAAAGAGAAGTTGCAAAAAATAATTTTATCTTCTTTTTTTAAATTGAGTTTTAGAAAGAAGTGTTCTGTTGAGAAGGGATGGGTCTGCAGAAGCAGTAGTGGGAATAAATCAAGTGCAGGGATTCCATGCCTGGTGTTATTGCTGATTTCTTATACAGATTGGGGCAAGATGCCCAGTCTCTTCTCCTTCCCATGCTCCAGCTGTAAAATAAGGCAACCATATTTGCGTGGAAAAGTTTTGAGACTGTCCATTCACATAAACATTGCACTGTAATCCAACTAATCCATGAAGTCAAATCATATGGATGCTCTCAGGTTATTGCAAAGGGAATCAAAAGCTCTAGAGATCTCTGAATGATGGATAAGAATTTCCTCTCTTCTAATTTTTCTTCTCTAAAGCACTGCACAAACAAAAATGAAAACCTGGCCTTCCGACAACTAAATTTCTCCCACTGTTTTCTAGCTTCGAATGAAGGTTTACATCAGCTGTTTTTTAATTCACTCTCTTTCCTTGGATTAAACAAGAATGTCAAGAACAGAAAGACATCTGTGTACCTCACTAAGCAATGTGGTCTTGAACACTGCTGAGTTCTCCTTTCTGCTGCTCCTCACATCAAGTCCAGTGGTGTTAAATGCGAGAAGTTATGTCCGTCTGAAAGCCAAGATAACTCTCAATTTGTGCTGATGGTCCACAAAGCTGGAGAATGGGACTCAGTTATTCAATGGCACTGTACTGAGCAGTAAAGGCATAGTGTTTCCAATTAAGAAGTCTGATAGTAAAAGAAGATTTATGGAAAAGATGGTAGATTAACAGAAAAATGCTGGCCCAAGAATTTGAAGGGCACTGACTCAGGGAGACAGATAACTGCAGGCTCCCTTGGGTTCACCAGGTCCCCTTACCACACGGCATTCATTAGGAAGCCCCAAAAGCAAGTGTTTGGCCCATAAATGTGTGACTGCCTTCCCTTCTTCACTGAATCTTTAAACAGTTAACAGCACTCTATATCTTCCCTACAGCAGAAGCAATTCCCAGACATTGAAGCATTTCCATTGCAAAACACAGCTTGGGATTCTGGACTCGGTTATTTGTTTGGAAGATGTAGACAAAATGAAAGTGTAGCAAACTCATACCAGATTGGATCCACTTCAGAAGCTGCCAAACAGCTGCCAGTGCTGTCGGGTCAGAAGAGCTTGCCAGGTTGTTCCCTGGGGCAGGGGGTAGGTTTTAATGGGGGAACCTGGGATCTGGAGCTGAACTATACAGCTATCCTGGAACAGAATATGCTGTCTACTGCACTTTCCCACCTGCAAGTATATAAACATGCCCCCTACCCCCCTTTCCAGGCTGAAATGCAGCTGATCTAGAGCATATCCACGAAGGGAAAAAAAAAAAAAAAAAGCCAGTGGGCAATTAGCAGTTGCTGCAGTGTCACTTCAGACAAAAGAATATACGCAAGTTGGGGACTTGGGGAAGAGCAAGAGAAAAAAGAACACAAAGAAAGAAAAATCTGTGGGATGCCACGTAGCTCAGTGCTCTGCTAAAGGCCCTGTTTTTAACCTCTGGGTCATTCCTTTCAGCTCTACTTTGCTTAGAAACGTTGGCGAGTGAGTGGAAGCTGCTCCTTTGTAGTCTAGGAAGGAGGAATGTCTTATTAGCCTAGGTGAACAGGCAAACTGCCTCTC
Source organism: Callaeas wilsoni (assembly GCA_013398955.1). Lineage (NCBI taxonomy): Eukaryota > Metazoa > Chordata > Aves > Passeriformes > Callaeidae > Callaeas > Callaeas wilsoni. Next base: position 453,583 of record VWPU01000031.1, on the reverse strand, counting down.
TGAGATAGTAAGGTAGATGTTAACTGCAAAAGTAAACTTTTTGAAAGCGTGTTAGAAGTCCAGTCAGTCGGGAGTCTTTAGCTACAGCACGGGACTTTTCTTTTGCTTCGGTCTTAAAAAAAACCACCAAAATAACCCCCAACAAAAAAACCCCAAAAAATATATCTAGGGAGATCTGTAGCTCAGACGGTTTGGCACCTTTCACCAGCCTGTAATGAGTTAAAAAGAAAGAAACAAACAAACAAGCTGAACGGGATACTGACTTCAAAACTCTTTGGAAAGAAAGATAAAGAAAAGAGAGGTTTTTTATTTGCTGCGTTTAGATCTGAAAGGAGTTTTGTTTCGTTGTTAATACATAGAAAAGACGGGGAAATATCTTCCTCTCTTTAGGGACTTATGAGAGCTCACCTTGTAAATCTGTCCGTTTGGAAAGGTCCAAACTCTTCCATGTGTCATTAGTAATGTACGTCTTCAGCTTCACCTGATCTCCCACTTGTGTGAAAGGGAGCTCGCCCTCCATTATCAGAGATTAAGCAGAGACAACAGAAAAGAAATCCAACAAAAGTGAGATTAAGTTGGTAAATTACAATGCAAAAGACTTTGGAAAGAACATCCTCTGGGGCCGCTTGAAATTTTCCATCAGAATATTTTTCAGTGGAAAATTGCCTTTCAAAAAAAAGCAAAGTTGTTTTGTGTTAAGTTATGACCAATCTCTCAACAAGGCTTCAAAGTGCGGCAGGAGGCCTGGAGATTCAGCTGGGAAATCTTTGGACAGTGTCTCCTAGAGGCTGTCACCCCCGAGCTTTGTGACCCCATTCTGCTCCTGTGCTGGGCTTGCTGTGTGAAGTGCATTTCTCACAAAGCACCATGGTGACACGACTTCCATGGTGCATGGCATTGTCTCAGCAAGAGAGGGGACCATGCCACACCATGAGAGATGTGGGCCAGCCAGGAATGTCAGCTCACAGGGAACAACAGGGACACAAAGCATACCAGCTACAACTCCCACGGGGGTGCATTTCTGAACTGAAATGGAGGGCTCTTGGCCAAAGATTTTCATTGTTTGGTGAAATCTCAACATTTTCCATGGGAAAAGAAAACAAAAACACAATAATATTATTAATAATAATAATAGTAATAAAACAATTTTCAGCCAGATTTATCCAGTCAGGGTTTGAGAAATCCCAAGGACTGAGTTTCTATTAAGAGAATTCTTTCAGGAACCCTAAAAAATTGAGAGTGGGAACCACACATTGCTTGGGACCAATCAGACCATTTGACTAGGACCACAGAAGAGGTCAGGGAAGCCCATCATGTGTGGTTCAGGCTTGGACTGGATTAGCAATTGCCAAGCATTGTTAAATCACATAAGGCAGGAGCAGCCAAAAACTAGCAGTGGACAAGTCGATATATTTGTGTTTAAGGCCAAGTGTACGGTGGCTCTGGCAAAAGCCAGCATGAAGAATGAGATAGTGATTGTCTTGATATTAGAACAACTCATAATGAGTTTGTTCCTCTTAGATCCTGTTGTCTCTGACTTTCTCCCTTCTCTTGCCCCAGAAAGACCTTGTTAAATTAACTATTTCAAGAGCTGAGCAGGTCTTGAGCATGAACAGTTAACATTGCAAGTCCTCAACAAGACCAACAGAGAAAGGAAGGGAGAGGGATTTGTGTCTGTAAATTGCAGAGATACAATACTCACCTTTCACTTATGCTCAGTTTCAAGTTTCTCTTGAACAGCATCTGATACCTTCCATTTTCCATAGGTGAATTAGCCAAACAACAGACAGACAATAGAGACAAATTGGCAAAGTCAGCAAACGTTAAATGAAAATGAGCTGGCCATGGGAAGGAGGGAGGGGAAATGTTGAGGAAGCCTTTACTAGTAAGTGATCCTTCCTTGGATTTTCAGCCTGGTTTCCAGGTAAGCTTGGGAACTGACAAATGAAGGCAGTGCCCTGGGAAATCTTTGCAAGAGATAATATGTTCTATAGCCCTTTACAATTATACCTGCACTGTGTCAATTCAGTCTCCTTGGGCTGGGTCTCTATTGGGGTGTATTTACCATCCGCACTGGTGAGTAATGACCTTCTTTTGGGTCATTATTTGTGGTGCTGAAGGAAAATTCTTCTCTCTCTCTCTCTGTGTTTCTATACCGAGAAAAGAAATCAAAGCAGATCGGATTGTGTTGAGTGTTAGTGTCAAGATGAAAGAGTCACTACTATAACCCATCACCTGAAACAAAACTTTGCCAAAAGTTGTGATGTGCTCAGGCCTGATTCTAAGACTTAGGAGTTATTCCAAGAGTGATATAAGTGATAAAGTTTTCTGTAGCTCTTCCCCCTAAAATAAATATTTTAAGTGTTTCCTGAAAGGTTATTCTCAAGGGACTTAATCTTGTGACTGACAAAATAGAAGGTGGAAGGATAATGTTAGGCATTCTGAAAGGCTTTCCACCCAGCATGTCAGAAGAAAGCAAAGCATGACCTTGATAGCATAAATTAGGGAAAAGGGTGGGAATGCAGCCAGATCATAAGGAAGCATAAATATACAATTATGCCTTTAGTATCCTCTAAGTTTTTTGGTATTTTGTTGTTTCCTGGCTGGTGATGACGAAATTCATCAGTGATGGACATGCTAGATATAAGTGAAAGGGAGGTATTTGCGTAGTCAATTTTTTTTTCCTTGTGTGATACAACCAGAGGCCTTGAAATCTTGATGTTTTTTAATATGAGGTAATATTCAAAAGACAGTTCATCACTGCAGAATTTTCAAACTGTGCCAAGTCAGGAACTTAAAGGGGCAACCAGAAAAAAAGTACTGATAGCTATTTAAATAGAAAACCCTTATGTCCATCTCTGGAAGTCCTGAAGCTTCAGACTGGTGAGAGAACAAAGCACTCCCTATTTACCCTGTTCATAATCTTTTGCCTTGGCATCTGCTACTAGCCACTGTGAGCAGTGATGCTATGGAATAGAAGGATCCAGTCTGACATGGGTTATCTGCTCATATCTTCTTGTGATACAGAAAACCTGCTGTGCTGTTTGAAGGAAACTGCCCTATGCTGACAATCACAGTTACTTTAGAAACCTGCTAACCAGCCATCAGTGTAGAAAAAACATGAGATGGTCAAGACCAGACATCCCTCTCCAGTCCGTTCTTGGAGGAAAGCAAAAACCTGTGCCTTGTGGTCGCCACTCCAAATCTCATCTCCATTGTGATATCAACACTAAAAAAGAAAAAACAGCAGGTGTTTCCCTGTGTTTTAGGGACACTTAGTGGAGCCATTGTCACCACAAAGCACATTTTCTTGGTCATTGACTTTTCCCTCTACTACGTCTATGTCCTTACAACTGTTCAACATTTTTCTCTTCTCTGGTTCAGCCATTGAACTCAGAGGGGTCACTTTATCCAGCACAGTTGTCGCTGAAAGGCACCAAAATCCTCCCTCCCCGAGGATACAACTTCCTTGCAGCTAAAGGCAGGACTGCAGCTCAAGGTGAACGGACTTGCAACTGAATCAAGCTCATCAGGATGCCGCACTGCAGAATATCTGTCAAAATTTCTGATCCGCTCTTAGAGTCTGAGCTCCCAGCTGAAACTCCTTACATCCTGCTGACATTTCCATCAGGAACAAAGCTACTTGAGGCATGACTTCCAAAGACACAACCACCACCAGATTGCAGTGGGTATGTCCTCTCCAAAACACAAACCAGCACAAGGAATCTGAACTGGGGCATCTGTCTAATGGAGTGAAATATCTTCCCTATTCCATGACTAAACAAGCTGACCTAAAACCTTCTGACTCAAGCAGAGATATAGGGTAGATACCTTCCAAGTGTCAATAATTGACAAGCAGTAGAACTGTAGGAGAAAAAGCAGTTCAAGTACCTCTTGGTGATGGTTGAACTAAGCTCAATATAGTTTGACTATATTGGTCAGCTGAGCTTCCCTGCCTGTCCATCTGCATTGACTCAGGTCTCTTAGCTCAGACCACAAGAGCACCAAAATCTTGCAGCTTGTTTGTCTATGAGGTAACAATTTCTTTGGGAGGACTCATTCTTCTTGGGAAGGATCTTCCCCAATTTCCTGAAGGAAACTAGGCTTGAGCAATTGTATTGTTGGTATTTGTATGTGCCAATGTGTTCCCCTCCAAACAACTGTCAAATTTGTTGGCCAAGTGATAGAGTTCTAAGAGATTTTTCTCAGATATAAACAAAAATATGCACCCAGCGAGAGATACAGAGAGATACGTGGTAGCACAAGTTCATATGTTTAAATTAGAGTCCTGAGAACAGGAAAAGTTTCAAACGGAGGTCTTCATTAATCACCAGACACAAATCAGTGGGAATCCAGGCATCAGCAGTACTACATGAACAAATAGTTTGTTTGTCCAGTGTTTCTTCCTTTCTTTTTTCTTTTTTGGTTTGAATCTGTACAGCACCTAGCATGGTGGTGTACAGAAATACACTTGTAATAACACAGCGGGAGAGTTGGCACGCATGAGGGATCATGAAGAGGGAAGAAACCATCTTAGCAGGCAGCTTCTTCATTTTATATCAGTTTTTAATGTCAGGCCAACTCAGGGTGCAGGGGTGAGAGAGCAGAAAGTGAAGAGAAAAAAAAGAAACAAATGAAAATCCCACAACCCCAACTACAGAAACCGCAGACAAACCAAGAACACAGCAGCATGTCCAGGGACTGCTTGCTCCTCAGCTGAAGGGCCTGTTTTCATACTCATCTCTGTCTTGTGTCCCAGACTCACGTCGCCTCTGAGGCTGAAATACTGGTTCCTTATTCTGAAAATCGAGTCTCCTGGGCTTTGGTAATATTTTCCAGCCTTTCTAAGGTGTCTGCTTTAATGAATAAGGAAATAAGAAGACAGACTGACTCCATGGGCACAGAGATTTGTTACCACTTACTTCATAGTGACTATCCAGACAGAATGAGAAGAAACGAAGCAGGGATTAATTGACCCAGATTGCCTTTGTGAAACAAGGTGGGGGGGATCAGGTAACGGTTTCCCAAGCATTGTCCAAGGAGGAGGCATAAGCAGGCAGGCAGTGTGAACAGCTCACACTAGGGCTTGAAACCCTTCTTCAAAATCCTCTTGCCCTTCTGCTTTTCTCTGCTTTTCAGCAGCTCCATCCTTCCTGTTCCCACCTTCCCTGAGACCCCTCTTGGTTTTAGCTTTTTGCAGTGTTGAAGGGTGTCATGTGTACTAGGAGACAAAACAGCCCCAAAGTCTTGACTTCCACAAACCTTGCCTTATACAGCTCAGTTACTTCTCACTTCTTTTATTTTCTTTTTAATCCTGTTTCTCCCTTCTATCCCCTAGGCCCCCTCCCACTCCCTTTCACATTTATCCCTTAATCAAATCGCTATATGCTCTTCTCAGCAATTCTTCTCTAAATCCCTCAGGCGGGTTAGAAGCCCCCTGAGGAAAGATCTTTTTTGGCAACTGAGTTGAGATAGGAAAGAGGTCCTTGACAGAAGCATATTCCATCCCAGAAAGTTTTTAATCCTTCCAGATGCTTTGTCACAAACTGTGCTTTTATGCTGGTGCACTTTTAAAGGCAGCCAGGATATGTGCAGAGGTCAGATCACAGAGCTGCTCTGGAAAACTCTAAATTGCTCTCGCCTTTGATTCTTGTGCTTTAAAACCACTCTGAAGTTTAAATAAATGGATTAGAAATGAGTTAAAGAGCAGGGTGCTTAATGCTTCTGCTTAAATCTATAGCCTCAAGCCACAGCACTCTGGGCGGCAAGATCCTGTTAAATCTCACCAGCTCAGCAGACTCTGAACAAGTCAAGGCTTGGATGCAGATGTCTGTGGAGAAACAAGGTGAAACAGACTGGAGAGGTGGCACTGGTCCTTCTACAACCGCACAGAAGCAAGCCCAAGGTGGTGAAATGGGCCATGGAACATACACTGCAGCACCTTTCAGAGAAGGCTCCAGCACCACAGATATTTGCTATTAATACTATAGCTCTGGCACCATAAATTGATTTTATTTTATTTTGTTTTAGGTCTCATGATTTCCAGACTTGTTTCCAGCTGGGAAGAAGGAGGAGCAGTGATAATGTGGTGGGCTAGATCCTCTCAGGAGACTCAGCTGCCTTTAAAGCCCGTTCTGCTTCCCGTTGTTTGTTATTGTTGGATGGCGAAAGGACAGCTGTTATGTTACATCCTAGAGGTAGCTGCACTTCCAGGGCTGGATGAAACGATTGCTGTAAATGCCAGCTTGGCAGCTATTCTGGCCCTCCTTGGGGCAGGCCCTTACCCCCTGCTTCTGGTGTGGCTTTGTTCTGTGAGAGAAGAGCAAGACATTTTGTAGCTGCTATTGAAAAGAGTTTCTCAACCTTTTAGGATAATCTGTATTTTAAAGAGGAGGAGTTGGGTCAATAAGAAAGTAAATCACTTGTAAAAATCACAGAGCATTATTACTGAGTTTCTTGCTATCTCTCAACACTACCCTACCTGAGTGCAGCATCCCTACTCACAACTCCATTTTTTTTTGCAATATGAGACCAGTGGTTTTTATTTCTGGTTCACACTAAGACACCAGGAGTTGAAAGAAAACCATCCGCAGTGACCCAGGTAAGCCTTTGGAAGGAGGCACTGATGATTAAAATCCTGAATTTTGGATGTTCACCATACACCTCACCACATGTATAAGAACAGTCCAGCTATGGAGGGAACAAAGAATGGGTTAGCTTGGCTTCCAGAGCTCACACACTCTTCTCTTTGCAGCAGGCTATAAATTATGCAGCATTTAAAGATGACTTTCTAAACCCCTGGCTTTAAAGCTTATTTATAACTCCCACACTGATATTTTTCAGACTCGTGACAGCTCCCACCTTCACAAGCTGGGGACATGCCAAGCACCTGGCCTTTTCTATAATGGCCCATTCCCCTCAGCAAGCTCCCCCCACCTCTTTTTAAGCAATGCTTTGGATATCTCAGGGAGATTTTATTTATAGCAGAGACATAAAAAGCAAGTGGAAGAGAGTGAGGATGGTCAAAGGGAAAAGTAGCAAGTGTCCTAAATATCTGACAAACGTCATAGGACATGCTGGAAAAAAATAAGGCCTTGGGAGCAGCCAAGATCTCTTAGTGATAATTTATATAGGAACAGCATGATTTCATGTAAAGCAGGTTAGACTTAGACCTAGCCAAGATGGAAACTTATGACTAAAGGGGATCACCTCAGGGTAATGATGAGGGAGGTGGAACTTGTCCTTCCCAGAAGGGGCTAAGCTCACCATTGGCAAAATCAGGCGTATTTGTGGGTGAGAAGGTGGCAGCCTCATGTTGGCAGACACTGACAGGATCCCGATGGGGTCTGTGTGAAGTCCAGCTGGTTCTAGGACTTTGTTTTTTTTTGTTTCATTTGTTTATTTATTTATTTAATGGACATCCCAGTGTTAGAGAGCTCACTCTTGAGGGAAGAGCCACATCTTGAACTGTACCATGGATAGAGTCTCTAGTAGCCCTAAAGCTGTCACCTGGGGTGAAATACCTCCAGCCACAGCTCAGTCCTTGCTTTGGGATCTGGCTTACAGTTGGGCCTGGTTCTGGGATTCCCTGTAGGAAACAGGAGCTAAGGTACTGAATCTTAAATAGAACAACAAAAGCCTAGCATACAGAAAAAAGCCTCATATCATCCTCCTTTTTGGTAGGTGAGCCTGTTCCAGAGCCATGCTGTTACTTCCAGTTTCAGAAGCATATACAGGTATCACAGTCAAGAGAAACAGCTGCCCAGGCCACGCCACCAGCCTGCAGGAGGAAGGTGACTCCTGAAAACTGAATATAGCAGGGACTGAGCAGCATCTTACAGCAATCCAGTTCCTCAGCATTTGTTTGTAGAAGAGACCTGGTTCCCTCCTGTTGACTGCCATGGCTTCAAAGCCTTGGAACGTCTTTGGCTCCATGTGCAGTAGCATGAAGCAGAGCCCTGCAGTCTCGGTGGGGTTTGCTCCTTCTCCCAGCCTGAGGAATGTTTCTGCACCCCAGGGCAGGTGTTTGCATAGCCAGAGGAAGACAAATCAGCTTTGTGAAATCTTTGAAGGTTTTGAATTTTTTTTTTTTTTAATAAAAATGCCTGGAGCAGGATAAGCATTAAACAACAAAACAAAACAAAAAAGCCCCAATATGCATGTGAGGCATACTTGTATCAGAACATCTGTTTTCAGCTCTATGCTTTTATTCAGATGTCTCCTCCTCTCTTGTCTGAAGTGACCAGCGGGTCTCAGAGATCAGAAATCTGGCCAGAGAAAAATCTTGCTTGAAATTGCTTTGTCTTCCCTGCAAAAATGCCTCAGGCTTTGAAGGAATAGCACTTTTTAGCAAAAGTAAATTTAGTCAAAAATCTCTGACCACCTTCAGTCTATTCTCAGTGGCACCAGGCATTGCAGGCAAAACAAAGACATCTTGGCAAAATTACACCATTGAAATTGCGGGCAGAAGAGCTCAATTTAACACCCACTAATTGTTGCACAATAGTTACAGGAATAATCGGAATTTGTTAATTAGATGCATGCCAATGAGTAATTCAAGACTGGTTTAAATAATTATTCCTATCTTCCCAATAGGCTGTGGTGGTGATTAGCTTGCTGGCTGTTTCTCTTGACTGTTCTGCTTCAAATGAAAAAAGAGGTGAGAGACATCCGTGCAGTGAGCCATGGCACTCCTTAATGAAATCCTGCTCCCGGGATACTGAGATCTGCTTGCCTATGAGTGCTGTTGGTTGTTGCTTTTGACCAGAGAAACATCAGAGACAGCGAGGTGGACTGCCAGAAAGCTCTTGGATCAGCGCCGTGCCAGTGAAATTAAATTAATACTTTTTAGTGTGTTTAATTCCTGAAGGAAGATGTAAGGATGACAAGTGCTACAAATTCAAATCCTCCATTAAAACCACAAAGTAAAAAAAAAAACAAAACAAAAAAACCAGAGCAGCGGCTAGAGAACAAAACTCTCCTCCCTGGGACATAGCTAAATTCCTTGTCCCCCAGCCTGGAGAAATGCCCTCTACTGGCTCAGAAAGACTTTTTTCCCTTCAGTTTCACCATAAACTTGCCTATTTGCCACCTTCAGATCTCCTAATATTTTCTCACTCTCCTTTGGTTAGCTCCTCCAGTGCTGCTTAGTTCATGTCATGCTTTTTTTTTTGGGACCACAGGAGATACCTCAGGAAGGGATGGAAATAGAACACTGGAAAGGAATGAGTGTAACTGACCTTCTGAATGCCAAACAGTAAAAATTGCACCCCAAACACAAATATGGGGGAAAAAACCTAAAAACAAATCCAAATTGAATTCCGTTGTATGATCTACTTACCTAGCCTTGTGAGGGAAGCAAGAGAAATGCCCAAATATTAGAGGAAAAAATGGTTTGTGCTGAGAACATTATTCATTCTCAAGTCATGAGCAGTCACAAATGCTTAATATTTCTGTCAGTCTCCTTGTGGACTCTAGGGAACTGTTGCTACTGAAATAGCCACCTGATGGAAAACAGCAAAAGTACAGACTGATTCTGGGTGGAAAATACTCTAATCTGTAGGATTTGCTGAGGGACTTCAGGAACGCAACACACAAGCAGGAGCCAGGAAACGCAAAGAGTAGGTTTTTTGACAAAAACGTAGGTGAATGGCTGCACGTTCCAAGACAATACTTTAATTTCTCCCCTCATAAAATAGCACCTTTGAGCACTCCAGAAGCCCCTTGTCTGCCTTGCACTAAAGCACTTGTTCATTTGCTGGGATGTGAGAGCCAGGGAAGCAAGGGCAGAGGTGCAAGAAGGCAACGTTAGTGTTGGAGGCAGCCTGTTTGCTCAATACACAACCCTTCTGTGGGAGGGGCAGTTCTGCTGCACCAGCAGACCCTAACAGTTTATGTAAAATGTAAGAACACCAGTCATTGTTTTCCCTTCATGCTCCTATTCCTGGGGTAAGTTAGAGCTCCACAAACTTCTCTGAAGTTGAGTACCATCCCCTGCTACTTATCCCCATTACCTCATGTTCTCTGGTGGCTGCTCTTTCTGCCTTCTATCTTGCAGCAAGGGAACCAAGGTATTTGGAAATGTCTTCCCTCTTCTTGAACCCTAACAGAGACATAACTACTTTTCTAGTCCCAGCTCAGCATACCTCATTCCTTTGACAGAAGCTCTTCCTCTCTCAGCTTCTCCCCGCTCATTTACACCTCTTTCATAATGATTTCCCTAAATCACTGCTGCTAACTGAGCTGTCTAGGTTAGGAGCACAGACAAGATCAGTCAATGGAGAGAGACCAGGACCTTCTGGCGGTGCCGTGGTGACCTGGGTAACCCTCCAAAGGTTTCTCTTTCTGTTGACTGCAGAGGGAGCTGAAAGCCAGCAGGATGCTAATTTGTCTGCCTGAGGTGAGATAGAGCTGTACCACTGCATGGACAGGACAGGACGCTTCAGGCCAAGCCGTCCAACAGAGCAACATTTGAACAGCTCACAAGAATTCAATCGTTCCAAGAAAGCAGCAGAGATGAGGACACACAAAACTGACTCAAAGCAGGGAAAAACGGCAAACAATTGCCCCTTGTCGAAATTTATGGTTCTCTTCTTACACTTACATAAGGAATCTGAAGACAGCCAAGAACATGGAAAGCAGAGCTTCCCCAGAGACAATCTCAATTCATGAAGTGGATTTTGCTAGCCCTGAACTTACTACCATGTGACTCAAACCTTTCTTTTGTGTTCATCTGTACTGCAAGAGTAGAAATATGACTTTCTAGTTGTCTTATGGCTCCTTGTATTGCCATCCATTGCTCCCTCACTATCATTGAGGAAGCACTTTAGCAGAACTTTACCAGAACAACCAAACAGAGAAGACACTTAAGGGTTCCTACATGACACTCAAGGTTCAAAGGTTTTCTTCAGCCTGGGCTTGGTCCCAATCAAATGGGATGGGTTTTTTGGTTGATTTCTTTGGGTTTTTTTTTCAAAGTCCAAGACTTCTTCTCTACCCCCAATCAAATAAAAAAGCACAGTAACAGTCTGGCCCACCTTTTTTATGGGATCCTGGGGTAATTACCTACTCACTTCAGCTGCTCCCGCCCTGCACCTGGAGACCCCAGAATACACCAATGGCCTCACTGCTGCTCAGCATTAACTCCTTGTCTCCCAACTCCCTTCTTTGCCAGCTGGTGTGTTAATATTGGGAAGAGAAACTCAAAGAATTTCTCATCCTGCTCTAATTTGTCTCTGATCCTAGAAAACTGAACACAAGTTGTACCATAGAATGCAAAGAAACTCTCCCCTAAGCACTCTATTTCCTCCGTCTTTATTCAAAGTTGAAGCTACATGGAACAAAAATTAAAAGAAACCAAGCATCAACTACTTACTGGCCAGATAATGGACAAAGGACTCAGGCATCCTGAGAGGGACAGAAACAACACAGGTGGAAGAGAAGGCTGATAGACACAAACTGTCTGACACGGAATGGTCTGAAGAAATATTACAGATCAACAGGGAACAAGACATTTTTCTTCTATGAATTAGCATGGAAACCTTTTTGTAGACATCAACACAACATGTGCTTTGACTAAATACCCCACAGAATTCTTTAATTTCTAATTTCTGTGATCCAGAGGCATAAACTGGATTGTTCTTCTGTTTGATCTGAGATATCCAGCCCTTCCCTGCAATATCTGATTGTCTTTGAGTTTTGGCTCTAGTTTAAGTGGCTACAATAATCCTGAACAGAGCTCTCTACACTTCAGCAGACACAAGTCATGCAGTAGTGACATTTTTGATAATGGTTCATAGTTTGTTACACTGAGAATCTGGATTTCAAGGGATTTCCCACCTGATATTTACCCACCTTCCCCAAAATTATTTTGGATGGAAAGGAGCAGCAAATTCCAATATAATATAAAGCACATTTTTGGCTAACATCTGAAATGCCTTCAGATATCATCTAGAGTTACATACACATGTCCCCAGTGAAGCCTGAAACAAAGCTCTCAGAGAAGACAGGATTAATTCAAGGTCAGAAGGGCTTTGCTTTCTGTCATAACATTGCCATGATGTAGTACCAAACTCATTACTTACCGTGACATGAAGCTAAGAGACTGAGGAATGGTTTAGAGTGTGTTAGCTTATACTCCCCTTCTACTGCAATATCTTCTCTTGAGGATGGCAGCAAACAATCTAAACAAGGACTTGTGTGTATGGAACAACTTAGTCCCCATGCAAACAATATGGGGACATCAGGGATTTCTGTAAGATGTTATGTTTTTGTTGTATCCAAATTGCCTACAGATTTTTCTATGTGTCAGTCTCAGCTTGGAGTGGGCTGTGTTCTTTAATTAAACCAAGTTGATTAGACAGTTGCAGAGAAGGGAAACTAGTTCACAATATGTCATCTGACCTTTTCTGTCTTTTTCCTCAGCTCTGATCAGCTGTGAAGCAATTCTGAACTTTTCAAAACAATTTGTTCTTCAATTTGGAATAATGACAGTAAATAGTTCTTTAAATAGCCTCATTTGTCAGCTGTCCACTGGGATTAGTTAACATTAAAGAGCTGATCTCCTTTAACTGGATACTTTAACTGTCTGCTGCTGACCTTCCATATGATCCCAGGTAGGTGCTGTTCTCCGAGGGTCTTGGGTTCACTAGTTATAAAATTGGAAGGGACAACTCTAATTGTTTAGTTCTGAAACACTGAGAGCTGAGGATTTCCATGAATTCAACCCTTTTTCAGTGTACCAACTGGGAAAAGACACCTCATACTCAGCAAAATACTCCCTGTGCTGGAGGTTGTACCATCAATTAAAATTTGGTTGCTTCACGGATAAGTCATACTTTTGCCTGAACATTTGCCCCTTCTTTTTGGCCTGGCTGTGTGTTTCTTCAGCCTCTGCAAATGAGCTGTCATTACCTATGAATTCTCCGGTTACTTTTTCCTTTCTACATAAATAAAAACTTAGAATCAAAGTTATGCTTGTGAGCTCTTTATGAACAAGCACACTCTGCTGACAATAGCAGATTAAAAAAAAAAGCTACCAGGTTCCAGTTGTTTTGAGTATAATGCTCATGCATAATATCTCCCCAGAAACTTCAGGACTTCTGTTATTGTCACCTTCATGAATTTCACACTGAACTTCTTATACACTGTCTAGTTAATCTAAGCATATACTACAGATGCTTCTGACATTTATGGAGCTACATCAGCATGTGTGGAGCAATGGGGATCCAACAAAAGGTCTCAAAATCCACCTATAGTGCAAGTCCAGATGAAAAAAGGGAGTGTAGCCAGGAAAAAAACCTGTTATTTACATATCTCTCTGTATAGCAACTATCTTGTATAGCAACTATCTTCTGCCGATGTCGTAGGCCCTCCGCAAAGCTGGATGTCTTGAACAATGCCTCAGTATATTGGATACAAGCTCTGCTTTCTCCCTGCTTCAGCTGTCCTTGATTGCACACTTCCAGGTGCTGATTTCCAGATTAAGGGAGTCTTTATTTTAGACTTTTCACACGCTGTCAACGTGGTGTTTGATTACATCAATAGAGGCAAAATATCGGTGCTTAGTGGAAATAAAGAGATTTTTTTAAGCGAGGAGGTCTATTTTTGTCACTTCCTCCTGCGGGGCAGGTTATCAAGATGACCTGCAAACAGCATTGCGGCAAAGAACAGCTCACTGTTTTGGGAGGTGAGGGGAGACAGGTGGTATTTATGGTGTGTCATAAACAGTGAAGGACTCTTTGGACAATATCCTAATAAATACTCTAAAAAGAAACTGCCAGACTCTCATAACTCAACATACAGACTGTCATCCTTTCCCTCCTGCTTTGTGATCTAGTTAAGGTTTGCCTTTTAGTATTGCCACAATGAACTCAGCAATAAGGACAAACTTTGGAGTCACTGATAAGAAATTCTGAAGGACTGTTTATGAGCAGGACCCATGCAGGAATCCACAGAAGGAGTGTGCTTGTCTTCAGGCTGGGATGCCTTACGAGGCCTGCACCCACCCCTCAGAGGTATTTTTCCAATTGTGGTATAGATCATGGACCCAGCAGGTCCTGTGGGCCCTACCTTAGCCTGGTGCAGTGTCAAAGAGCAGAATATGACCATAATTCTAGGACTGATGACCTCCCACAGAGAGAGGTGGACTCTAGTTTTGCAGTATTTGGCTCCAGGTTCAGAGTTCTCTCAGGCTTTTACCTCTGTGTGATGGATGCAAAAGTAAGACTATTTGGAGGACATTCCCCAGGAGGAAGCCCCCAGTCATCTCTCAGCAGGTGTGTAAGGGAGGGAGGGAGCGAGATGTTGGAGAGGACACCAGTTACAGGCAGTTAGTGCCAACGTCTGGGAGATAACGCATGCACTGTCTTGAAAAAATGGTTCCCTTTCCCCAGTACTGGGGGCCACTGTAACTCCCCTCCTCATTTTTGGGTTGAAGCTTGCTGGTCCTGCCTCCAGATTGACAAAATCCACTCTCTGTTATCCCCTAAGTCCCTATCATAATTTTCTTGACACAGTGGTCGTCTTCCTCTCAGACCCAATTAGCTCCAGGAATGGAGCCTTGAGACTGCCTTCCTACTTGGACTTTCTCCAGGGAGACCACTAGGCCAGACAGCCACTGTTGCCATGAGCAGGGTGTTTCTACAGGGAGTGCTGACAGCCTGTTTTCATCAGCTCCGAATGGAAAAATTGTTTGGAAAAAGGCCTGAAATGTTTATCAAAGAACCACGGCATTTAGTGTAAATGATGAAATGACGGCAAATTAATCTAAAACCCGCCATCGCTGCTATCAGGAACCATGGGCTGTAATAGCTGTGATACAGTCAGCGGGAGTTTCACCCCCAGGCCTGTGTGTTGTGGTTTCATAGGCAACTCTTGTCCTTCAGCTGAAATGCAGCTGCTTCTGGGGTGGATCACAGGCTCTGCAGGGCACCAGCAGAGTTCAAAGGTGACCACTGCATTGGTCATGGCTACTTCGTGCTGCTGCATCTGCCCATGGCCTTTGGAAGCCTTTTGCCTTACACTGTAAAGTTTCTCATGATAGGGACCAGCCTGTTGTTTTATGCTGTGATGAGGATTAATAATCCTCATCATGGTTGATGATGTAAACATGAGACTGTCTGAGTTGTAAGGGCTAAAGGCCACAAGGAAAATGGCTCTTTGAATGTCTTGCGGTAACCCCAGGGAAATCTTTCCTTTCCTTAGCAGTCAGGAGTTCAGGCTGTTCCTCTAAGAAATAATACCCCTCAGGCCTTTCTGACTCATTTAGAGGGTAATAATTAGGAAAGAAGGGTTTCTTCCACTCGCTTGGCATCACCATCGCTTGTGAAGCCCTTCTTGTAGTGAGTGTAACTTCTGTGCACAGAAAAAAGATTTCAATCTTGTGCGGGCTATAGCAATCATATGTAAAACATGCAAAAAATGCATTTTTTGAAGTTACGCTTCTAGCTCTTATGGGCCAAGACCTATCTTCTAAACTGGGAACTGAGTGTAATGTTGTGGTGGGATATTTTACTTCGGTTTGCAGGCAGCCTGCAGATGTCAGTCACAGGGCTACACTTTGCACTCACCTTTGAGTGTCAGTGTGATGGCAGGTCTACACACCCTGGAGACATCACTGACCATTTTCAAGGGCAGAGTCGATGGAAATTAAAAATCATGCAGCAGACGAAGGAAGAAGAATGGAAGATTCACCAAGCCTTTCTTGTATCTTGATCAGTGTTACCTCAACAGATGCCTAAGAGGAATGTGACATCCAAATTCATGTGCTGGGGCTGAGCAGGGAATCTAGTCCTTTTTTTCTGAATGGTTAAAGCAGAGAGAGCTCAGTATTTTGCTTGGAGATTTCCCCAATGCCTAGAGCTGACCAACACTGTCTCACCGTGCCTAGAAAGGAGCGATGTGCAAGGGAGCACTGATGGCATAGAGGCATCTCCCGCCTCCTCTGCTCAACCTGTTGCACTTCACCCATCACTCTGGACTTACTAAGCCCAGAGTTCATCAGGATTCACTTCTGCTTTGCCCTTGCTGCTAAGCATTTGCCCAGAGCAGAAGATCCTGAGAGGTGCTGGGTATGAGATTGGAGCGAGGGCTGGAGGGAAAGCTACTGCTGCTCTTATCGCACTGTGAGATTTGTTGCATTCCAAGGAAATCATCCGGTACTTGGCTTTCCCTACTACCCTGGCCACCGTGAGGTTTTAGGACAATCCCTAATCTGTTCCCTTGTGAACACTGAGGGCCTTTCTTGTGGAAAACAAGTTTGCAAGTTCAGTTGTTTCTATCAAAGATGAGAGAACATCCAAGCAGCGCCAGACAGTACAAGCTTCCCCCACAGGCAGTCCGGATCTGGCATCCCACACTGATCTATCACCAGCAAGACCCACAGCACAAGCCAGCATCTCTGTCCCGAGCAGCCACCTCCTCCGCCTCCGCCTCCACACATAGCCTGCGTTCCTGGCTGCCTACCTCGCCTCCTCTCTGGCAGAGTTGCCAGAGAAAGGAGACACAGTGCAGAGCCTGGGAAAAGCTGACACTGACTTTTCTCTCCCCTCTCAACTGCCTGTGCACAAAAGAGCACCTGCAGGCACACAAACCCTTGGGCTTGAACATGTGACAGGGACCTGTGTCCCTCCAGATGGGATGGCTGCAATCTCTGAACTCTGCAGGGTTCTGGCTGGCAGTGGGAGTTGAGCAGGCACGTGGCTTGGTGGGGTAGGGGAAGAAAGGTGGCACTTGGGGAGCAGCACAATGATGAAGTGGCAGTGAGGATTGGAGTCCTGATTCTCTCCCCCCTGTCCTTCTCCCCTCTTCTCCTCCTGCCCCTCACCAAACCTGCCCTTCATCTCCTTATCACACAGTGCTTTTCACTCCCTCCTTGCCACAGGGAAGCAGCCACCCAAGAAGCAAGGAAGAGTGTCTCACTCTTGGTGCTGTCAAAATCATTGCTGTGTTGCTTCTGAAGCCTTGACTTTGGGTACTGAAGAGCATTATTCACCAGCTCTGCCTCCCCACAGACCACTTCTGCCACCATCCAAGCCCTCATCTCTCCTGCAAGGGGTGCTGGTGACAAAATTCAAATCCAAAGTTTTGGGACACTTCTCACACTTTGCCTATCTTTCCCTTCACAGCTTGGTCTTGACTTTGCATCTCAGCCCTCTGTCAGAGGTCAAGGGGGAAATTTGCTTCCACCAGCCTTCAGGATAAGTCTTACACTTTCCTCTTCTCATTCCACTTGCTGAGCAAACCTAGCCCACTCACTCCACCTGTGTCAGAGATGAGGATCAAAGGATCGCCCTGAGTTCTCTCCTCAAAGTCCTGCTGCACCAACACAAGCACATCTGGTTGTGGTTTCCCATGGGAAGGCTCCAGATAGCGGCGGTGTTACCACCCCACCTACCTCAGCCAGCTGCCCCTCTGCCTGCGCCTGCTCCCTGCCTCCCTGCCCACCCCTGGCCGCTGCGTTACTGGTGCTCCTTTCCTCTGCCACCTTCACACACCACTGGCTCCTGGCCAGAGAGGGGCAGAGAAGGGATGAAATATGGGGTCAGGAGGTAATGAGAAAAGCTTGGTTTTCACTCTTGCCTCCCACCTGAGGCTCTCATTGGAGGGGCTGAGGACATGGGACAGAGCTCCAAACAGAATCACTCCTTTAAGATGTCCACCACACCAAAGGATAGAGGGATCTGTCTGGAAGGGGAAGCTCCTTTTGCATCCTCTGATTCTCCTCAGTCTGAATCTGAGCAGGTTTTGCCACAAAGACATCAGTAAACCTTCATGAAGTTGCACAGAGGAGAGAAAATGAATGCAAAGTCCCTAATGCAGTGGCAGTTGCCAGTGATGGAAATGGGAAGTAAAGCAAACCAGCAGGAGTGCTTGTCAAAAACACAAGGCTTGGGAGAGTGGGTAGGAGTTGATTGTTTGCTGGTAAATCACAGTGGGTTTCATGGAGAAGCACCTAGGGCAGCCTTGAAACCCACCCATTAGTTCAGTGGGATTTAATGTCTTCCAGTAAGTAAATACCATCTCATTTTGTTAGCACAAAGTGGTCCTCATCAAAGTATTGGCAAGATTACAACATTTTTTCATAAATCCAGCAAATTGCAGCCTGCCTACAGTCATCCACTGGAGTCTTTCTTGTCTTACTTTAATTGAACTTTGTGTGGGGGAGGGAAAGGGGATTACATTCTTTATTGCTGGGTGTGTTTTATGGGAGATCTGTCAGCTGGAAGTGACAGTGCCAATTAGGGTTGCATGTTTTTGTGTGAGTTGCAGAGTCTTAGAAAGCAGAAGAAAAAAGAGGGTGCAAGCAAGCCAAGCTATTTACAGTGATAGATCTGGGGAAGAGCAAGATGGGAGATACCTTGGTTGCTACCTGCGGCTGTGAGACTTGCCCTCCGTCCTTCTTCCCTCCTGCCAAAACACACACACATTCCCTGAGATGTGCCTAGGGAAGATTGGAGGTTTATTTACCACTGCCCTAATCACACCTTTCCCCAGCCACCCAAGAAAGGCTCGTGACTGCACACAGGGTATTGTGTGGTCTTCTCCTACGTGTTTCCATAGGTGTGAAGCAAATACCTTCTGAAGGGAACTCCTTAGGTCTCCCTTGGGTCACTCTCTGTGATGCAAGTAATCTCAGAACACTGTTTTGGGAAGGAAAGGCACAGAAGTCTGAAACAGTCCAGGCTCTCTGGTGTCTTACAATAAAGTGGTTCTTATTCACCCAGCAAAGGACAATGAGCATGATAAGTGCTTGATTTGCAAGTATCTTCCCACATTAGTGAAAGGACAAGGGAAAGAGAAGGAAGGGAAGATACTGTGTTTCCAGGTAATCTTAACCTTTCAATTTTCTCTCTTGAGCCAAGTATCTGATGGCAAATGCAGCAGCAACCTTTTAAAATTCAGAGCCAAAGCTTTACCTTCCCAATTCCTGAGCATCCTGGGTTTTCACTGAGACTGCTGACAATCTCTCCCTTCTTTGCTATGTCTCTACAGCCAGCAGCTCTGCTTCTGTCCAAAAAGAGCCTCCAGACCCCTTGCATGAGGGCTATCAGCCAGCTTCATGGGCTAGATGGGAAATTCAGCAATCTGGGCAGAGGAGCAGGTAGTGTGGAGGGTCATAGTATGCTTTGAAAGCCAGACTGCTCCCCTTTGGGAAAGGGATGGGTGCTCAGGATTTATGCTGCTGTACATGAAAAATAAACACTTGGTCTCCACATGCTTTGCTAGTCAGCGTGTGCTACCCAGCTGATTCAAACATCCATCCATCAACCCTCCCTTGACTCATCACCACAACACTGAAGTACACGGGGGAGTGAGCACTCCCACATGTGGATGAGAGAAGGCTCCGTTTGCCATGAGATGTTGAAATACCCCTCCGAGCCACCTCCTAATAGAGGCAGTTGGATACAGCTTTGCCTTGCTGCTGTAAACCATCACTTCCAGCTCTGACTAAATGTCCATTTTTTATCTTTCCCTGACACTGAGTATCTCCTTTGGTAGGCTCAGCGTGCTGTGGGCCAGTGCAGAAGTTTGCTCTTATGAGGCAGATGGGACCTTCTCTGTGGCTAGATTTCAGAGCTGCTGGCCATCATGGGTGGCAGAGGAGAAGTCCCTTTTGGCAAAGTGGGGGTGATGCAGTCTCACCCATCAGCCTTTACTCGGCTGCTTCTCTGGGTTTCCACTGGAGCACTCTATTAATAGCCTTGTTTCCAAACAACACTGGCACTAATCATAATTTATTGGGACTTTAATGACACGTTTGACAACGACACTGACTGCTGGTGTTTGAGCACCAAACAGGTATTTTAATGAGAATAGGAGTAAAATGAATAATGTGTTAAAAAGGAGATGGGCTTTACCAAGCTTGTGTTTAAACAAGATGATGAAGAGTGTGATGAAAGTTTATCTGCATGGTCAGATACATGAATGAGTTGATTCTGTTGAAGGCCAGGTGGCCCAAAGTATTCATTCTTGTTTCCTGGGACTGGACAGCTCTGAACCTGTGCCCTTGGGAGAGGCGTGAAATATTAAACATGGACAGTGGGATTGAGCGCAGTCTCAGCAGATTTCCTGATGACCCCAGGCTGTGTGGTGGGGTTGACACACTGGAGGGAGGGAATGCTATCCATAGGGACCTTGACAGGCTTGTGAACCTCATGGAGTTCAGCAAGGCCAAGTGCAAAGTCCTGCACCTGGGTCTGGGCAATCCCGAGTACAAATGCAGTCTGGGCAGAGAACGGGTTGAGAGCAGTCCTGAGTGAGAGGGATTTGGGGGTGTTGGTTGACAACAAGCGCAACACGACCTGGCATTGTGCACTCGCAGCCCAGAAAGCCAGCTGTATCTTGGGCTATAAAAAAGCAGTGTGACCAGCAGGTCGAGGGAAGGGATTCTGCTCCTCTACTCCACTGTAGTGAGACCCCACCTGGAGCCCATCACCCATATGGCTCTGGAGCCCATCACCCATATGGCTCTGGAGCCCCAACATTAGAAGGACATGGACCTGTTGGAGCGAGTCCAGAGTAGGCCATGGAGATGCTCCAAGGGCTGGAGCAACTCTCATATGAACACAGGCTGAGAGAACTGGGATTGCTCAGCCTGGAGGAGAGAAGGCTCTGTGGACACCTTACATCACCTTTCAGTATCTAGGGGAGCCTATGAAAGTGCTGGACAGGGACATTTTACAAGGGCTTGTACTGACAGGACAAGGGGGGATGGCTTTGAACTGAAAGGGGATAGATTTAGACTGGATGTTAAGAAGAAATTTTTTACTGTGAGAGTGGTGAGGCCCTGGAACAGGTTGCCCAGAGAAGCCGTAGCTGCCCCATCCCTGAAAGTGTTCAAGGGCAGGCTGGATAGGGCTCTGAGCAACCTGGTCTAGTGAAAGATGTCCCTGGCCATGGCAGGGGGGTTGGAACGAGATGAGCTTTAAGGTTCTTTCCAAACTGACGTTTCTATGATTCTGTTCTATGAAAAGGGAAGGTGGTCTCCAACAAACCGCCCCTGTCTTTGGATGGATATTTTCCTCTGACACAGCAGCAAGATTTGTGCATGGGTGCACAGCCCTGCCCTGGTCCTGTCTCCTCAAGGCTGCTGTGTATGAACAGTTTCATGGGGACCCAGCTTGACAAAGGACTTGGAATGGAGTGGATTCACAGATATCTCCAGTGGCACTCCTTGAAGCTGATGGGGAGTAGGTACCGCCAGTATTTTCTAGATGCCAGTGATGGTTGGCAAGTTGCATAACACTGGAAAGACCAGGGAATGACCAGAACGTTGTGCTGGGAACACCCTTGTTTTCCATGAAGCTGTGTCTCTAGTGGTGACAACACAACACACACGTGTGGGACTAAGCTGCCTAAACAAAAGAAGCAGTGTCATTTTAGGAGCAGTGGAATGTCCATCTGGTCTCTATTGGATACGCAGAATGAGGAGAGTGGGGCATAGGTCCTGCCCTGTGTCTGACAGGCCCATGAGGATGCTGAGGACACCCCAGAGTGTCTAAAATGGCTTAGGAAATTTGTTCCTGCCTAAGTTTCAAGTCAGTGTCTCCCTACTGACTATCTTGTTTCAGGTCCTGCTGGATAACAGAGAGAGGGCAAAAGCTAGAGAGGATATATTTGTCCAGAAACTTAAAATACTGTTGTGACAGAAGTATTAGAGTTCAGACAAGAACTTGCCAAGTTTCATCTCTACCAGTATCTTGTCTTCAGTGATAATGGATGACTCAGGAAAGTGTGACCCTTCCTCTGCCCCTAATCTTCTGTTGGCACTATTTCCAAAACTTTTTTCATCCCACAAAGACTGTTTTGTATAAATACATTGAAGCAGATTCCCCAGAAACAGAGCTTAGAATTTCTCTACGCTCTATAACTATTCCCATCCAAATAAATATACTCAAAAAAAAAAAAAAGGTTACCCAGATGTAGCAAATAAATCAATTGAAACACATGACTCCAGAAGTGATCTTACAGCAACTTCTTTGCTGTTTTGTGGTGCAGTTTAAGAAATGTATTTCTTCTCCTCTCAGAATGACAACACGTAGATCCCCTAAGAAGCATGGAGCATCACCTTCAAAACTGCCTCTGGTAAAATTTTTCTGGAAACATTCCAGAGGCAAAGTGCTTGCCATGTGTTTCATGTCCCATGCAGCATGCGAGATGGAGTTATTTGTTTGTTGCTGCTTTGTCTTTGTTTGTGCAAACTGACGCCGCAGGGACTTCTTTTGAGGGCATTTTTCAGCCAAGAAGATTATTCTATGTAAATACAGTTAAATAAATAGATTTATCACTAGAATAGCTTCAGGCTGTTCCATCTATCTATCTATCTATCTATCTATCTATCTATCTATCTATCTATCTATCTATCTAATACTTGTCTGCCTTTGTAGATAACAATTAAATTCCTATCACTGGCTAAAACAGACACACTGGGTTTATCTTGTTTTGTGTCTACACTGAAACTGTGAGCAAGAACTGAGCTAATTAAATCAGGCAGATTTATCTGCCTCAGGTACACCTTGGAGTTACTGCCCACAGTTGATCATTCTGTTCCTTTGCCAAAGGACATTGCATTTTTAGCTAAGGGACAGAGAGTCGTCTGGGACCCATAAGCCTTTCAATAACTAACCTTGATCTGAAGAGGAAAGTGGTTGAGAGTCATGAGCTTTCTGCCCAAAGGTGAAACTGCCATCAGCTCTGAGGCACTTTTGCCTGTGGTCACCTTTCCCAAGGTTTTTGCAGCAGTGAATTCCCTTTATTTGTATGTTTTCATCTGTTATCACAAATTATTTTGGAAGTGCAACATAGTTTTTGAGCTGTTGGGAAGCCAGCATGAAAGTCATCAGAGAAATGAAAGATCTTTCAGTCCTGCTCTTGGTGTAGCCCTCTATAAGAATCTCATGTAGATGAGGGTTCTGCTGGTATGTGACCCCGAATAAGTCACTTAGAAGAATGTTTGAAAACTGGTCCATTAAAAGACAGTCCCAAAAGGACTGAGAATTAAACTCAAAATAAATACCCTTCTCCCAAGCTTACATGTGCAGTCCCCTACATGCAAGCCAACAATCAAAATAGGAGAAAAAGGCTGAACATGAAGTCTTGCCTGACGTCTAATGAGCTGTGATGAAAAACAAAACAGTAAAACTACACAAGCAGACCTATAAATTAGTTTTTTCTCCTGAATGATTACATGTTCCTCCAATTAAAAAGGTTTTTAAAATTTCGTATGTCCTAAGGGAATGGAGTCATTGCCCATCAGTTGATGCACCCAAAAGTGTTTGACCTGCTCTTCACCGTGAGGTGAAAAGGGTTACCTTGAACCTCAGAGGAAGAGGTAGTAACTTGCTAAGCTGCCATAATTGTATGCAGGTATCTGTGGGCCCCCAGCGTACTTGAGAGCTTTGCTTTCATGGAAATCAGTGGGATTTTTCCACTTGAGTAAATGTTAGGTGCCTAATAAAGATCTGGACTTGGGGAGAACCTTAATCTGTCTGATTCCTAGCAAACAACTGTTTTCCCAGCCATACTGGGAAAATAAATAGAGGGAGAACTGTGAGACACTCAGAAAATTTGGCAAAAAGTCTATATGAGTATCTCAGACCAAAGTCCTTAGTTCTGTTTGGAAACAAGGACTATAGGAAGTTTCATGAGCATTTTGGGACCAATCAAGGTTGAGGCTGTCATCTCCTAGCTTGACAGCTAGGAAATAAAGGACAACCCAGATCTCTGGCTCCAAAACAATGAAATAATTTTCATGCCCTTTTCTCTGCTGCAAGAACTGCAAGTGTAGAAAGAATTAGAAGAATGAGTGGCTGAATTCCAGCTCATGAGAGGTGAAAGGTGCAAAGGAGAGAAAGGATAGTGGCTGGTACAGGTCCCCTGGCTTTCCCCACTGCACCATGCATGCACATGGAGCTATGTTTTAAGTCAGATGAATCACTGAAAATTGGAAAGTCTCAATTTTTGTTTGTACAAGTGCATGAATGAAATGAAAGATTAGGTTATTACAGACATCAGTCATGTTTTAAAAACCCACAAAATTGGCTGAAAATGAGACAGAGAGAATATGAATAGATACAGTGTTACTATAGTCTATTTCCCATCACTGTTGTTGCACTTATCAGACAGAGTCAAAACTGTTCCTTTGCCTTTGTTAGACAAATACATAACTGTGAAAAAACTCTTTTCTTAAGGACTTTTTGGACTTTTTTTTTCATTTTTCCTTTTTTGAATTGTCAAAATTAATATGAAATGAATAATTCCTTTAGATGGAAAACTAAAAAAAATCCCCATCAATAAATTAGGTTTTTGAAAACTTTATTTACATTTTAACCTTTAAATGAAATTGATCTACAATTTACAGTTCAATATGGAAACACATCTTAAATAAAAAGAAAAAAAATCTAGAGCATATACTTTTGGCAGTTATGACTTTCAAAGCAAAATTTGGTAGCATTAACTTTTTCTTTGCAGTAGGCTAATCTAAGATGCATTTTTCTATTAAAAAATGTAATACAACCCATTTTGCTATATTCTTATTGTACAAAATCTTCAGTGATCTGTACCCCAACCCCTTTGAAAATGAAGATGTAAAGGGAAAGGAGACCCAGAAGATCCTTAGTTTCTTGAGCTGACTAGCAGGTGTGTTATCTAGGCCAACCCCTCAGAGGGTACCTTAATCCTGTTTTTCTTAGACTGGACTGTGTCCTACCCCCACCCCCTTCCATGAGTTTCAGGAGAAGGTATCTGGACACAAAGAGATGACAGCTCTTGTTATAATATCCACCCCCATGGATCCCCTGCAGGTAGAGCTGGGTTGATGATCCCAGAGGAGATTAACTACTGCTGATGATGCTGAAGTACAGGAGATGCACATGGCTTATCTCGGTCATTCAGTTTGTGTCTGAGATGAGGCACCGGATAAGGATGCAGAATTTGTGCAGACAAAGCTGAGCAACTGAATCATTAATAACTGGAGAGGAGGAGCTGACATTTATTTGCTCAAATATCCATAAACAAAGACTTTCAGAAAATGGTTGTTTTCAAATGAGTCATTGAACAGGCATGGTGGTTGGGTCTGCAGCAAATCCTCTGTGAGACACCCGAGTTCTCAGTTAAGAACCTCTTTTTCTAGGGAGAAAGAGAAACTCCAGATTCAACACAGTACTCCCCCATGTTGGCAGGGATTTTATTTCTCCCTGCTGTGACCAGTGACGCACTGTGGGTCGGGGCTAGAACTGTCTCTCTGTTCCTAAGATTCATGGTCTCTGTAATCTTTTTCGAATTAAAAATGGAAATGTTTAAAAACTGAAATGTTGGGCAGTGCTATCTCCTGACACACTTCCTGTGGTGTTTACATGGCTGCATCAGTGGACATTTGTCATTTAGACTATTCCAGGATTCCATGTAGACTTTGTCATCCCACTTGCAAGATGGACACAATCTGGTCTTTAAACCAATTCCCTTCCATTTGTTCTTGATATAATTTCTTTCCAGCTGAACAGCAGCCCCCAAGATGAAACAGCAGGTAGCTCTGTTAGAAGGGACTCTCTTCCTCACACTGCCATCGCATTTGTAGTTCAACCGTCAAAACCAGTTGAACGATGAATAATGCACATGAAACCCTATGGCTTTTCATGGCTGTCCAGAGAGCACAGAAACAGATACTCAAGAGCCTGGGTCAGACCCAAGAGGGCTGGCCAAAAAAATTAAAAAAAAAAAAAAAAAAAGAGGGCTTTGATTTACTCCTACTCTCTTTGTTCCAAGTTTCCCTCTGATAACAAAGAGAGGTATATATGGTCTCTTGGCTTTGTGCAAAATATAAAAGCATTTTCATTTCTGCAAAGCCTCTGGTGAAGAGCTAAAGAAAGGATGCTTTGTGAGCAATTGGTTGGTGCATGTTCTTACAAAAAAACCTCAGCAAAAACTTGGCTTCTGTGAAATATAGGAGGACCAAGAGATCTGATCTGTTCAGGGCAGGTGAGAGGGAGTGATCTAATCAGGAGGGCTGTTTTATTCCTTTTTAGACATCAGTCTGGCTCTTAAATGTCCTCTGGCTGGCAAGCTTCAGCAGGATATGAAGTGCCTGGGTTTTTGAGAAGAAGGCCAGCTCAGGGGCCAGCTGTGATGCCTCAAGGGCTCCTGCTGGCAACTCTGATGAAGATAATCTACCCTTTGTGGAACAGGGCCACCATCAAAATCTGTGTTTCTGCAGGGTCTGCTGGCTGGTAGAGCAAATACCTAGCCATGTTTGGCTGCTGGTGACTGTAACATGCAGTGCTGATCATCTTGCTGGTTTATTAGACTGATCCTTCTCCTTAAGGTCCTTTCTCTGCTGCAGCTCCTGCTGTCTCAGGAAGTTAGGCTCAATTCAGAAGTGAATCCTTTGGGAGTTAAGTCCCTGCTACAGTCAGAGGTGTGACTCGGCTAGTGTAAATACACCTGCCTGGGGTTTGTACAACCTTGTTGAAGGCTTGTGGCATTATCTGGAGAAATTTAAACTCAGGAGTGACTGTAGAGCTAAAAGGATTTAGGAGGAAACCTCAGGCAGTAAAATATATGGAATATCTTGCTTGCATGTTTATAATCTCTACAGTGCCCAGGTGAGCTACTGTGAGACTTGCTGGGTCTGCCCAAGGAATTCGTTGTCTCTCATTTGCCGGCCATGTAACCCAGCATAAGCTCGTGTTTATAAAATACAGAGGACTTAAGTAAATCAAATCTCAGTTAGAGGGTGGGCTGCTTTTGTAGACATGAAATGCACAATAGTTTGTTGTTCTCCTTTTTTTGAGAACATGTCTCTAGATTTTAGGAGACTGGTGCTCAGATGCTACCCAAACAGACAGCATCATGAATAAAAGTGTTTTGGAAATTTCCCAAGTAAACATATTTTCTCTCATAAAATAGAAAAGTATGGAAAGAGATAAACTCCAGACACAGACATGGATTTTGCTCAATATTTATTTCAAGATAAGTTTTTGGTAAAGCTAACATTTTCTGGTTAGAAAATAAGATTTTAGATGTCCAATTTAAAAAAAAATATAGCTTTTATTTTTATAATAAACATTATAGGATGAATATCAAAAGTACAGAAAATAAGACCCATTTTTTTCCCTAGAAATGGAATATTTTAACTGCCCTGAAAAGGTACTTGAGACTGTCACCTCAGAATTTGATTGATAGGAAATTGTCTTTTGTCTGATGCTGTCCTCATCCAAAACAAGGAAAAAATTATGGGGTTACAAGAATTCTTCTACATAAGAAACTTTCTGATTCCACTTCTTTCTTTAAAACACCAAAGATAAAAATGCCCTTTCTCAGTAGCCATGGAAACACCATTATTTAGTAGTTAAATAACAAGCACTGATTCTCTCCTTACAGCAGAAGGATGACATGTTCACTGGTCTAGGAGCTTATGGCTCTGTGGAACTCAAATTGGTTTATGAAATATGTGGCTCCTATCATTTAAGAAAAGCCTCAAATGTAGGAAGAGGTGTTGGTGATGCCGACCAAGGCGTCTCTGTACAGATCAGCTGTTTACAGAATATGCAGGGTTTCTTTAAGAAAATACAGTGTGTGAGGCAATGGATGCAAACTCTGCAAGAGAGGAAAGAGTTACTCGATGACACAGAATTGGGCTGGGTCCAAGAGGATTATCAGCAAGAAAAAGGGGCTTTGGTTTAATTCTGCTATCTTTGTTCCAACTTTTGCTCTGTAAAAAAAAAGGAAAATATACAGGCTCACGTCTATGTGCAACATATAAAAGCATTTTCATGTCTGCAAAGCCCTCACTGCAGAATTAAATAATGAAGGCTTTGTGAGCAATTGGTTGGTACTTGTTCTTAAAAATAGCTGCATCACAGACAAATCAGCTTTTGTTCAGAAACTGGGCACGCCACGTGACCAATTCAGCCAGGACAGGTGATGACAAGGACTGTGGCTCATTATTGTGTTGTGAAACTTCGTGTAATATTGCCATGCTCTGCTCCAGGACCTCAGCAAGTTTCCTGCTAAGAAGAACCAGGTTTGGTCAGGTGCATTGGATATTTTTATTCCCAGGACAGGAAGAGAGAGGACCAAATCACTGCTGGTTTTGGTACTTGTCCTTCCACAAAAAGCAGGTTCAAGGAGTAAAGAAGTCTTCACTCCTTATACATCAGCAGTGCACCTTGCCTCTTGTTTATACCACAATATATTTTAACAACCTTATTGTCTTGTTTGTAAGACATAGCAAAATGTATCTTATATGCCCTGTTTTGCCCATGTAGTTAATACAATAACAATAATCTTAAATTCTACAGAACTACAATTTAGCTCAGAAAGGAAGGGAGAGTGTTAACTCGTGTTCATAGGAAGCAGGATTTAGGAGGTTCCTCTTTGCATTTTAACACTACGCAGGTGGGCTGGAGATTAATGAGCATGTGTCTTGTGACCACATGAATCTGTTCACTGTTTATGGGTGAGGTGTGTTCTGGCATCTGTCCTTATAGTTACTGAGCAGAAAAGATGATGCCTAGGCAAATACCTGTTTTCCAGAAGTGTCCAAGAGCGGTTTAATAAGAATGAGCAAAATCAGCAGGGTCTACGTGGGCTGTCTCCCTTTCAGTTCCTTCTACTGAGCTTGTAGCTTCTGCTCTCACTTGACTCTTGGTGTTTGGCAGCAGTGAGGTCCGTGGCCACTAACCAGCCTGCTGCACAAACCAGGATTTATGTTTCCCACTGTTGTTTCTTCCTCCTTGGACACATGATTTATTTTGAGGAACTAACTGGATCCTGACTGGGGATTGTGCAGTAATCCAAGGCTGAGATTTTGATTCTTAGTCAGAGACTCCTTTTTCCATGTTACACCTTTTTTCCAGGCTCTAACAGTGGTCGGATTAGTAGCACAGATGGGTATATGTGTATCCAAATTGTGCATTAAGATTAATGGCTGTGTAGACTATCAAGACCACAAGAAGAAATTTAAGAATGACTAACCTAACACTTTGGTTGGATTTTGCCTGTTTCTGTGAGAGTGTGTTAGCAATTTTAAAATTTAATTTAGTATAATTTAATTTATTAAAATTAGGAAATTCACGTTGTGCCTGACAGTTAAAATAGTCTAGTGGAACGTGACCCGGAAGCAGTTCCTAGATAAAGCATGAAGGTAGAGCGTGTGAAACGTGCTTTCATTTCCTGCTAAGTGCTGGCTGAGGTTTTTCATTGTTTTGTGTTGGGTGATGGGCTCTGTGAGAGGGCCAGGCAGTTTCATCAGTCCTGGATCCTGGCTCCCACTCTTGAGAAACTCCATAAGATGACACGCCAGCCTTCACCTCATCTGCGTTTCAGTCTACGCAGGGTGGCAGGTCAGCCTGCCTGCAGAGCTCCTCTCTGGCAGCTGGGCCTTTGCTCTGGGTGCCCACTCAGCTTGACAGGAAGATGAATGAGAAAGTTTGCAAATTTTTGTCTTGTACAATGTACAATCTCGTACAACCCGGCTTCCTTCCAGCCCTGATTTTGAAAGTGGCATGTGACTGGCTCAGTTGAGTCTTCCCATGTCTTTCTAACATTCCTTTTCAATTTGGGCATATTGTTCTGCTTGGTGATAGTGGCCCTGATAATTGCATGAGTCAGCCATTTCGCGCAGTTTGGCAATATACTGATCTATTGTTTTTTCAGCTCTTTGGACAATGTTCCTGTTTCTGTGGGTTGAAAAGCACTTCTAGGATTTTACAGAGTCTTTCCTGCTCTGGTCTTGTCCCCACCAAACACTGCAGATGCATATGGTGGGCCTTATCTCAGAGAACTGAAAACATGCCTGCTTGTAATTAATTTTCTTTTGTTTTCACTATCAGCTATTTTAGTTCTATCTTGCAGCCAAAAGGGCACCCAGCTACTGACCACTATTTCTCTGTCACATGTGAGACAGTGCTGTGCCCTTGACCTTGCCCTTTTCCTTTCTCTTTCTATCTATGACACTGTTCGTTTCTTGTGCTTGCAAGTCCTTTTTCCTCCCTCCACCACTCTCCATGATGCAGCAGAAAAGGCGGCTGCCCACAGAGAGGTGAAAGTGTTGCTCATGAGTGCTGGTGTCCTTAATTATCACAGAAGTGCTCCCTTGAACTAAGTGCTTTGCAGTTATTAATTCATGCTATTAAACTAGCAGTGAAGAAAGGATGGCTCACTGTTAATTTGCATTTGTTTGATTGGCACCTTCTTTGAAAGTAGGTTTTATCAAGTTTTATCTTGAGCTGAGTGACACAGCTAATTATACTTGTTTTCACAAGCGCGAGCTCCAGTCTGAAGTAGAGTGAGCGTATAAAGCACCAGTGTCATAATTCTTACAGATAATGTTTGGTTTCACAAAATGTTTGGGCACATGGGTATGAAATGTGACTTCTGCTAGTAAAAATCACATCCCAGGAAGACTCTGTGGGAAGTCAACAACTTTTTGGTGCTTTTTACCCTTAATAATCCGAGGATGAAGTGAAAGGGGCAAATCCACTGGGACACATCCCAACACAGAGGGAAGAGCTGAATGATCATGAAATATTTTGCAGGAGATGCCATTATCTTTTTCTTACTCCATGGAGCCTGGAGGACCTGTGAGTCCGGGGTTATGTTGGTTGTTGGGAGTGAGATCTAAGGGTTCCAGATCAAACATGTCCACAGTAACTAGAATAATAATATAGATGACCCTACGTAGAAAGTTAAATTCTTCTTACACAGCCTGGTCAGGGGTCACCAAACAATCTAGAGCTGCTTCTCTAGAAGATGACCCAGGTAAATATGCCTGCTCCATTAGACCACATCTCCTACAAAACAAATATGTAAATCTACAGAAATAGCTTAACATCATAAAAGGCTACAATTTTTCTATGCCTGCATGCCAGGTCATCTAGTGGCAGTTGCTAACTGGTAAGAAAGATAATTTCCAGTCAATGCATGGATGAGTCATCAGCACAGCAGGTCAGAGAGCTAAGGGCTGTAGTCGGGCTCTAAGAAGAGCTGAGATAATTTTATGACCTGTGAAAGCATTTGCCTAGCTGTTCCTGTATAATCAGTAAGAGAAGGGTAATCAAAGCTCGTTCCTTGGGGCACCAGATAATGATACTAATTAGCACACAGACAAGGCTTTGCTGAAAGCATTGCACCCAGGCATGTGATAATTAATTAGCTGATTGTTTGAGGAAAGGTGTGCCCCTTGCCTTCTCTCTCTCTTCCAAGATTGTGAAATGGGAAGAAAGGATTTTATGCTTGCTCATAAAGTAGATGCCACATCTAAAATAGATGTGGATTTCGTCCAGCATGGCGAATTTGGGCAGCTTCTCCAGGAATGTGAATTTGTGCTGAGGTTTAAAGAGGTCCCTTGAACTACTGCTCCAAGTGTGATTTCAGTGCATTGGGGAACAAAGGTAGGGCTGTTAGATTTTTTTGGTCTGTTTGTCCCCTAAAAAAGGACTGGCTCCAAAACGAGGTACATCCACCCCCTGTGAACTCAGGCTATAGCCAGTGATACTCAGACACAGTTCTGAGCTTCTGGGGAAGAGGTTTGCATGGGAAACAGTTACTGCTGGTTTCTGTGGCTCAAGAGCATTGCCACTCATAGCGAAACAGGCGGTGGTACAGGCTGTTGGCACCACCTCAGGAAACTTTGCAGATCAAAGATCACTCCCTCAGATGGGCTGTGGGGCTCTCTGCAAGGAACCCAGATGTGATGAAATACAATGTCCTGACATTACAGTGACCGCTTTGGCTCTATGGGGCTCGACTCAGACAGAGGTACTGGAGACTGGCAGTGACCAAGTGTTTTCTCTTGTTGGCTTTCTATTTCTAGGAGACTGTTGGATAGGATCCCAAGGGATATATCTGGCTTCTTGTCCAGGCTGGTTTGTGTGTGTGCGTGTGAATGTGACTAGGCAGAAAATATCCCTCCATTGTTACATGGGAGAGAAGCAAAGAAACACCAGTTTAAAAGAGCAATGTGAGGCAGAGTGTAATATTCTTTTAGCTCTGTACAAACCCCTGCCTGGCCAGACCTTCACAGTGCTCAAGGTTCTGCCCAACCAAGTCACAGCCAAGTTTTGCAGCTGCATTCAGGGTTTCCCACTCCCTTCTCTCCCTTGCGCTAACAGAGAAAAGAGAACCTCTGTTGTGTCTGGAAGCGTGTGACATACAGGTTGGCTGGCTCTACAGGGGGCAGGGGAAAGAGAACAAGCTGTTCCTTGTCATTTCAGAGGTCCTGCATACAAGCTACCATGTGGGAAGAGTTTTCCATTATCAGAATGACCTCTGGTCAGGTCTTGAGGAGCTGTTGGGTGGTCATCATTTCTGGAGAGGGTGGGTGATGGGAAGTCCCCTTCTCTGCTCCTGCAGAGGACTCATGGAAATTTTCACCTCTGGGCCAGGTCCTTTCAAATTAGACAAAGCCAGTGTTTTGTGAGCAGAGTTGGAAGCAAGAAGGAAATAACCTTGTGCCATCAGTTCCTTCAAGAGGGTGATTTTTCTGTCTCGTGAGATATAAATGTGCCATGAAGCAGGTCTTCCTTTGATATGCTTTAGGCTTCTGTCCAACCCACTTCTGGTGTGGCTTGCCTGCTTTTGGGTTTGACTTGGTACCCAAACCTGCCATTTCTGCTCCTTGGAGTAAGGTTTCGCCCATAGATCTCTGAGCAGAACTGTGGTGATCTGCTCCAACATTTTCCCACCAAGACAAAGCCAAGCTGTCCGGTACCCAGCACTGGTTCCACAAATGTGAACTGCTCCTGCAGTCACCTTAGTCTGTATAACCATACCCATCACAAGCAGTCATTTACAGTGTCCAAAAGGATATGTGACTCAGTCACTGCCCGTAGGGCTGACTTTTACAGAGCTCAGATTATCACATGAGAGGATAGTTGTTCTCAAGGCCTGAGTAATTTGCTTAATGGGCCCTATTTTTAAATGAAGGAGGCAGAAGTGGCAGTGTTACTGGGAAGGAAGGTAGCTACCACCTTTGCTGTGACACTGGGGGCATTAAACAAAGTCTCTTCTTCCTAAGGTGGTACTCCGTCCTCAAGCAGAGGAGAGTCCACTTGGCTTCTGCCAGTGTAAGAACAGAGAAAAGCACATGCGCAGTGGAAGACTAAACATAAAATATTGCGTTTTTAATTCGCAGAACTTGTAAAAAAGTTGGTAATATGTCAAAAGCTGAAAGCTGATATCTTCTCAGATATCTTCCTGAAGTGCTTAGTAACATATTTTAGAGTTGTGCATTTGGGCATGTGTGAGCCATTGTGTGTGGCAGAAATAAACCACCTTACTTTCTCTTATTCACGTTGCATACAGACACAAATGTGTCATTCACATAAATCAGGGACAATTAGCCAGAGGGCTCAAATTTACAGTGTTTCTGATAAACTAGACAGCTAAGAAATTCTGTGATGGGAAAAGGCTGCACTCTGCAAGAACACACCAGGTAACAGTAGCCTTGTGAACGATAGCCCAAAGCCTCAGCTTTTGCCCCGGTACCTGAACATCTCACTGTCCTGAGGGAAACATCTGCGGAGCAATTATTATCTTGGAAAGAGCCATGGGAAAATAAAGCAGTCGGTAACACTTGAAAAGCGTCCCAGATTCCCACTGAAAGGCTTTGTCAGAGCTGTGAACCTTCACTTTATTTAGCTGTATGCTTTTTTCCCTGTCTTTTCTTTTTTTTTTCTTTTTTTCTTTTTTTTTTTTCCCTGGAGTGGGTAGTAAACCAAAAAAGTATCCTGTATGTTGCTGCAGTAAGAAATCTCAGCCATGATAACATTCAGCTCAAGGTTGTTTTCTAGTGGATTGTAACCTGTGGAATATGGGAATATTTCTCAAAGGAAAAGCAGGGCTTGTCACTTTAGGATCTTAACTGTTTGTGTCACAGCAGGCCCTAGCTGAATGAGCCACGTAACACTCAGAGGAACAATGACTATGTCGTACTGACCTGCAAAGGGGCTGGCTGTGTTCATCTCTTCTCTGCAGGACACAGTCTTCTTGTCACAGACACTCTTCTTTTTTACCGAGTTTCTTTATGCAAGAGAAAAGGGAATTCGGACTTTCAGCCTGCACAAGCCTCTCTGCTTCTGTCTCTGCTGACATATGTGAATTACCATGGCAGGTCATTAAATACGTGCCTATCGCAGCGGGAGAAATGACAGAGCTGCTACTGAACATGGTGTTTCCTAGCAGGACAAGCCGAATGGCACAGTCCCAAATGCTGCTCCATGCTCTGGCAAGTGTCCTGCTCACGGGTCTCAGGCAGCGGGGACAGGGTCACGTCTCTGACTGTGCTGGGCATGGCCAGCTGCAGTGGTGACACAGAGCTGCCTCATGGGGTCTGCAGAGGTGCACTGATCTGTGGAGGAAAGGTGTGGGGCACACCTGCATCAAATCCCACGTGGAAATGTCGCGTAAGGCTGGGCAATAGTTCTTGGCTCTGGCCTCCAGAGGTTGCCAAAGGGCTTTGGGCGGGAGGCGGCATCACCCCACCCATTTTCCCAGATGGCAAAATCGAAAAACAGGGCAGTGAAATAACTTAGTTAAGGTCACCCAAGGAGGCAGTGGAGGAGCTGGGAATAAAACGCAGGTTTCGTGAATCACCAAACCACACGGCTTCCCCTTAGGGCTATGGATGTATTATAATAGAGCAAGATCCAGATGTGGTTTTTAACTGTTGTTCAGTACTCTGTGTGATATTACCCTGCCTAAGCAAATATACAAATTTGGACTCCCTGGAGTTCTGACTAGTTTGGGGAGCTTGATTAAGCCTGTTTGGCATGACGTTTTTAGGCAGAACAGCACACAAAGGGATGGGGGGCAATTCTCAAATACACTGGCAGGGCCTGTGGATTGCTGAGTTCTTTCTGTAACTTGGAGGATGCATAAGAATTTGAGAGACACAATCTCAGAAAATGAAGGAGGAAGCAAAGTCAAAGCAAAGAAGCTGGACCACATCAGGAGGTAGGAAGAAAACAGATGCTTGGCAACAAATCTGTGATCAGATGTGCTGTTCAAGTGGCAGCCAATCCCCTTAGAAAGTTATTATTCTCCAGCTGTTCATCCTTATTCCCTCCATTCCCTTCCCAACCCACCAACTCAACTGCTTGTTAACTGCTCCAGATATCAACCCGGGCTGTTCTGAGGGAGCTCTGCTTGGAGGTGACTGCAAAGCTGCCTATGCTGGCTTTTTGGCAGAGATGTTCAGCAGTGGTGGTGAGGAGGAGACAAGGCAAGGGTTCAGGGATGGCCAACTCTCCACCCAGCTCTGTCACATCTCAGCAGCTTTTCTAGCTGCTGACAGAGGAAAAGGGCGTTAGCTGGGTAAAAAAATATTGCTCTGCATGTAAAACTCTTAATGCTTTGATATTAACAGTAGGAAGTGAGCGGGCCAAAATCCCAGAGCCTGAAGCCATGATTTAAATTGATCTGTTCACATTTCTACCTCCAGGTTTGGTCTGGGGGGATGGGGAGAATGGAATAATTGCGTATTTGCATCAAATTTCTACATTAAAATTGCTGCTCACCATACCCTGACAAACTGTGGCTGTTTTTTTCTGAAAAGGCCTGTTCTTAGAGTCAGATGATTGCATATCATCTCTGGCTTAGCTAAATAATGAGCTCCTTAACTTTTGAAATTTGCCTATACAGTTAGAAAATTATATTCATTATACTAAAAAACTTGAAGTCAAACACTATTCCTTTCATACTTCTTCATGTTAAATAATGGTTTGTGATTTAAATTTTAATTACTGATTTCTGCAGCAGAACTCATGCTTTTGAGCATTTGATATTAGAAATGCAGATTTCATACTGGCTTAAGCTGGAAGCAGCACTCTTGCTTTCCTTCCTGATAGGATTATATTATACTCCTGAGTGATGTTAAATAACCATTATCCAATCTGTAATGGAGACACCTTTGGCCCAGATGAACAGAACCATCCTCATCCAATCCAGAGACCATGTAGAAAGTCTGTGTCAGAAACAAGAGTCTCATCCTGCTGTGGGGTATTTTTATTGAAGTCCCAGAAGTTATTCCTGTGGCTACTGCATCTTAAAAGCCTTCAAGGGCCTTTGACAATGAGGTGTGCAAGTCTCGCTTTCTGATGAGACCTTGTGCAAGATTCCTGGCTGTGTTGAGGGTCCAAAGTGGTGGAGAGAGGCTGATTTTTGGGGAAGCAGTGTAAATTCATGGCTTTTAGTCTGCAAGACTTGGGTCCAGCCCCTGTAAACAAAGCAAGAGAGCAGCTGTCATGTGTGCTGGTGGCAGCTCATACTCATTCGATATAGGCGAACTGAACAATAGTTTGATGGGAATCATAGGTAGAAAGCGCTACTTTCATACTGGCATTAAACCTTCCTAACAACCCAGTCATATCAGCCCCTCGTTTTCAAAGATTAAAAACCCCCAAAGCTTCCTGAGTGTTTATGCTTATTTAAAAAGGTCACCAGGAAGCTACGGGAGAAAATTCACCTTTAGCTTCTCTGAAAACAAGGGCAGGTGTCATGTCACTGTATTCTGGATACCTGAAAATTGAGTGGTGTACATAAATTAAACTGGCTCTATAGCTGCTAGAGAGATGCTGACAGCTCCAGGAGAGGATTTCTGCCAGTCTAACAAATAAAAATGACAGGGGAAGACGTGCTTTCAGAGGGTCTCTTTTTCCATTAGCCATAGGAGTTTAGATCACCAGTTTAGTATAGGTGCCTGCAGTTTAGTTTCAGTGAGCTGAAGCCACAACCTGATAGCCATGTCACAGGGAGGGAATCTGCCTGACCAGAAGAAAAACAGGGGCTGAAAGAGGGGAGCAGAGAGTGGCCCCAGGGAAGGTAAAAAGAGACGGAAAGTTGAAGAGTTACAGACAAAAGACAGAACCTTTAAAACAAAGCCAGTTCAGAGGCTGTAATGCAATGTGTCCTTCAATATCGGGTTAGCTGTTCAGTGGCTGGCACTTTGTACCGTGTGAAAAGATCTCAGCTGAAGATCTTTGATAATCCGGCCAGCCGCAGTGTACTCAGGGGCACTATTCCCATATGCCCAGCAGGCAACTGTGGGGAGAGGGAGGCAGAGCTTTCCCATCACTGACAGACGCCCTCGCTGTCTCTTGCTCCCACCCGCGGTGAGTTATGACTCCAGAGACACCGCCCTGGGCGCTGGAGAAATCCACAAACCACTACAATGTGATATTTTGGACAGGATGGAAGTGATACCCTTCTTCTTGAGCCTCATGGAGGGAAACTTTGCCAGGGTTATGGGATCAGGAGGTACTGTGAGTGCTGAGGATAGGCTACAGAAAATATACACTGGATCTGGATGATAGAGATGGCACGCTGCAGGAGGCAATTCTTGATGGAGAGACCAAACCTGACAGCTTGCTGCACCTACCTGCAAGAGCCAGCCTTCAGCTGCACATCTCTTTACAGTCTGTATTGGTTTGTCAAACCATGACACAATCATAGGAAACGGTTGCACTGCAATAGATGCAACCCAGCCAGCCAGGTGTTTTCTTGCTCCTTAGCCACTGATAACTGGGGCACTGTACAATATTGTAATGCCTAATGCTTCTGCTCACAGCCACGCTTGTCTGCAGTGCCCTGTAAAATCAGTCTGGGCTCAGCTTCTCAGCCTGTGCCAATTAGCCTGATTCCCCAGGAGACAGGTGGGGGGATGCCACATGAGTGTATTTACAGAGGGAGGATATATCAAACCTTCACTCTGCTTGTAAATTAAATGCATGGTTAAAGCTCTGGTCAGATGCTCACCCAACCACCCTGCCATCTCCTCTGATTTATCTGTGCAGCAGATGCAGACCCACATTTCATTGGTGAGCCTTGCCAGCTGCAAATCTATTATTCACACTCCTCTTTGCCCAGGAAAATAAAAAAAGTCAAGTATGTGGACTCCTTTGGAAGGGAAGAGGGAGTGGCATGGTTTCATGGAGTGGTGGAAAGGCTTGTCTTTGCTGAGCTCACTCCTGACCTGCCAACATGAGGTTGAACAGGTTGTGAGGGAAGGTGGGCTGCCAGTGAGCAGCAAAGCCTCAAAAAACCCATAACCTGCTAAACAGGGAACGCTGTGCGGCTTCAGCTCTCTTGTTCTCTTGGTGTTGCCAGGTTGTAGGGTGTCATGTGGCAAGAAATCTGTTCCTTCAACCACCCTCCTTCCTCTCTCGTCTGTGTGATTATCCATGTGCCCCCCTTGCCAATGGGATGTGTCCGCACTGTGCTAGTGATGACGGGTTAGACACAGCCTTCAGGAAAGCCCTTGTCCTTTTTCAAAACTGGAAATGGGACTTCTAGCTTTGTAAATGGGCTTCAGCCTTGTCTGTTGCTCAAGTCCTGGCCATGCTGCAAGATGGCATTATATTGCCAAAGACCTCATTGTGATCTTCAACATCCTCACGAGGGGAAGTGGAGGGGCAGGTACTGATCTCCTCACTCTCATGACCACTGACAGGACCCAAAGAAATGGCATGAAGATAAGCTGAGGGAGCTTTAGGCTGGATATCGGGAAAAAATTTCACCCAGCGAGTGGCTGGGCAGTGGAACAGGCTCCCCAGGGAAGTGGTCACAGCACCAAGCCTGACAGAGTTCAACAAGGTTTAGGATAACACTCTTGAGCACACGGTGTGACTATGGGGTGTCCTGTGCAGGGCAGGGAGTTGGACTCAATGATCCTGAGCCTTCCAACCCAGCACATTCTATGATTCTAAGTCACTTGCTTTACTCTGTTTTTTCCTCTTCTGTCTTCCTTTCTTTTCTCTGTTTTCCCTATTATTTCTGCTATTGCTTTTTATGATGCAGAAATGAGTAAGGAAGCAGCTTTTCATGGTGTGAGACATTAAGAGGAACCTTACGCCACACTAGCATGGCTACTGTGACAGGGAGAAATGCGTATTGTCTGCGTGTTTGAGACCACTTGCACAGGACAGCAACCACAGGATTGTGGGGATAGAAACGCCTGATGTCTTGAATACTGTAGGAATATTTAAATACAGCCAGCCTTGATCCTCATTCTGGGAAACAACAGCTGCTGCCAGGATAATTTTATCCTCTTGCTTACACAAGAGAGAAGATCTATTTTACAAACATCCCGTGATCTCCTGGACCCATATATGCGGTTATTCCAGGTCACAGTTGCGTCACTGGAGTGGCAGATCCATATTCTGACCTGTTTTTTTTCCTCTCATCCAGCAGACTCTTCCTGTCTTGAACGCTCTGAGTCTAGGGACCGTATTCTTTCCTCTCATGGTTAAGTTGGTTATCACTGCCTCCTCTTCCCAGATTGTCTCCGTGACTTAGGAGGACATTGGGAACGTTTTGCTCCATCATATTCAGTATAGTGACCCACTTAACATAGAACAACAATCATGGAAGAGAAGAGCTGGTTTCCCTCTTATCAGGATGCAAGGCCCTAAAGATAAAAAGGTATACTTATGCCCTTATCAGTTCTCATGCTGAAGTATTTGGCTTTTCCTGGCATTACACTTCCACTGTCTGCCTGAGTGCAAAGGAAAAGACACTAATTAATTAAAGAAAGAAATTTCTCAGCTCACTGTCTCTTAAATGTGACTAGCTGCCCTGCCGCACCTGTAATCTGCACAGGACCTCTGATTACCTCCCAGAAACGCTTCCTACATGAAAGTTTCTCTAATGAAAAAACATGCAGAGAGACAAATCTCAAATTTTGTTAAAATTTTTTTTGGAGGGGTGGCAGGAAATCTGAAATTTTTTATTTTATAATCAGGCACTTCGATATTTTCTTATTTCTTTGTTTTGAAATAACTTTCTGGCTTCATATTTTCTTTTGTAAATATTCAGAAGATTAAAAAAATGCCCAAACTTTTAATAGGAGCTAAAAATGAAAACTGTTGGCTTTTCTGGAGAATCAAATTCCCTTCAGAAGGGACAGAAAATGGCATAAAGTTTAACAAAACTTTGTATTTCAAGAAACTAGATTTCCTTGAAAATGACATTTCCTTCAGATTTGTCCAGCACTGGAGTTTCTCCTTTTTTTTCAAAAATTTTAACTCTTTCCTTGAAATTGCTGACGAGTCCAATCACGCATTTTTTCTCTGAATTTTAATTACCACATTGGAAGGGTTTTGTAGCACAGCCAAAAGCAAGAGCCCTCCTGCTCATCCTCTGAGGCTGCCCAGGAGCATGAAGGGTGCCCTGGAGGATGGCTCTCCAGATACATTTTTGTTTGATTAGCAATGGTCACTTGGCATCTGCGCAATCAAAGTATTCCCATATTTAACACTGATATGTTAATGCTGACAGTCAGTGGGTTAATCATTATGGAAATACTGACCAATTCTTGACTCAAATATCAGGTGGTGCCAAAAAACAGAGCCCTGGGACAAAGGACAGAGAAGTTCATCTCTGACTAATACTGCAGATAAAACGGCTGTTATGCAAAAACGTGTCTTCCAACACAATGCTTGGGTCACAGCAACATCTGAACCACAAAAATTCATTCTTCTTTCCCATGAAAAGCAGCAAATGCCATGTGTTGCTGAAGTTTGGGATTCTGAAAGCCTTTAGTGAGGGACAACTTACAGCCCTGATAACAAACTGTCCGGGCTCCTGGAGGTTCTTTAAAACAAACAAACAAACAAACAAACAAACAAAAAAGTCTTCAGATATAGTCATTAATGAACTTAGAAACTAGAAATTAGAAAAGAGTTTCTAAGCAGCAGAGGAGAGGAGGTCTGGAGCATGTCAGCTATGGGTATAGCACTTGTCAAAACTGGTATCAGGTTTTAAGACGATCTGCATCAGTCAATGAATGACACAAATGGCTGTAAAGGCAGGCCAGGCCTCTTGATTTAGCTCTGCCTTTCTATAGTCCTGTTTATTGAGGGCTGAAGAACCGAAAATAGAGGCAATAGTCATACCAGTCAATGCTTTCAGTCCCTCCCCAAAGTATTTAAAGTAACAACTTCCATCTTCAACAATCACTCAGGATTTGGAAGGTTTCCAGTTTTGATAGCCCAGTGTAACAGAGAATAAAAAGTGTGTGATTTCACATAAGATGGTCCTCTCTCAGCACCATTGAGCTGCATTCGTCAGCAGGCCCTTTAGAAAGTCTTGGTTCACCCATCAACTTATGCCCACAGGTGTTTGCCCTCAATCAGCCCTTTCTGGCTTGCAGCAGCAGCAGCAGAGGGTGGAACACACTCAGTAGCACTTTTTGGAGGATGGCAATTTACTGGGCCAAAAAGTTCCAAACCTTTCCCTAAGCTTAATGTTCGTTGCAAGTACATGAGTTTTACAGGGTAGGGAGAACAATATGTGACGTGTTGTGTGGGCTGTTTCTGATCCCGTGAGCCTGCGTGTATCTATTGTTCACAAGCATTAACAATGGGATTCATGTCATCTAATTTTGACTTTGCTTCTGGAGCAACTCAAGTTATTTTTCAAATCCCTGGCCATGGCAGGAAACAGTGGCTGTTGCTTAAGGGACGATTGTGAGGCACAGCTGGGATGGAGCATGGGAGCTGCTACAGCATGTGGAAAGAAGCTGACAGCTCTGGATGGCAGTGCATCCTCTCTGTCATAGAGAGTGTTCTTGGAGAGAGACAGATCTTCTGCCCTTCAGCAAAGGGGGATCCTAAATAGCCAGCTAGGAGTAGATGCTGAATTTTTAAGCAGAGAAAGGACAGTGTGATGAATCCCATCTGAATAGAATATGGTCATTAACACATCATTAAAAATGCCTTGTGTCCAACAAATGCAAACAATAAAATCCTTCCGGGAGTGTCAGACTCCCCTTTCTCTTTAAAAGCAGCTGTACTTTTTCAGTACATGGTGACCTTTCAAGACCTGCTACTCTTATTCTTCCTCACAGCTCTGCTGTTCCCCAGATGGGTAGGAGCAAGGTGTTTGCTCCCTGCGCCCTACAAGCAGTGGTGCATCCTTACCTCAACTTCCATAAGGCTTTACCATTCTGGACCTAGTGCAAAGCAAATCCTTCTTCATATTCTGACTCTTCTTTGGCACCTCAGAGAGGATTACAGCTTTTGGCCTCACAAGGGATAATGTCATCTGAGAGAAAGGTGGATGCCTCACCAGATAGTGCCATGAGCCAGGAGACACCTGAAGAGAAAGATGGAAACTATGATTTGGCCTCAGAATAGATCTCTGGAGAGCATGTGAAGCCCAAGGGTAGCAGGTGCATACTGTCTGCAGTGTTTGCAGGACAGCTTAGTAGAGTAGGATGCTGTCATCCACTTTGAAGTCAGGAGTCTGGGCAAACTGTGGTGAGAAGTACCAGCCCAGAAATAAAGAAATTAATTGGTTTGTAACCTTGATTATCTATCCAAACTATTGATCACAATGCAAAATAAAGAAGGACATCAATAATATCCAGCTGTATATGTCCAGTTCTTCTACTAGAAAATGCTGTTACAGTGATGTTCTGCTTCCCACCAACTCCCACATCCCCTTGCATCCAACTTCAACTGGGTAGCATTCCCTTAGACAATATTTTCTGGACAGCTAATCCTGTCATAATTTGTCCAATGTTAAAGAAGGAGGAGGTGCAGAGGAAGGGTCCTGCAACAGCCTAGAGAAGAGCACATTCATATTGCAGATGACAGGAGGACCCCAGCCTGAGGTTGTTGAGTTTAGCGAAATAAAAGCTGAAAAGGATAGGACTGGCTGCCACGGATACATCAGGGGCCTAAATACTGGGGAGGAAATAGAGCTATTAACTCAAGTACAATGTTGGCACAAGAACAGCTGGGTACAGGCTGCCCATGAATGCATTTAGACAATGGGAATAGACAGAAAAGAGCAATACAAAAGTGAAAAAAAGAAAAAGAAAAAGTAAGTAATTTTCAGATTATAAAGTAATAGAAATGGAGCTGAGGAAGGCCTCTGGAGAGCTGCTCATTTTGGGTTTTTTAACCTTTGGTAATATGACAATCACTCCTAAAAGAGAAAAGCCAGAGATTATTTTATCAGTGTGGCCACAATACCTTTAATTCACAACTTACTAAAGCAAAGACTGTCCCAAGCATATTCCTCTTAATATTTTCCCTATTTTGGCTGTATGTTTGCATATGAGAACATGAAATATTACAATTAATAATTTGCAGTCATTTCACAGCCCTTCAGTCTTACAGTGCTTAATTGGGCGAGAAATATTGCTCTGCTGCAAACCTCTGCCCCAAAGCCCTGTCACAAGCAGCTAAAGCATCCTTCACTCTTGATACCCTCATGAGAGGTTGTGGAGATGTGGCTGTTGCTGACAGTAGGACCCAGACTTTGTGATTTCTTCTAGCACCAGGCAAGGAGGCTTGAAGAAATGTGAGGGAAATGCAGCCTCCACCTCCTCTCAACCCCAGGCAACAGAAGGAGTGCTAAGCTTGC
This sequence comes from Callaeas wilsoni, assembly GCA_013398955.1. Taxonomy (NCBI): domain Eukaryota; kingdom Metazoa; phylum Chordata; class Aves; order Passeriformes; family Callaeidae; genus Callaeas; species Callaeas wilsoni. The sequence continues at coordinate 410,215 of VWPU01000031.1, read as the reverse complement.
CCCTGGCTCCCAGTCCCAGCTCTGCTGCTCCATATCCCCATGCTGCTGCCTTAGGACTTTGGCAACAACAGCCAATTTTCCCATGCTGCTGAGAAGCCTTGCGCCCTTGCTGGGATGTGTATGACCTCCCTTATGCCTCTTTCCTCCTTCCATCTGCTTGTCTTATTATCTGTTTAGCAGTCATCCTCTTCTGAAGCTGGGAAAAAACAGTGGGTAAAAAGAGTGCCCAATAACAACCAAGTCCTTCATCCACTTGGAGACTAGAGGTGCTACTTTCTACAAATAAATATCAGAAGGAGCTTATTTTGGCTTAGTCTGCGCCTCTGCACAGGAACCTGTGTCACCAGCGGCTCTCCAGACTGGGGTGAGATAAAGTGTCAAATCCTGCAATTTCAAACACCCATGTATGCATTCTTTCCACAGGCTGTGAAAATACCCCCAAAAAGCTCTTCTGGGGCTTAGAGCATTACTGTTCCAGTCTACACTGTCATTTAGTTCCCTGGGTATTAGAGAAATCAGGAGGGGAGAATGCCAGATCTGGCTTAATTTGGCCATACAAATGTATTACTGAGTAGTGAAAAGTCAGGGAAAAGCATAAATCTCACTGCTGCACTCCAGTGCTCTGGGAGTTTTTCAAGTCCCTCTGGAATCCAGGGGCAGTTTTCAGTTTGTAAGTCTAAATGTACTTTACTGACAGGGCCAAATCCAGCCTTAACACAAGGCCATGGAAGTCAGGGGAGTTTCATCAGGAATGTGTTAGGAATTGCACTGCTGCTTTAGGGGCTGTATTTTAGGGGAGTTGCTGAGCCAGTCTGCCTTTACTAAATGTCAGAAGTAATAAAGCACAAGCCTTGTACCAGTGTGTTTTCACTCCTCACCCTGAGATTATCAGATCACCACAGGCACCAAATCACTCTTGCAAGACAACAGTAAAATGCTTTGCTCTGCTCTGCTCTACTACATTGTGCCTCAAAACTCCTGCAGATGTTCCTGTAACATTATCACTTTCACCTCCTAATTAGCCAAGTGGTATTTTCTCCATCTCAGTAAACAGCAAACAGGGCATAGGACTGAACTACACGCAGTGTCGATGGTGCACGCCTGGAATCTTCTCTGTTATCCACAGTGTGAGGGTACAAATATCCCACAGAAAATGGAGCTGCATTACTGCCAGACAGGTAGCAGCTGTCCCCACTGCAGTCCTCTTCTTTGTGCCAGTTGTGACAAGCTGCTACCCCTGCAGAGCTTGGGACCCTGGAGAACTGGGGCAGAGACATCAAATACTGTTCAAGGCTCCTGCAAAGTTGTTGCATCTCAGACATCCTAACTATTTTAAATTTTAAACACAGCTTTGGAAGGCATGTCTCTCCTGCAACATTCTTCCCATTGCACTCATGTGCACAGGCTTGGCTTTCCAAACAACAGCTCTACTGAGGAGCTTGCTTTGTTATTAATAAGATGGCTGTGTTTATGTAGTTTAAGTGATGTTAAAATTAAAGTGAAGTTATGATTCAGCTGACTTCAAGTTTTCTCAGAGCCCTTCCTTTGCACACACAGTTTGCCCTGCACTTGTTTGCCTTGGCGGGGCCCGGGCTTAATAGTAACAATTTCATCTTCCATTTATAGGCATCTGCACGCCATGTTATTCTTATAAAGCAGAACCCTTCTCGGAGCCGAGCAAGGGGGACATGTAAAGCCATGCATGTGAAGGCAAAAAACTTTTTGAGATCTCAGCTTCTTCACATAAGGAATAGCTTTGTCTCTGCCCTTTGGGAAAAATTAGTATGAAGGGAAAAAAGTCCCGTCTCTGACTCTGGATGTTGAAAAAGAAAGAAAAACAGTAACAAACCTGCAGTGTATTACATTCAGTGTACATGGTTTGGCGAACTTCCAGGGCAAATGTAGGAGAGCTGTAAGCTGGTGGAGTTAGATATATCAGGTGAGATGTTTTCTGCATGGAGAGATGAAATAATTTTTTTTCACAGATATTTGGACTTCAAGTGGCTACTGTACCAGCAACTATCTCTTCTAAGAGACTCGGCTTGGGTTCCCACCCGTGCTTGGCTTGGGTTCCCATGCAGACTTCCTAGTACCTGAGCACTGTGCAGCCCATGGAGGATTGTCTCGTTCCTGTTCATCATTAGCCAGACCTTCTTGCAACTCTATCCTTTGAATCAGTGCTCATGCTGGAGCTTCTGGATGATTTATTTTTTTAATGTAATTAATTAAAAAAAATTAACATTAAAGAGGACTTGTAGCAAGGATTTGACATTTTGGAAACCAAGACTCCAGGGGGATCTTTCAGTTTTGCCTTACATGTCCACAGCAGAGAAAAGAAACGTGAAGGAGAACCTGGCTGCAACAAGGGCAAGTGGAATGGCAGATGTGGCATGACTGATGAGACCAGTCTGGCACTCATGAAAATGAGATTTGTCCTCCCCCAGTGCCACTGAGTTGCCTCTGGGGGAAGTAGTTTTGCTTCAGCTAAAACCTGGTTGCCTTTGCACTGCAAGCATCCGTCCTTTTTGGCAAGCAGCCTTCCTCACCAGTCTGTCCCCCACCCACAGGGCCCAAAACAGTGCCAGCTCCTTGGCTTAGTGCTGGTTGAGGTGGGGCTCCTGACTCCTCAGCATGGCTTTGCTGAGAGTCCCTTGTCTCCAGGAGCCCCTAAGCAAGGCCTGCTGTGACAGGACCCCTCTCGCAGGCCTGCACTGGGATTATGGGTGATGCTCAACAAAGCTCGGCACAGGCAGTTTTCACCATGAGGGTCAACCAGGGCGGCCATCACCTGACTGATGCAGCAGGACCTCCAATTCTATACCCCAAGCTCATCCAATAGCCCATCTGACTAGCTGAGACGGCAGATCTTCAGCAAAATGAATGTGAGCTTATTATTTCTCTTTTCATTCAAGAACATGGGCCAACGCTGCTTCTCTCAGCTCCTGCGGTGGACACTGATGCCACAACAGCAAACTGGGAGGAATTACCAGATTTGTAGCCATGGGAAGGACAGAGAAAGTGTAATATTTTGGGTGTAACTGGATGGGGTCCCGATGTGCAGGCAGAGCTCATGATAGAGAGCTCCTTTCTCTAACTATCTTCTCCTGGTGGCGTGTCCTGCCTTGGTGTGCCTTTCTAGATGGTGCTATTTGACTCCTGTGCCTGTAGTGTGACTCTTTGTACGTGTCACATCCCTGTCCCAAATCTGCTTCCCATTTGCCTGGAATCAGATTTCCTGCTGTTTCTGGGGGACTTTCTCTGAGCTGCTCAGCCATGACCAGAGCCTGAAGCGCATTGGATGGCAGCTCGTGAGTCTCACACTGCAACAACTGACCACAAACTGAAAACCTCCCAGTGGAAGGCTGCTCTTTGGGAGTGTGTAATGCTCTTTTCCCCAAATTACTGGTTACTCAGTCACTTGTGCATAAACAGGAACTTTGTCCCCTGCTCCTTTCCAAGTGCTGGAAGGCCAGCAGCTGGCATGCAATCCTATCATCTTTGAAACAGCATCATCCCCCAAAACATCAGAAATATATGGACGGTGTCCTGGCTTTCCAGTAACCAGATTCACTTGCACTTTCACTGATGTTACAGTCCACGGAGTCAAACCATCTGAGTTTTGCACAAAATTGGCAAACTGGGGCTGCAGCTCTCCTTTGCTTGCCCCCAGCAGATGATCCACCTGGCTCCAACTATAAGCTCTGTGAGGCAGAGACAGTAAGAATTTTGCAGTGGTGAAGTCACATAAGGCCTGTTTTAATCAAAAATATTGCTTTTCCTTACAGACTTTGCCTCCTCCTTACTGCTAAGGGACTGGCTGGGGGACAGTTTGTGTCACTGTTTCAGGGACCCTCAGCAGAAGGTGCCCATCCCAGGGGTATTTGGGCCTTTCTAAGCAGCCCTCAGGTGCTGTGTAAGTGGTTAAATTAATTTTCTCTCCTGTTTCTATGGATCTGGAACAGTACTACTCAGTGTCCTATTCATTTTGTATGAGGCAGGGGTGTGAGGGCAGTAGGTAGATGGGTTTATAATTCCTATTCCAGGTGCAGCTAGTGGGAAGATAGTCCTTTTACCCTCCTGTGCCCTCTCTACCTTCTTTCCTCCTCTTCAACCAGCACTTTCCACCTCAACATTTCCCCTGTTTCCATCATCTCTCACCTCATCTGCCCTCACTCTCTTCTTTAAATATCCTGCTTCTCTCTTCTTCCACCCCCAATGCCTTTCTGCCTTCTAGCTTTGCCTCTGGTGAGCTCTCTGGGTGTGCCAAGCCACTGTCTCCTTGTTCAGCAGCAGTCTCTGCAGCTGCTCTGGCTTTCTTGGCTTTCTTGGCTTTCATTTCTTTTGGCCTCCCCTTGAACACCCAGAGGTGGCAAACCTCAGAAAGACCCTCCAGCAGAGAGGTTTCTGACCCACTCTTCCCTCAAAGGGAGACGTTCAGGTTCTCTTCAGGAAGTTTGGGGATGCTTTGTCAGCAGAGGGGATGGGGACACCCACGGCACTGCCCTGGGAAATCATTAACTCCCCATCTGAACTGAGCAAGGTGCTGTGAAGAAAGTGTGTGAACACAATGCTTTTCATGAAATACCTTGCAGGGGATCATAGGACTTGCAGGGGGAAGAGAAATGGACTAAAAAAGGAAAGACAAACTCTGAAAGAGCTGAACATTCAGGAGAGAGATAAATAAACTCAATCAAAGAGGGCCAGAGTCCTGATGAGACCTGTCATGGAAAGGTTTGGGAGTCCAAGTGAGCAGCAAAGAAGCTCCATAGCTCTGGTTACAATAGATCTGTGGTGAGTGGAAGTGAAGAGTTTGAGTGGACAGAAGAACAGATGGACAGGACCCCTTCATCTCCAAATAGTGACATGCTGTTCTATTTAGGAGGTATTAATAGGAAGCAAACAAAAGGATGACTTTTTTTGTTGTTTGTTTGGTTGGGTTTTTAAAAATTTGTTCTGACTTTTTGTGTGTGTTTGTGTGTGTGTTGTTTTGGTTAGGAGCTCAGTTTGGTGTGAACCACATACTTTACCTCCACTACAAATTGGAAAAAAGGACTGCTCTTGTCCTTTGACGATTGGACCTGAGGCATCAGAGATGGATTTTATTTTAAAAGCCAGACAATGAGTCTGTGGGAGACCAGGTAACTGAACAACACAGAGCTCAGAAATCCTCAACAATGGTCTCTGTGACTGGGAGAGACCTCTTTCCAACTGGTGTTTTGTTGTGAAAAAGCGGTAAGAAGTTAGCTTGATTTCAGGTCACTGCCAGGAAGAAACAGACACAAAGTGGAGGCAGTTCAGAGGAAGAATGACCAAAATGATGAGAAGTGGCTGAGCTAGCTTGGTTTCTGAACTGCAATTGAGAAAGTGAAGCCTGCCTGGCTTGGCCAAATGACAGTGAAGAGCTCAGAGTGACAATCAAGTTGCCACAGCTTCATGAATAGCTGGTAACTTGGTTGAGAGAGGCAGTGGCAAAGTCTTGATAAACATCCAGATTGCTGAAGGGCGTAAATACCAAGGCCACAGAGAAAATGGTTTTGGCCCTGGATCAGGTCCTGGCTCAGGCTATGGTTCCCTTTTGACTTTACCACTGCAGATGGCCATCCTGAAAATGAGTACACTGCACGCCTGTAGCTGTAGCACAGGCTGAGCTTTACCTCATCACCATCGGAGCCACAGGAAATATGAGAGCCCTTATTCGGTGTCATTTCCTCTACTTCGGATTCTGAGCTGTAATCAATGTGTGTTGGCATTGCCTGTGAACTAGGAGCTTGACTGCAAATCCTTGAAGGGAACAGCAAAAGGCTCTTTTCTCAGAATGCTGTAGCAGCACTGGGATTGAATGTTGAGCAGTGAATGGATGGTTCACACAGGACAGAGGAACAGGCTGACTCAGGTTGAATAGGTTTTTCTTCCTGATGTACCCTAGTGGATCAGCTCAGGGGATAGCCTAAATCTTTCTGAATAAAAGCATCCAGTCCTATGCAAACTCTCAGTGAGTGATGCTAGCATACCCCTGTAAGTGAGCCTTGGAGTTAAAATTGATAAACTTGGAACAGAGTGCTCTACATTAAACTTTTGTTTCCGGCTGTGTGGAGACTCAGGCAGACGTCACGCTGTTCATTATGCTTAAAACACATTTTCAAGATCTCCTTCCAAATCACAAGGGCAAGAAATGTCAAAAGCAATCAAACCAAACTTCCAACATAATCACCTGACTCCAGGAGATGGGGCTCTAGACCTCAGCTGATAACAAAAGGTTTTGTAAATCGCAAATGGTTCGTTTTGCAGCTGACCTAAATAACAGGGAAGATAATTGTTTCTGTTCTACAGAGAATATTTTATTCCTCCAACCTGAAATGAAACAAGCCATTTTGATTTGGGGTTGTTTTGTTTTTTTTGTTAAAAATGCTAATTAACAAAAAGACAGGAGAATTTCGAAATGAAAAAAATCATTTGGGAATACAAAGCCAAAGTCATATGGGAGCACATTTTATACACATTTTGTTTCCAAAATGTAAAACCAGAATCTTGGGATGGGGGTGGCTGGGTGGAGGAGTGGAGGGGTGGTGGGGCATAATATTTTTTCCTCTGCTTCTCAAGTTAGACTTAATTACTTCAGTGATTTCTAGTCTTGAATCTCCAGCAAATTCCTTTCTGCAGGCTCACTGCATGATATTCCCAAAGGGAAGTCTAGATCCTTTTTGCTAAAATGTGCCTGAGCTGGGAAAGATGATGCACATTATCTGTCACTACCTCGTCTCCCACTCAGAAACTTACAGGGCTGTCTTTTCTCTCACAGGAAGATCTGCCCTTCTTCCTGGAATCTGGCACTGCTTTCTCATCCCAGCTGCCTTTCGTCCATGGAGTGTGGGGCAGAACAAGCCTCGTAAACAAGGTGGTGATGCACTACAGGAGGAGAAGGCTGACCTTAAAATATTTGGATTTCCATAGTGTCTGGTCTAATGAGCTGAGTTAGCTGAAGCTGTGGGGCAGAGAGCAGTGTCACCATATTGAGCTGTCTTGCAAACAGCCTGCAGCCAACCTTCTCGGGGGGGAGAGAAATCAGAAAACAGCCACCACCACCACCAAGAGAAAAAATAAGTGTCCTCTCTAGCATGAGTGAAATTTATGGGAATAATAGAGTGATGCTGCTCCACAGATGGCAGGTCAATAAAGTGTGCCTTACCTGGCCTCAAATCCTTGGTATTTTAATGTATTTCCTGATTCTGTGAGTTACAGCTGCCCTGTTACACATATAGGCACACAGCACTTAATGCTGTAGAGGAGAGATGGAGCAGTATTTATCTCCTCATTCCCAATGTCCCCTTTATCTTTGTTTTAAAGGCTTGATTCAGCTTTGGTAAATCTGCCTTGCTGCAAGTCAAAGTAAAAGCATGCCCTGAAAGAGGAAGACATTCGTATTTATTTTAGTTAATTGCTTGTTTGCATAATTACTCATTCCAAAATCTAACTTACAATAAAATCTTCCCTTCCGTCAATACAGCCATTGTTACAGCTTCCAGCACGTCTGCCCCAGCGGTCATTTGCTGGAGCTGGGAAGGCTGCTTTGTAAAGGTGAGCTTAACAGTCTAGCTCCAAGGGTCAGTGTGTGTGACCCACAGAAACCAGGTCAGAGAACTTCCCAATCAGCTCAAGACCCACTTGTCTTCCAAGTCCTTCACCGTAATTCACTGTTATAAAGAAAGAGTAAGGGGATGACGAGGAGGATTTGAGGTTGGTGAGCGTAAAACAAGGATGGCTTTTAGAGTTAAACATCTGTTTTTTGACTTTGCCATCTCTACTGTAGGTATATGGGAATGTGTGTCCCTACATATGAAAACTAACCAAATCAGAACGCTGTTTGAATGCAGAAGAACAGTGACTTGAAAGATGTTCTTTATGTTCTTTGTTTTTGTGTGTGTGTGGCTTTTTTGGTTTGTTTGTGTGTTTCTTGTTGTTGTTGTTTGAGTTGTTTTTTGGTTTTTTTTTTTTGTGGTTTTGTTTGAGTTTTCTAGTTGTTTTTGTTGGGTTTGGGTTTTTTTGTTTTTTTTCGTAAATATGCCCACACATGGGAAGAACAGTGTAAAAACCTGCTTGGACCTATGGGGCTTTGGGAACCCTTGGCAGCACGTACAGTGCACCACAGCACTTCAAGACAGAGATTTTTCCCCAGCACTGAAGAAACACATAGTGCCTGTTTTGAATGTTCAGTCCAAGTCAGTGATGAAATGGTGTGTCCTGTTAGGCTAAGATGACAGCAGAAGGCAGGGAGTGCAGCCCTCAAAATTAAAATTAAAGCAAAAAAAAAAAGTTTTCTATGCTTCTTTGAACATCATGTTAGCCTTTCACCCATTCCCGGCTATGAGGTGTGACCCTGCCTGAATCGGCAGGGTCTGCCAAAGGATCAGGTTCTGACCACGTTTATTTTGGCTGTGGCTATCGTAAACCCAGGGGCAAAGCTGGAAGTCTTCCCTCACTCCGAGCACCCTTTGGGATACACCCTTCCTGGGCCAAGCTGAGCCAGGCTGGCAGGAGACAGCATTTATGGATGTACATCCGAGACCTAGGGACAGCCCAAGCTCTGCTTGTTTTCTAAACATGCCCAGAGGGTGTCTTGGAAAGCCAACAAGGATCCCAAACTTGATGAGATGAAGGCTGGTGCAAGCAAGACACAGTCAGGTCCCTGGATCTGGCCTTCAGATGAGGAGGTGGATCATACCGAGAGATCTGAGATTTTACATTGGTAGTAGCTGTAGCTGCTCTCATTTTGTGATATATTCTGTTTTGCCTTGGGGCCCGTGCCTTTCCTTGCTGGCAAAATGCAACACCCTGGTGGCCTCCCACTTTCCTGCTGTCAAAGATACCTGTCTGAGAGGAAAGCTGGATGAGATGAGGCAGAATAGTTTGCTTTGTGATCAGTTCCAATGTGCCTGGACTGGGAACTGGATATGGCAAATGCATTGTCCAAGCAGAAAAGGAAAGGACACTGTCTAGGTGTCTGGTTGGATTTTCTCAGGATGTGCCTGGAGTTTTACAGGATAAGCCCAGTGCTTGTCTCCTAACTGGCAGAAATGGCTGGTATCTCCTAGGGAGTTTCTGCCCCCATGTTTCCCAACATCTCTTTGAAACATGTGGGTATCCCGAGGAGGAGCCAGCGCCTGCAGTAATGTGGGAGGGGGAGGAGGGAGAGGAAAAGAAGCCCTGTGTCCTTGTAAGCGTAACAGTTTAGTCTTTGCTCTCAGGGACACAAGCTGGCAGTTGGCTTTGTAGTAACCCACATGACAACAGGAATAACATCAGGCCTCATTAGACAAAATGATGGTATAAGTTCAACTCTTTCCCCCCAAAGCACCCAGCCCCCTCAACCCATTTTGAAACAATGCACCTTTTGTGGACGCCAAGTAGCTTTTAAAAACACAATTGATTTCTTTCTTCCCCATCACAGAAAAGAGTTTCCTGCTAGGATAACGAATGTTGAAATGTCTCAAGCAGGATGGAGACTGAAGCAGGGAGGGGATGAGACATCTCATCCCTCCCAGCTTCTTCTGATGTCCTCTTCCAGACCCCCCTTACCTACCACCACCCAGGAGATAACTATTGTTCTTTGTTACTACTGCTTTAAATGCTCTCCCTTTCCACCCCTGCAACCCAAAACAGTATCCCCTCTTGTTTTGGTGTTATAAGTATACATGACGTAGTCATGATTCTGCCTTTTCTGAGGCCTTGTCGGGTTATGGATGATTGATCATGCTTCATCCACCCGATGAAGTCCATCAAAGAATAGTACAACATTTTCCTCTCTGTTTTCTTCCCCTAAGTGTGACTTGGCTGAGAGGACTACTGTGCTGGGTTTGAATGGAAATTATCTAAGTGTGTGGCTCCGGCTCCCCCTGCTAGCTCCCCTCTCTTTAAAAAATGAGACTGAAATGTAATCAGATTTACTTTAATGAGGGGGGACTGAGAAAATGCATCCCATGAAAAAGAACTTTGTGGGCAATCCAGGTCCCACACCATAAACAAAATCAAGTCACTCTCTATTAGTGTAGAGAAAGCCTCAACACAGGAGAAACCCTGTTTATCCCCTCTCCTTTTCACAGCTTTCTAGCCAGCCCATTAAACTGCTTTGTACCCACTCCTGTGCCACCTCCCCATGTAGATGGATGTGTACATGACTTCTGAGTAACAGATTTGGACGTGTAAAGGCAGCACCAGGGCTAAAATGGACCAGACTCTGAGTGCTTTGATTTCAGTTTTAGATGGTTTTGAGTCCTTTGCTGAAATATGAGTCATTTTACATTTACAACTACTAAGCTAGGAACTGTGGGGGTTTTATTGGTTTGGCTGTCTGGTTTTTGTGCATCTTTAAGGCATTTAGACATGAAGCGTGATGCCAACCACTGCACCATTATTAAAATTTTAAGTGTTCGAAGACTGCATGTGACTGTAATGCTATATCTATATATGTGGGTGCATGTAACATCAATAACTGAAGTTGGTTTATAGCTCTATCTAGTTATATTCTTTTTAAGGTCCCAGTGAGATACCCAGGCAATCAATTTTGAAGGCTTGCAGTGCAGTCATGCAAATAAAACTTGGGAATAGTGGAGTCTGACAAAATATTCCTAAGAATTATGGACATAAGGAAATTTCTTCCAGAAGTGATCCAATAGCTGTACACGTACAAAAAAGAGAATCAAAAATTATATTCTCAGAATGATTCTCTTTTCAGTGCTCCTAATTTTTGTATATCCATCCATGTTCTTTCCTCAAGCAGGACGGTTGTTACTTCTGCAAAAAATACCTGCCCTGGCAAACTTTAATCCCAAACTGATGCATATGAATTTTAGTACTGACTTGAAAATATTGAAGCAGGATTTTTGGAAAGCTGTATTGTTCCTTTTGCTCATGTAGGATTTGATTTTGCCACCCTAAAATTTCTGGCAAGTTTCAGGCCAACAAGTGAATGTTACAGAATTTTTAATATTGTGGCAACAGAGGATTGTTCATAAACTCTTTTCCAAACATAACTACTAGGTTAACTGTTGACCAGATAGTACCCAGAAAGTGTATTTTATTGACTGTGAATTCATTAATAGTTAACTGGTGTGCAGACATTGAAACAATGTGCTGATTCTTCATATTGAATCCTATCTCAGACAAATACAATAAGATGCCATGGTCTGTTGCTTTCTCAGCTCAACATTGCTGAGTGTTGATGTCAGGGAAAAGTCTTACTCAGTTAACAGCATTCCTAGAGCACTCTGTGGAACTGAGGGAGCTACAGAAAACTTAGAGGCTTCATTGAGGTACACAAGCTGAACCTGCAAAACAGCATGACACAAAAACCCCAACCAAACAAAAACCCCAAAGCAAACAGAAAAGCATCCAAACAAAAAAAAGAAAGAAACCAAAAGGAAAAAGGTGCTTGGGCTCCAGAGCTTAAAAAAGTCAGAGGGGTTCCCAGGGCATTCTTGAGGAATGACATATACAGACAAAGGATCAAACCTTCCTGCTCCAGCACAAAGCAAGGGTTCCCTGCTACAAAATGTTACCTCTGCCAGAAAGGTTCCTTGGGTGCCTTTTTGGTACCTGTTTATGTGTTTGGTTATCTGTTTATATGACTAGTTTTTGCTCCTGCAACCTGGAGCTCTTACTTTCTCAGCTGTCTTCCCCAGACATGTGGGGAGTCATTCGTAAGCTTTATTGCCTTGCAAGGCAGAGAGAGAATGAATTCAGATCTCTGAAGAGATTTGGAAATGCTTGGTGTTGGATGTGACTGCTACTCATAAAGGAGTTTGGCTTCTAAATGCTGGTGTACCCAGAAACACAGGAAAAAATGTTTGTTTTAGAGTCCTATTGAACTCCAGGAGGACAAACACTCTATATCTGTTGAAGGCCACGATCATTGCCATAAGATTAACTAGAAAGGAAAAACACATGGCAGCCAGCCAGGAAACACAACTGTCAGAAGGTAAACAGGCGTAATCAACCAGGGACTCCAGAAAGCTGCATTATTAACAGAATAATACATATGGCCCCATCTGAAGGCCCTCTTTCCTAGAAGGATGTATCTAAATAGAAAACAATTATTTAGGCTAAGAAGTAGGGTTAAGGCCATGGATAAAGCCAAGAAATAGGGCCAGCTCTGGTTGTGGTGGTACACTGAGAACGGTGCTTTTAAAAGAGCAGAGAGTGTGTTTTTGCTCATGCCAGCCCCTAAGGAGAGACATACTGACCACTCCTGTCCTTTTCTGGAAGAACTAATTGTTGGGGCTTTTGTTTTGTTTTGTTTGTTTGTTTGTTTTGTTTTGAGGCTTGTGGTTTTGTTGTTGTTGTTGTTTTGGTTTGTTTTTTCTTCTGGCAAGGGATATATAATAGAGAGGACAGTAGGATTTTCCATCACTGCTTCTGAGATTGTCCATGTTGGCCTTGCTCTGTTTCTATGCCAATCATACCCCACTGGTCAGACTAGTTGGGCAGAAATTGTATCTATTTGTTTTTGACAGATTTTTGTCCTAGTGTTTATCAAATTGATTCGTATACCTATGTACCTGTTGGTACCCCCAATGTTTGCAACTGAAATTGCTTTACTCCATTTTCTTGCGCAGTGTATAATTATCTCTTATCCATTTTGAGCCTGCCATCTGCAAACAGCCAGGAAGTGTTTCCAATTCATGGAGTTCTGTTTTACCTCCTCAGTCATGGTCACGGAGTTGCATTTAATCATGCATGGGTTTTTTTGTGTAGCCTTGAAAATGAAACAGGACTATGAAAAACAGGGACAAACCTCTTTTTGCCTACCAAAAAGTAAATTTCTGTCCTTGTTTTAATGTAGTTGCTCTTTCTATAAAAGATCAAGTGCACTTGAGAGGCTAACAATCCCTGTTGGGTGGTCTTGTTCTGTATGAGATGGTGCCTGGACACAACCTAGCCTATCTTTAGAGATCAGCCACTATGACATGCTGGGTAATTGAGAGGCAAGAGTCACATTTGCTGTATAGTTTTCCATTACAATAGAAATTGCTTTGTGATTGGTCTGTGACTGTGAAATATGACTTTTTCCTTCTGTCTCAGAATCCATGAACTTACATTCAAGGCTAAAAAATTTACCTCTGGGATGTCACTTCAGTGTTTTCACTGTCTTAGGGAGAGAGTGAAGACAGTGAAACTGAGGTTTGTGATCTCCAGAACAGAAGCTCAATAGTCCAAAGCCCACCCATGTAATGCTATAAAGCCTGTCTCTTATAATCAGCTCTGACATGACATGACAATAAAAGGGGAAAAAAAGAAAGGAATAGGGAAGTTTGTCAAGGATAGGAAGTACAGACTCATAACTGTTTTCTATTAATAATTTTGTTTTAGGTCCAAAAATCTCACCCATTAAAGCACTGATGTCTGCCATGTAAGAATTAAATGTCAGAAAAACCAAACCACCCTGTAACTACAAGAGTTGGGGTTTTTTTTCTCTCTTGTTGAAGTGACATATGAATACTGTGAGGTTACTCCTATTGTGCAACTGACACATTGTTATACCACATAGCAGGATGGAGCTGACCCTAGAAAACTCCCAACACACAATAAATTGAGATCCTCTTTTGGAACTGACGCTAGCAGTATGCATCTCAGTAATGATAGCCTTTGGGCCTTGTTCTGGAGTCACAGGGAGTTTATGAGATGTTATATTCTCCCATTTCCTCCCTGCTGAAACTTTCCTGGGAAGGTCTTCCAGCATCAGGATGTGTCACTTTCGAAAGGATGTTTGGGCAGACTCCACGGCAAAAAGAAACTCCGATACAGATCTGGAGCTAGGTAGGCGGAACAATGCATTATAGAGCTGCTGCTGTTCCCAGGCCTGTGCCACCGGTCTGATTTCCAGAACTAGATGTGAAAAACATTGAGCTCCACAAACAGGTTCCAATATGTTAGTCACATCGGTTGGCCTTTATACATAGAATGCAAATATAATGCAGTCACACGGTTTTGCATCATAAAACATCATCCATATTGCACTTAGGTCTCAATATGGCCAGGAAATATCAAAGTAAGTACTAAAAAAAAAACCCCAACATTTCAAACAGCCCAAAGCATCTGATGTTTAAAGTCAAAGATGTAGAAGGCATAGTTTGTTCCAACCCACAGTATTACACCAGAGTATGGATACCATAATGATTATTTTATAACTGTAGATAAAGAAAAATGCTTTGCTTTTCTCTCATAACCAGAATATCTGAAAAGCAGAGTGACTTAATTAAAATGTCTTTTTAATAATTTCATGTCAGGTATATGGTGTGATTGATGCAGGTTATTGTTTTCAGTAATGCAGCTGACATGAGGTGCAATTGTTTGTAATTACATCTACGGTACTGGATTGTAAATGAAATAGCCAGTCCAGTAACAGCATATGAACATTCACAGAATTAGACCACAGCCTTTCAGTACAACACAGCCACCCCAACGTGCTGAAGAAGGTCTACTGATACATTGGATCAGTCTACCTATCACCTGTTCCAAAGAAGAGTAAAGATTAAAGAGGAATGTGAGACTAACTGCTCTGCAAATAAGCCAGAGACAGATTTGTTTGGAGGAGCAAAGCAGCTTCATCAAGCACAGAATCTTTACTAATCCTTCCTTTCTTTGCTAGTGAAAATTTGAGAGACTGTTAGTCTCTCTGTGCCAGGCTGCTGCTGTCCTGTTACAGAGATACTGAAAGCAGAAATGGTGACAAACAGGCAATGTCATTAGCAGCACAACAGGAAATGCTCAGAGATGAACAGACAGAGGCTGGAAGATAGGAAGGACACAAGGGCTTAAATAATCATATTTAGGCAACCATAAACCCATAGCAACACCTTCCCCTATGTCCTACTAAATTTTTAGTTCCAGAGGTGCCTGGGAGCACTATGTAAAGTGAAATTAAATCCCATCAATTTAACATGTGGCATGAGCAGACTGGTCAGTTAAGCCCTACCACTAACACCCTTAGCAGCTTTCAGACTAAGGAATGTTTCTCACCCTTGCTCTCCTACCTTCTCCACGGAGAAAGAAGTACCATTACAAGAGGTGAGTGTTGTATTTGGACCCTGAATGCCTTCTCTGCCATGTACTGTGGCATAGAAACAGGCTTGAAACAACTGCATGACAGACAGCTCTGCTTTCTGGGAAGAGCCAGGCGTAAGAGCAGCCTGACATAAAAACTGATTCTCAATGAACAGAGCTGGATGCATTTTGTTCCTTGGTTTTTGTTGTATTCTTAAAACGTAATGTCAGAGACCTTGGTGCACACAGATGTGTTCTGGGTTGTCCAGGACTGGGAGGATTTATTAGAACAAGGGAAGTAAATGGTTAAGATTTTTCTTAGAGTAGCAGTTAAACCTTAGTCTGTAAAACTGCCTCATAAATCTCTGCAAATAGTCAGCTGTTAATCCATTGCTCAGCTGATTATTGTAAATAGCATACATGCCTTTAATTGTCATTATCCAGGAAAGGCCATCTTTTGCTGCTGAGAGAATGGCTCTCAAGTTCATCTAACAACATGTGATTGGAGCAAGGTGGTGATAGATTGGAGCAGACTAGAAAGATTGGAGCAAGCTAGTGATTTACCTTCTCCATAAATTGAAACCAATGCTGGAGGATGCAGGATGCCAGAAGGGGATGGTGGAACTGATTACTCAAAATCAAGTAAAAATCTAAATTTCCTCCTCTATTCAGGCCTTCCCCACATGGAGCAGGGGATACATGAGCAATCTCATCCTCTCTGCTTCACAGGAACTGCCAATAGAAATTCCTTAGCTCTGTGAGGAATACAATCTGGGACCTTGTGAATCATGAGGTCACTGAAACAGAACAATCACACCAGGCATTTCCAAATCCTCCTGGTCACAAGGAGTGAACTTTATAAAACACTTGTTTAACTAACAGCAACTGAGGAGTCATGAGCAAGTGAATTCCCGATCACTTCCTCTTGTCACCTGTGATCTATCAACCTCAGGAGGTTCAGAAGTTCATTCATAGCCTGCAGAAGAGCAGGAAAGTGGGCCCAGGCACATGTGGTGGTGCATCAGCTCTGAGCCCTTTCTCTGCATCCTTGGCCAGTGGGGCTTCATATTCAGAGAAAGGTCTCCAAGGAGTGACAAGGCAAGGATGTGGCCCAGGTTAGTGCCACACTGAGCCGCTTGCCTGGGCACAGATCTGAAAGCTGTTGCTCTGGGTTACCCATGTGTCTTATCTGTTGAGGCAGGAGAGGGTGTGCTGGGTGTGTGAGGGAAGGCACTGTGCCCACTGCAACTCATTCAAGCTACTTTTTGTCCAGAAGTGACAGTATGGCCCATGCTCTTCCGAACAACTGCAACAGGAAAGCCCTGCCCATCATCTCTCACTCTATTTCTCCTTCCTTCCCTCTCCCCGGATTGGGCACCACTGCCCGAGAACAGTGGGAACATGCTCGTGCGGATATCCTGTCAGGACAGCTCATGCTATGCCCCACCAAGGTCACAGGGAAGACATCAGCCACTCCACAAACCTTTTGCACCTCTGGTGGAGTCTCTGAGGGTCAGGCAGGGTCAGAGCACAGATGGGGCTCCTATCCCATTCCTGTTTAAACACCCAGCAGGTGACTGTTAGTTTTTAGTTTTGGTCTTTTGGCTGCTCTGTCCCTGTGTGTTTTAAGTATGTGTTGTGTGTAAGGAGGGAGTAATACTGATGTTTTTCGGAACCACTCATTTTCCTGTCTTGTTTTTTTCACTTTTCATAGCATTATTACTCCATTAATATTCCTGAAAGCCAAGCTCTACTCCAATGGGTTCTCATGATTAAAGACTAAATGCTGCAGAGGAGATGACAGTCCTCACATGTGCCAATGAGTCAGTGAATTCCTTTGTGAAGCCTAAGTCCATCCAGATGTTGACCTCAGCTCTGATGCTATGTTCTTTCCTTATTTTCCTCTAGCATTGCTGGGTCTATTTAAGATGGGTATGACATGACCATCAATGAGGAAAGACAGGCTCTCTAAGAGGGTAAAATGCTTTCCTTATTTCTACAATAGGATTGTGAAGCTCTTTCCACTGCCGTAATTCTTGGCTGTTGCCTTAAAAATGCTTGTGTTACAAATATTATTGCTCATTTGGTGCTATTTGCATTACGCAGGCCTAAATGCCTAAAGGCAATCTAAGTATCTTTCCATGGGTCTAATTTGGATTTTCAGGCTTTTTCTACAAATAGCTATGGGACTACACTGGTGAGCAGAGCGTACAGAAAAGCAAAGACCTGTCTGCATATGGCTGCTAGAAATGTTCTGCTTTCACAGTCTAAACCCAGTATTTTCATTAAATACAGAGGGAGAAAATAGTATTCTGCTTATCTAGATCTCCCCAGCAATTTTGCTTTTTCTTTACTTTTCTTTGCAATCCATTTCTTAGAAACAGGACTCTGAATTGCACTTCTGAGCAGTTGCTGAGCTAAGTATTTCCTTGCTGTGGATCAGGGCAGCTCCATCATCTTCCACTGCAGGCTGTATTGCAGCAGGCCAGGAAGTGCACTGCTCCTGAAGGTCAGTTGTGATGAGACCAGAGGCAGGCATAGAGCACTGCCTGCTGCACAGGTTTTAGTGGGGCTCCAACAGAGGCTATAAGGATAGTGCCAAATGAATCATGTTCTAGGCTTTTCCTTTGCCTTCCCCACCCCTCTGGGTGACACAAGCCACTTTTTCATGATGCACATCAGCAGAACCGGATATTTTTTCTAGGACTTTAATTTAAACAGATTTCTGGAATCTGATCTTCAGAAACATTTACTCTGCCAAGTCCCCTCCCAGATTTGGGACATTTTCTTAAATGGTATTTTGCTTTCCTGTTGTGGGATTCAGCCTGGTGATGCAGGGACTATAAATGGGGATTCCCTAATCTCAGCCTGCCCAGCAAAATGGAGCTCTCAGGAAGTTCCTCTCCAGCTGTCATAACATACCTGCACCGTACTGACCTGCCACAGTGTTGTTTCCTGTTAAGATATAACTGGTCAGCTGATGAGGAGGGCTTTAGAATGGGAGCAGAGTGAGCAGAGCAGTGCACCTCTGGCACTGTTTAGTCTGGATACCCTTATTCCTTTGGTACTGGGATTTGCCCGGTTTTGGTTAGGGCACCAGGCTCTTAGTTACAGATGTTTCACACCTGGTTGCCCATGCACACATGAATCCTAGGCCTGCCGCTAAGCTCCTGACCCCTTTTCCAGGTCCCAGTGGCTTTCACTCCCTGTTCCAAGCCTTTGCACTTCTGTGTTTGCACCAGGCATTGCCTCCCTGAGCTGCAGCATCAGAGGCATAGTGTCTTCTGCATGTGCAGCTTTCTGGTCCCAGAGGTAGCTTTGGCCCCTTCCCCAAATTGCCCCAAATACTGCGCTTTAAGTAGAGGGAAGGTAGAAAAGTGCCAAGGGCGGGGACAGCTGCAAAATGGCAATTCTGACCAGATGCAAAACCAGGATTCCAGTCTCTAGAGCCTCTGTGCCGAGCTCCTTCCACCTGATTGTGCTGAATATGCCTGAAGGCAGCTGTCAATAGGCTGGAGTAACTTGAAGTTACTTGAAGTCTATGATACAGTTAACACATACTGGCATCTCTCTGTTTACTTTCCTCTGTAAAACACTTACTTCTACTCTCTACTTTTCTCTCCTTCTTGCTCTTTCTTTTTGTTTGTTTGTTTCATGATCTCTGCCAAAAATACATTGATTTACTTGTAACAAATCATGCCAGGATCAGAACCGCCATATCTGAATTTATGGTCTGATTTTCAAACAGAGTAATTTCCTGCTATTTTCCTGCCTCCTGAGTCAGAGCAGTATATTTCTACATACTGCCAGGCACGGATAATTCTTATTTAGAGATGAAGCCATTCCAAACCAGAGCCAGTATGTCTTTCAAAGGCCAAGTATTTCAGTTCTTATTCAGGATTTTAGTTGTAATGGTCCAGACATGTTTTCTCCTGGGCTGTACATTACAGCTCTCGTGATGTTCTTGATTGCATTTCAGAGATGCAGAAAAAGTGATGGAGGTTACTTTGCACTGCTTTTCAGAGGTGGTGTTGGGATGAGTTTGAGTTATTTGTTTATGAGATTAGTTTATACAGTACTGCTGCAGAGCTGGTAACAATTTTCATCATGTGCTAGCTGTCCGTAGAGCATCTTCAAAAGGGATCTGCTCTATCTCATGGCAGAAAGTAGCACAGGTATGAAAGGAACTCCAAACACTTAAAAAGGCGGCACACAAACAGACTTTGTCCTCCTTTTCGACAATCTATCTTGACAGCACTGGTTTGATAATCAGCAGCTTCTGTGAATTAAGCCAACCCCATCTGGCTTGGTGACTCAGGGATGTAAGGCAGGAGGGAGGGCTTCTTCCAGTCAACTCATTGACTGCTTATTTTCAGTCTCAGAGGCCCATATCACATCTGGAGTTTTCCCAGTCATGGGTTTTGGTTTTGGATTCATAGTGTGACAGCATAGGGAGGGTTATTTTACCATCCAGAATTTCCAGTAGTGGACTGTGGCATTCAAAATTAAAATAAAACAAACAAACAAAATAGTCATCCTTCCTGCAAAGCGTCATCTGCTCTTAGGGGTACAAGAAAAAAGAACCACAAAAACCACCACCACCAAAAAACTGTCATCAATAACTTCACAAAATTCCACAGGGACAGACAATGCAGGAGCCTGACGTTCTAGGTGAGTATGAAGTAAATGTAGTCTTGCAGACATATACGTTAAGATGCTGAGTTCCTCATTAAGTGAAAGCCCTGAAATCCTCCCAAACAGTAAGCATCAATTTTCTCATTGGAAGAAAACACATTAAGGGACACTCACAATTTAATATGTTCAGTGCTGACCCAGATCAAACTGTGGTATTCTGTGTAATCCCTGACGAAAGGCAAAGCAAAGAGCTACCTGGAGGACCTCCAAGGCACTGGATATGAGACATCCTCTCAAACAAAGTTCAGCTAAGGGAAGGTCCCAGACCCATGCCAGATGATAAGATAGGAAAGAAGGAATTAGCTTGCTCAAGAGGTCCCTCTAAAGGAAGGGATGGTATAAGATGGGGAAGAAACTCAGCCTGTCCGTACTTTCCTCAATTAGAGCAACAGGTGGCTCTCACACAATCTTTTATTTTACTTAAAGTGTTTTATGAAGGCTTCCAGGTGTTTCTGTATCTCTTTCCTCACTGTTTCCTTTCTAGGAGTGGTGATCTGCAGCTCTCAGGGAAGGGTTTGCACCCTATTGGTCATCAGTCTCTGACAATAGGCTGGCTGTGGACCTTTGGATTTTCCCACTGACCTCATTTTCCAAGGCTGCATTTTCCACATCTGATGGTTTCAGGCTTGATCTTAAAATAACTTTACCTTGCAGTGATTCACCCATATATAAGGTTGAGTTTCATGGCCTCTTCTGAGTCAGGGTGTGTTTTGGTTGCTCCTCACTGATCACTACTCAGTTTGCCCCCAGGAGGGCCTTTTGACCATGCTCTGATCATTTTTCTTCTGCTCTAGTCATATTGAAATGTGTTTCACACCCAATATCTGTCAACAAGGGGGGAGAGTTGAGGATATCATGACAAGCCGTGACTTGGAAAGGTTTAGTATTAGGTGCTTATGTATTTTCCAAAAACAGGTACAACTCTGCATTGCCATGGTGACATAGCCGTTCTTAATTCTCCTAAGCAACATAAATTAGGGGACTTATTGGCCAGAGAAGGAAAGCATGGACCCAGAGGCCCAGGACACATAGTCTTCATGAGTTTGGATGCCCACTTAGTCCAGGGAGAGAAACCATCATTCAAAAATTGCTAGGTATTGACATCCAAGAGCAGGATTTAAACTAAAAAAAAAAAGAAAAGAGTTTTAATCGATACAACAAACACAAATCCTCTGTGGTTGGTTGAGGTTTTTTTGTCTGCATGGTTATTTCCCACCTATATTCTGGTTTCTAAGCAAGAAAGGAAGACCTGCCTCTTTTTTACTAACCATGTATGTACAGAACAAGGTTAAAATTCAATAATCAGTGAATTTTAAACCAATGAGTAAACCCCCTCCTCCCAAAAAAAATCCACGTCTCTTGCAGGCAGACTAGAGGATGAGCCTGTTTCATTTTTTCTTACATGCTGGCATTGGCTGGCTTCAAACACCTTGCCCAGTATTGCAAAGTTACAGGATGTAATGTTACCACATATCCTGAATTTAGATTTTAGTAGGAAACAAAGGCTCTATGTCATTCTATTGGGGAATTCACCAGTATTCCTGCCAGCTCATCATCTTCCTAAGGTTGCCAAGTAGTAAGTGATTAATTGCCATGAGACAGACGAGAAAAAAAAATCACAAGATATGACAGAAAAAGAAACATTTTGGAAATGAGCTTATACAATATATGTTTGCTCACACTTTGATATTTGAATCCTTTTTGTTCACATCATCAGGCTTTTGACAAAAGTTCTGATGTCTGTGTGCATGCCTAGTTTATCATGAAAAGAAAACGGAGACTATCTGGTAACAGTGAGGAGTTCGGGGGCTGAGGATTTAAGGAAAGCAGCAGCTATCACAGGAATTGACAACCTGCATGTCCTTTAAAACAGAAATGCCTAAACTGTGGGTCCCGGCTTGTGTCTAAGGCTGGTTCACCTGGGTCGTGTTTTCAGCTGAGATTGACTTTAGAAGGTCGGAAAAGTCATAGGAGCTGATATCAGCTAGTGGTCCCAAATCACTTGATACCAAGCTGGGAGCTGCATATGGGACTAGAGGGATCATTACCATGACTTTGGCATCATCCCTCCTTTCCTCCCATGACACAGCCTGAGTACACTGTCAGACTAAAGCTGGGAAAAGCTGGGAAGAACATGCATGGGCAGGAGAGTTTGCTTGGCCCAGTGTAATTCTATGTTAGCTCCTTCTTAAAAATATTCCTCAGAAGCAAATTTATCTGCCAAGTTTTAGCATGACATGAAATATGTACAGCCACATAACACTCCACCTCATTCCAAAAATGGAGAGGGACTAAGAAAAGACCAACTCAGGTTTAGCTATCGCAACACAGAGGTCCTGAACGTCAGTCAGACAGGGGCAGGCTGTGATTTTACCATAAAGTTTCAGCTGCAAAGATCCCTCCTGTGCTGAGAACTGGGAAGGATGTATGTGGGAAGGGAAAAGAAAGGAGAACAGCTAATGTGGAGGGCAAAGGGGGTGACAGCATGGGACAAGAAGGATGCTGGAGAAGGATGGAGAGATGTGAAGCCTTTCAACCCCTGTGGCACCTGTCCCAACCTTGGACTCACTTGTGTTTCAGTGGCTTGTTTTACTGTCATGGCTTTGGGAAAAAGAGCCTGTTTACAGGAAACAAGCTGGCTGTGCTTCCCACAGCCTTGCTGGGTTGGGCTGGAGGCAGAAGCTGGCTCTTTTTGCTGCTGAGAAAGCTCCAGCTTCTAGGGGTGTGTGAATGCTGCAACTCACTTCTTCCCAACCCTACCTCCTTCCCTCGGCACTGACACTTCCCCACCCCAGCCTCAGCCACATGGGTGTTTGCAGGTTTTGTGGTTCCCAAAAGGGCTGAAGGATCCCTGGAAGCTGCTGGCCCCATGTTGTGGCTAAATCTGTAGGGACAGACCCCTGCCCGGTATTAGCATCCCTTGCATCCTTAGGCTTCAATGAAGAGGTTTAATGAACAGATTTCCTGTAATAGATGGCAGCAATGACAAGAAAAATAAGATGTTGCACCACATCTTGGCAGGAGTGGCTCAGAAGGACAATTCAGGCAGCTGTCTGTCCTCTCCCAGGCCTCTCCCTCTGTTCCCATGCACACTTGCTTACGGGTCATGCTGAGGGCTGAAGAAAAAGCTGTGGACTGTCTTCTTAGTAGCAGGCACAGAGGTTATCATTCCAGCCTTGAAAACCAAGGCTGCAAAGAGGGAAAGGGGGAGGTGACATATTTTGGTAGAAATGAGTATTTAAAATACATCATATTTATTCTATTGGCCTCTTCCCTACCTCCCTTGCAGCTTGTAAAACTCCCGCTGTCTCCCTTCCTTTTCAGGCAAATGCTTGGCTTGTTTCTCCCAGCGCACTGCATTCCCGTCACCCTGTCCCTGCGGCTACCAACCCACCTCCTAAAGCTTAAAGAGGAGCTTGTGGGCCAGCTTCTGCCCCAGTCCTCGCTGCTGCTGTTGCTTGACTTGTATACAGCAGTATGCGTTGGATGGAGCTCCAGCTCCTGACGAACAGAGGGTGCCAAACCGCACGAAGCTGGGGTTTGGCAAAGTCCAGCTGCTTTCAGCCGGAGAGGCAGGGAACGCCGGGGGCAGCAGCCCCAGCACAGTGGGTTCGTCACAGCCAGGAGGGGCTGGTCCTGGAAAAAGGGAGATGTCCCAGTTAGTCATCGCCCACCCGCTGGTAGCTGGGAGGCACTCTTGTAGCATCTGCTGCTCGGCAAGGCACAGGCAGGGTCAGCAGTGGTGAGGGCTGATCCCTGAAGAGCGAAGGGCCACTGTTCCAATCCAGCTACACATTCTCCACTCCCCACAAGCCATGGGGCTGCTGCCAAGAGTCAGCAGTCAATAAGCTTAATGCTGTCATGATGTTTACTCAGTGCCTGTTTAAAGACATCAGGGATGGCGATAGCATGCACATTGCAGTATGTGGCTGTGCAAAAGGAGTGGGACACTGACAGGAGGAAAAGGGTGTCTGGGATGACAATCCATACCTGCTTTTTACATGGCTTGCCATAGCTCCACATTCCAGGTATTTCCAAGAATCTCAGTTTTAATAACAAACTAAAGACATTGAAAACACATTGGATTTACTCAAAGATACACAAAATGTGTGTATACACAAAAAGAGCTTTCCCATTCCCAAAAGCGAAGGACAACAAAAAGGGATCAAAAAGTTTCTCAGGTATTACACAAGTACATTCAACAGGCAAGAGATACTTGAGTAGGATGTTGTTTTTCACAAGCTGTTGTTGTGTTCCTCACTTGTATCACCGAAATACACTTTGGAAACACATTTCAGAGGAAATCTAGTTTTGAGAAAGCTTTGGGTAATTGTTCATATATACAAAGCAAATGGATTCTGTAGGAATTTATCTTCAGTAAGGACTGATGGAAACTGACTTAAGAAATCAGCTGCCTGTCTGGGATTTCTGGGACACTTCTGCTTCAGCTGTCCATAGATAAGGTCTCCAGAACAGAGATATCTCTGTGATAACTGCAACAATACTAATAACAGCCAAAAATTAGCTAATTGGAAGTTCAAGTGACAGCCTGGAGAATAGCTATACAAGTTTTGATCTCGTGTCACATGTTTAGCCCGATGGGAAAAAAGTGGAAAACAAAAGTCATGAGACAAAAGGAGCGTGGACCTCATCACTAGAGCCCAGCACTTGCAGCTTGCCTTGGGATTACACTTGTGCACTGAACCGTACAGGTTGCAGATGCCTGCCAATGTCTGTCTCTGCTTCCCCTTCACCTCCATTTCACAAAAGAAGGTCTACAGTACTCTCTTTTATTTGAAGACCTTTAAAAATCACACAGAATATTCCATGGCTGCAGACCTAAGCCATCCTTCCCTTGGGAAACTGCTAGGTAGGTTGTATGTAACCCTGGCATAAGACATTGTCCTACAGTCTCCTAACTTTGACCCTTTAATATGTCCTTTCATTGCCTGCAAGAAAAACAGACTCATAAAATGCAACTCATTAAATGCCCACGCATTGTGAGACAGTACTACTAAGCCTCTGCTGTTAAGACTTTCAAATTTCACATGGTATTAAAAAGTTTACAGGACACTTGGTCCTCTTTAATATTGCAAAACAACCTTTTGGGTCATTTGTGCTATAAACTAGCAGTGAAAGTGAACCAAAGAAACCCAGATTTTATTGTAATCCATGTTACTAGGAGTCGTGCTTTAACACTTCAAGACTTGGCCTGAAGGTAAAGAAGCAGTAGCTTTTACAGACTTTTTTCCAGCAGAGAGAGAGGTTGGCAAGGTACAGAATGAAATAATCCAAAGAATGCCACCCCAAATGCACTGAATCCCATGGAGAATTTGATGCAGATTGCTTAGAAATCTCGTCATTTTTTCTGCCAAAGTGCAGATCAGGCAAAGTGAGGGAAAGGTCTTTCTAATTTAGTCCTAAGGATCCCATTTTGAGGCAGTTTACCAGTATCAAAAGAGGCAGCATTTTCCTTTACTGTTCTAGAAAAGTGGAGGCAGGCACTAAAAAGCTCCTTTCCACACAACAAAATGCATCTTGGGTATCACAGATTCATCTGCATCTCATGCTGTCCAGGGCTTTTCTGCAAAGACTCTTCAGAAGCCTTATTTGTATGATCAAGGACATGTAATGTTAACATAGCTGAGAGAACTTCAAAACAGATACAATCTAGCAATGTAATCCGAAAACCTGTGGGTTTTTTCACTTCATCAGCTGGTTTCAATGCCTTTCCAGCTCGATTTTGTGTAGGCAAGAAAATGGTGAAAACAGTTACAAGACATTTGTGAGGGATTTGGCTCATGCAAGTGTGAGTTTTGAAAAATCTCTTGAAAGCCACCATTAGAAACCTTCAGGGAAGAAGGTAATTCCTACCCACTAGCTCTTCCATATGGAGTTTTATGATCATAGAAGGATTAGTCAAGAAAGGTAACCAGAAACATTGATTGGACATGGGGCAAAAATGGATATTGCAAGAAGAGTTTTTGGATCACCACTAGGTGCTGGAGATCTGAAATCTCTGCAACATGACCATGTGTGGATCCTTTCTTCATTCAGTGTCATTACTTAAAAAGCAGGGCTTTACTTGCTGGCTTGTGTCAAAACAGGTGTTGAGCAGCTTGATGCCTTAAATGCTGTGATATTTCAGGTCATCAAAGCCTGCTGAGAAATGTGTTCCCAAAGGCTTTGGGGGTGTGTCAGCTCACCAGCCATCAGCTCCTGCCCACGACAGAGGGTGTGCAGCAGAAGGTACACATAACGTCCATGTTCCAGGCATGGTCCTGGACTGATTTGGGACCAGTACATTCAAGCAGGTGGGAGACAGGTTTTTGTGTAAATGGTGGTGTACATGGCTCCAACCGTCCAAGCTTGTGACATAAGACCAGTCATTAAAATACTACAGTGACACTGTTTATAAACTCGAGGAACTTGGTGACCCAAGTCAATGATATGTCTGTGTGAACGTGCCAACCATTCATATTCTGTCCAGTACCTACCTAATGAAACTGTATAACTCTGAAACAAACAAAGCCTTAAATCACCCTGCTTCATAATTTAAAAAAATAAAATCTTGGTAGAGTGTTAAAAATATTTGTTGCATCATGTTGCTGAACAAAACAGAAAAAGGGATCTTCTACTGCCCTCATGTCCATAGAGTTCAGGGCTGCTAAATTAACTAGGTTGCTGGGTTTTATTAGTATTTGTTAAGCATGTGCAATATGATTGAAAAGACACAATGCAGTTCCCGACCTCAGATTCCATTTAAAAAATTGGACAGCAAATGACAAGGAGCTCAGAGAAGATCAGAAGAAGTAAAGTCTGCTTTAGGAGTAGAAGGATTTATGCTGTAGCCTGGCATTTTATTGTCTGTGTTGGGCTCTGCTGGGAGTTTGTCATTGGTTTGTGCCAATGCCACAGAGCCTGTGCTAGTCCCAGAAGGATTTTGATAGAGAAATATATGGGAACTTGACACTCTGAGACAAGGAGGTTGATCCTTGGCTGTAGAGAAGGAAAAGATCAAGGAACTGGAAAGAAAAAAGGAAAGTGGCAAGTGGGAAATCTTTGCTTAGGGTTGCAGCAATTCCCAAACTTGAAACAAATTATGGCAGTTTTCCCTAATTTCCACTGGCAGCACCTCAGAAGGGTTTTGACTTTTTGGCATGAGGGATACGTCTCAAGTAGAGTCTTTATTTCATAGCCTACTTCATTTGCTCACTGCTATCACAGAGCTCCAGACTGTGGACAAACTTTTAGGTTGTGTTTTCTTCTTAGAGCAGCCAGTGGAACAGCTGGCATAATCAAAATGTTTGGACTATATTTAAGAAGTTCTTGTGAGAGGTACTGGCTGGTGATGTAAAGGAAATTGATGATCTGTCTGGGTTAAATCAATGTACCTGCAGGTATTGCCATTTTTTATAGGTGGAGGGAAAATTTAGTGTGATACCTCAAAGATTAGAAGTCAGGTGTAAGGCAAAATCAGTACCTTAAAATCTTTATTACCAGTGCTGCTTTTTAAGCACAAAGCTGTCCTTCAGAAAAGGTACTAAAGATCGATGCTTTAGTTCTCTTTTTGAATAGCACCCTCTCTTTGTGCTTCAGGTATGATGAATAACTTCAGGGGTGATGAATACCTCTATGCTGTATCACAGTCTGAGACCTAAGCATCCCTGCCCCACAGGCTCTCACTCACACAATTAGTGTCTTTCTCTTTATACTGTAAAAAGGATACGAAAGCACCCTGAAAAAATGCATTAAAAATCAGAATTGTGGTTCAATGGAATAATTCAGCAACAGCATAGAGGAAAGATAATTTCAGGTGCCACCCGTGCAGGACAGGTTGTCAAACTTGAAAGTACAGGCTTACTCAGGGCTGAGCCCAAAAATATACATGGGGATCATGATATGGAAGCAGCTATTCTGCAAGAAAGTGTGAGAACCTTTCCCTGAGGAACCCCTACCCCAGATCCACACGAGTACAAAGGAGAAAAGTTAGGCCTGGAGGTGTTGCCAGAAGGGTAACATACCTTATGTAAAGCACATTACAAAAGCAAATGCTGAGCTAGCAAGAATCTCTCTCTAGTAGCAGTGGGAACCCCCTCCTGCTTTATTTTGTGAAGTATCTTTCATATCTTCTGCCAAAGACTTTAGGCGACATCAAGTTTTGCAAGGAGGCGAGTAATAATAGAGCCAAAACTTGGTTCGGACTGCCAATAAGGAGTCACTGTAGCCTGGAACAGTGAAAGGTCATCCACAAAGACATGAACACACATTTTTTTGCCCCAGATTCTGGACCAAGTGTTCTGAGGAAGAAGCAAACAGTTGGGCTGGGTCCAAAGCATGGGGAGAACTTGTAATTAATCTTTTTGTAATTCTTTTCCCACCCTAAATCGTCTACATTTCCTGCCTCACTTAACTCTTTCCAAAGTATCCTTCTGCAATGTCACAGTTTCTGAGGCTTGATGCAGACCAGATACAGGCCAGATGGTCCCCTGAATGCCACCCTTAGGCACCTCTTATGGGTGACTGGTTTTTGGTGTCACAACTGCCACTTTCCAAGAGTGCTCTAAAGCTTGGTCTGAAAAATTCATCTTGCCCTTGAGCTTCAATAATTGCCTGACAGTCATTTTTTTCACCTTTACTGGGCAGCTGAATAGCAACTTCTTACACAGCTGCACATTTTTAGGAGCAGGTTCAACAAGATGGTACAATAAAGCTCACCAGCGTGCAGCCATACGCATAAACCTGTCTCCAGGGGTAGCCAGCAGGCACTCTGTGAATCACAGAGTGTTTTGAATTAAAAGAAATGTAAACATATTTCTAAGTTTAGAATTTCATCTCATTTACTTGCCTTTGCAGCAATGAAGTTGGAGTTTCAATTCATTTTTCTCACCTTCTCTGTGCCTCTCTCTTTTCCCATCTCTAGTTGGGACATTAGCAATGAAGATACAACACAGCATCCCCCACACTGCAGCATGGATGGCTGCCTTGTGCTTCTCAGGTTAAAAGTCCTGTTAGTACTTTAAAAGGGAGAAAGAAAAGAAAGAAAGGAAAGAAGGAAAGAAGGAAAGAAGGAAAGAAGGAAAGAAAGAAGGAAAGAAAGAAAGAAAGAAAGAAAGAAAGAAAGAAAGAAAGAAAGAAAGAAAGAAAGAAAGAAAGAAAGAAAAGAAAGAAAGAAAAGAAATAAAAGAAAGAAAAGAAAGAAAAGAAAGAAAGAAAAGAAAGAAAAGAAAGAAAAGAAAGAAAGAAAGAGAAAAAGAAAGAAAGATAGAAAGAAAGAAAGCCTGTCCTGGTTTGAACTGTAAGCACACCTGTGGCTCCCCAAAGGCAGCAAGCCAAACAGCCAGGGGTGCAGCAGGCTCACCTCTTCAAAGTTTGTCCCTTTCTGTGGTTTTGGGCATTTTAAACGTTTTTCAAATACAGATGTACTTGCGGTACTGGAACTGGAAAACTCAGAAGATGTGGAGTGAGGCACACCATGGCTGTGCTTACCAAGCTCATGACCAGCTGCCTTAGTATCTCCACAGAGCTGAACTCTTTATAGCTATGAATGGGGAGAAGTGACCAGTTCTTGCTGTCCAGGAGTGACCATCACCTGGTGCCTCCACATCAGTGGTGCAAAGAGGAGGGTACACTGTGTACTTCCAAAATTTGTTCCCTTCTCCCTATCCCATGGCTCTTTGAGAGCAAACTACCTATAAGCAGTCAACTTCACATTTTTTTGATGTATATATGTCAGTTTCTAAAGCATCTGTCTCTACTTTGTGTTCATTTAGATTAACATCTAGACTAAAACCTAGGTGCAAGAGGTCAAGGATTTCTCAAATAATCTTTCTGTTGTGCAAGGTGATGCTGTTTGTTTAGAGCAGGTACTGTCTCTGCTCTGAAGGAGATAAATTTGGCCTTTTTGCAGTTGGATGGTTTCTGGGGTGCACTTCAGAGGTTCTTTGGCAAGGCAGATGCATGCTTTAAGCACGCTAGAGGAAGGACTGAGGACCCCCAGGCTACTGCAGGAGTGCATTCCACTGAAATGGAAGAGGAATGGATAGGCAAAAAACGCTCTAGGTTTTCCAGTCCTTGAAAAGAAGCGTTCTTCCCTGGAGTAAAAATGGAAACAGCAAAAAGTAAAATTTTATCCTGGTAAATGAAACAGAGAGAAGAGGGAACCAGTGGAATGAGATCGTTGGAAGCACCTTGTAAAACTGTCTGTAATATTAAGCCTTTACAGTGAAGGTCAAAGGCTTGATCTTTTCTTCTACCTGTGTTTCTACTTGCCAAATCTCATCTTAGTGACAGGTTTTTTAATGTGAGAGAAGGATCTAAGTGATGGATGATACTCCCACCACCTCCAAAAGCCAGGGGAAAGGTTCCAGAAAGGAAAGTATGGCAGTTTCTTTCATGAGGGCAAAGAATTCAGTTTCCAAATTTCTATCTGCTCCCTCAGAGCATTTTAGCCTGTTTTTTGCTGTTACCTGCTCTTGGTTTTTGTTGTTTGTTTGCTTTGGTTTCTTTTCTGTTTGCATCCAGTAACGTATTTTCAGTGAACTTGATGCACAGTTAAAGTTGTGTAGTCAAGTGATGAGTGTCTTTCCGGAAGACACCACCAGAAAAGAACCTTTTCTCTGCTTCTCAGCTATCCTGTGCCAGCTTTGTAAGGAGCAGTTCAGGCCCATATGTGTGTTCATTGTGGATTTGGTGTCTCGCTTCACACGTCTACAATCAGAACCTGCTATCCTGGATCTCACACTGCTCCACTGCTATAGTGAAACAGTATTTGCAGTATCCCACAAAACAAGATTAAAATTGTTCTAGGAACTGTAATGGAGACTAGAACAACACGTTGGGCCTCTCTTCATAACAAATCCAAAATAATCCAAAGCCTGCTTATGTTTGGGGAAGTTCAGGTTCAAGTCAAAGACTGATACAAATTCTTCCATTGCTCTGTTGGACAGAGATGCTCAAGAAAGGAGGTAACTTGGTTTTGGAAGCTAAATAAAGGTATGATCTCTCAACAGTCAAGAGGTATGAGCTATAAAGGTGATGCTGCAGAATTCTCTTCCTCATAATTTGGCAAATAGGTTTGTAGAGGACTGAACAGTTAGACTAGCCTGTTGCCAAACCCAGTAAATTCCTTTCTTGTAAGGATGGCACATTCCATAATGAATAGCTAAGATGATTTGTTCAATGAGCCGTTTGCAAAGTGCAGACTCTCTTTAAAGTAAAAGCTGTTACAGGAGTTGTTTCTATTATAACTATTCTGAGCTATAAATACACAGTAAATTATCAGTCAGGTGTTCTCTACATGGCTGCACAGTATTCCTAACTTTGCACATAGGCATATTATTTAACCCTTTCTTTTCTGCTCTCTGGCAATTCATAAGGCAGAAGGGAGGACCCACCATGTTAGTCAAATTCTTTAGTTAGCAGTGCTGGAATACTGAGGGGCGGCCCAGGATAGGACGTGGAAAAGGCTACACTAAAAGAATCTTCTTCTTTGTGTTGATAGGCATGCTTTACACATATCACCATGATGTAGAAACTTGTGATGGTGAGTTTTAGTGACTTCTCATCACCATTTTGACCTCTCCATGAAGAACAGTGGCCCCAAATGCAATATCTGATCTGATTCTGCTCTCTCTTTATGAGAAATCACAGAGTAGTGCTCTCTGCCCAGGGCCTGTCTCTGTAACGGGTCTGAACAAATCCACAACAAGGAAAGCAAAAGCACGACCACTGACAAGGGAAAAATAAAAGTCACCAGAATTGCAAATTGGTTTCTGAGGCTGGGGAATCTCCATGTGACTCTTGAAGATAATTTTTAACTGAAAAAAAGGGGGACTCATTCTTCTTTTTAAAAACTATTAATAAAAATATAGCTTACAGACGCACAACCTCACACTGACATTTAATTCTGAAGAAACAGAATGAAGATTTACTGGGTTGTACCTAGGGCTCCAAAGACAAACAATTTTGCAATATAAGATGGTGCAAAAATCTGGTTGTAAAAATTTGGTTTTGTTGGTTTAAAATTTAATTTCTGCAGCCTTCAGGCATTCAGCAAGGAAGATTGTCTGAAAATTTCAAAAGGCATATTTCAAGGACTGCTCACCAAAATCCAGAACTTAACACTGAAATAAAACTTGCTGACTCTTTCTAGCAACATTTATTAGAAAGATTCTCTCTTTCCAAACAAAAACTGATGCGCTCCCAGGTGGGTGTGGAAGGACCTGGTCTCTTTTTCCCATCTTCACTGGTGACTGTCAATAACCAGAAAGTAGGTATCATTCTGGGAGGTGCTGTATTAGCCTTCCACCTTAGGAAAACCTTTCTGCATAGAAAACCCCTTTCATTGCTTTGTTAAGGTGATTTGCACAGGAGTGTTAAAAAGAGCCATTCAGAGGGTCATGAATTTCACTCAAAGACCTTACACGTGGCACAGATCTGACAGAAAGCTGACAGAATGCACAGACGTGTACAGGAGCTGTGCAAATACTGACTACAAAAACTCCAGCATCTCTAAGAACCTCCAATAACATTTCACTTCAAGGACCCTATATGCCCCTCAAAGCATGGCACTCTAATCTCAGTTTGGCTGTCAAATTCAACTGGTTGTGGTCCAGAACTGGAAATTCAAAGCCCTAGGATGAGTGTATGTGGCAAAAGGCTTTCAGCCAACGAGTCTGGAAATCTGAAATTATGTATTTTGAACTATAAGTAGCCTGAGAGCTGAGATATTTAATAACAATGACAAGAGTCTGTGAATTTCTGGTTTGGAAAGAAAACAAGAATAACTTTCCAAACCATATTCAGGTGTGAAATTTACTATAGAAGTTGGTTGCCTCAGGTTGAGATTCCAGGTTTAGAGACAAATAATAGCCATTTTACTGTCAGAATTGTTTAGAGCAAGGAGAATACAACAACTAGGTCAGAAGGATTTTATTTCTCAACTTCAGATTAAATTAGAGCTGCTCCAAAACCACATTGCTTTAGAAGCGACAGATACATTTTCTCCTGCGAAAAGCCCAGTGTGAGTCTTGGCAGAGAGAAAGGGCTTTTGCTATGTCCATGAAAACATCTGCACGGCTTTCCTGGAACCTGAATGTGCTAGCAGTGGGGACCCAGCTGGTACTGAGAGCAGAGCGGGGGGAGGGAAAATTACCATCCTCCTGGGATGGAAGGCAAATTGGGTTGCGTGGCTCACACCAGCTTTGCATTGACAAACAGCGCTAGCTGGAGTCCCAGAGCCACCAGAGAGTTTGTTTTTCACAAGGTCGTGCAAGGTTCACTCACATCCTTCTTGCCTGTTGGTCCTGAAACTACGTTAGCCCTGTGCCTCTGTTGCTGTGTCTGTGCACATTTTCTATTGTTTAATAAGCAACTGTCAGTACTGAAGTGGAGTTGTTTCCACAGCTAGAAATGTATTTTCTGCTTGGGTTGTTCTCTTTTGGGTATGTCTAGTGCTGCCTATGTGATTTTTCTAGATGGAAGTTATCCACAACAGCTTCTTCAGGCTCTATCACAAGTTTTGTCTCAGAAGCCTTCTTCACACCTGAAATAAAATTCACACTTTGCAAATGACAGTATTAGTTTCCAGTATGCACCTCTGACAGTGTGCTCTGCCCCAAAAAGTCTTCCTTTTAGGTTAAGAAAGGAGATTTATATCCTGTCACTGCAAAAGAGACTTGGACTCTCACCTTTTGGGTTGCTTTGGCTGGACTATTGAGAGAACTTGTCGAGTTTTTTCCAAGGTATGGTATTCCTATAGGCTGATGGGATGGTGCTAGAGTCAGTAAATCAAATTACTATGATCCTAAGGTGCTGATGACCATTCTTTCTGCTGTTTTTTCTTGGCCATAGTTGTGGGGGTTTGTATAAACAGGGAAATTTTATTAAGAAGCCAGAGGAAGGATCAGGGATACCTTGTGGACCAGAACTAGATACATTCTGGATGAAGTGTTGTTCGATATCCCTTTGGAGCCAAAAAATATTGACTAGAACAATGCAAATGGGATGTTGTGAGACTGCATAAAACCTCTCACTCACTGAATCCTAAATAACCACAGCACAGCTTTATCTTCAGTGTTGCTTGGAATTGTATCAAGGAGGCTTTTTTCCCTCCCTCTTTTTCTTTCTTTCATTCCATTTTTTAAAAAAAACCTCAAGGTCAAACAAAACATATGCTTAAAAATAAAGCTTTATCAAGAGAGATGGAGGACTAAAGGGCTTCCTATTTTTAGTAAGGGCAATCTAATCTAAGCAGAAGTTGTTCTGGGCCCCTCTCTGTTTTCCATGAAAGGTAGGTGCTCCTAGGATGGTTCCCAGGGCTTTCCGTGGCTTCTGTTTTCAGATGCAACCCAAGCCACTGAGTTTTATTGAGCAAGTATCCTGGAAAGCCCTGAGCAAAATGAGAGCCAGCTGATAGTCCTAGAATACCAGTACTTTTAGTAAGGTCCTGCAGCTGTATCTCTGGGTTGCGATTCTCATAGGCTTTAAGCCAAGCTCTTTTCCCCAGTCCTCCCCCAGCTACTGATATGGTCCTTGACAGGGGAAAGCATCTGTCCAACTGAAAGCACAAAAAGTGATTAAGTGCTTTCTTAATCAGGGCCTTGTAACTCTTATATTTGACTCTCAGCTTAGTCAAAGCCAGCTATTTCAGTAAATTTAATGTGGAATTGGATGGAAATGGTAATGAGACAGAACTTTTCACTTCTAGGTCATCACTGAACAATTTTTCAGGAAGGAAAACCCTATAAAATTATTGCTGCTTGAAGGCAGTCAAGAGTGCATTTGAAATGTTGAAGCACAAATATCTTGGCTGGTCTGACTGCTTTGTATTGCCAGCGTTATGGGAATTTGCTTGTGAGTTTACTATGCTGAGACAAGAAAATTACTTTTGAAACACCAAACAGACAGCTGATTTAAAGCCTTAAGATGTAGAAAAATAAAACATAGTTCTTCTTTTGTAACCAAGGGAAAAAGAAATTCCTCTCCCATTAGCCTGAGACTTTAAGCTGCATCCCATACACAATGAAAAATTGCAGAAGAGGTCGCTGAGAAATCTGTCTGGTTGGTTCTGACCTGTAATGCCTGGACCTGTCGGGTCTGTGCACTGCTGCTTGTAGGAGGCTGAAGAAAAGAAGGCAAATCATCTAATTGTTGGAAGGATTAAAAGTACTTTACAGAAAAAAAATGCTTTAGTGAGCTACAAAATTATCACCAGAATGTTCAAACTTATTAAAAAAAAGAAATAAAGCCAGATTTCTGGGTAACCTGATGACTCTGTGCTTGGGAAGGAACAATCATTAAGCAGAATGAGATATTTGGGAGTGGGGAGGTAACAGAGAGCCAGGGCTGCAAACCACCCTTTTTTTATTTTAATGCAACAGTCAATCTCATCTAAGTTTGCAGGAAAGTTTGCCATGCCTGGGTCATGTGGAAACCTGAAGCAGGCTGCCCTCCTTTCCATCTCTTCAGTGCTAAGCAATGATCTGCATCCCCTGAAGTTTGGAGAGGAAATATACATAAAGCCTGTAAGTATTTATGACAGCTATAAAAAAGAGCTTTGCGGTAGTTGACATGGGAAGTGATTAAGGTACCTTATAGGCAAAGATTGCAGAAAAGAGGGAGAAGTGATGCCAGAAGAGAATCTGGCAACAATCCCAAGGTAACGATAAGTGACTTTTAGAAGGAGGAGTTGTGGGAGGAAAAGCAAAAAAAATTAAATGGAAGCAGATTGCAAGACTTTTGGCCTTGGGGACTGAGCTACAGAGACTGCGGACTTGCAGTCACAAAAGGAAGGTGATGTCTCACCCCGCTTGTGACTCAGAATTTACTGGTCAAAGCCCACAAAACAGCAGTTCATCAAGATTAACTTGAATTTGAAAGGACTCCATTTCCCAGGCATCTCAGCTTTCTCCATCTGTGTTTACACAAATGGGTCTTGGGTCTCTCCAGGGCTTAGCAAAAAGCTGCTCTATGTAGAAACACACGCATGGGCCATGCTGCCAAGGGGGCTCTCTCTGAGTGCCTGTTTCTTGTTTTCCTATTTAACATTTGGAGCATGTGTTCAGACCTGTCCTTAGATATGACATGAGCACTTGCAGATGAAATGATACCTCAGTTGTCATGATCAATAATGAGTATAAAATGCTACCTTGGGAAGTCTGAGTTTTGGACTCTTCATGTCCCAAATTGTACAGCAGTGGCTTCTGATCAGATGCCCTTGCAAATGGGGAGGAGGAAATGTACAGGCAAGGAGAATGGTGTGCAAAAAGAGAGAGCAATAGAAACATACAGACAAATGTCAAAACTGTTCAGGAAATAGTTGTGAGTAAAGGGTACCTTTACTGAAATTGGACCAGCTACAGGAAAAGAAAACAAGGGCTGAATTCATCAGGACATACTGAACAAATGCTTCAGACACGAAGAATTGGCCTATGTCCTCCCCAAAAATCAGTGGTCTGCTACTTTGCTTTCATCAGAGTTTGCTTATGGTATTTTAGTTTAGGTATTTCAACTGAACCAGGGTGCAATCTGTCTTCTGTTGCATTGCTGTGTTACAAAGATGAAATACGACACAGAGTAAACTCATTGATCTGTGAATACAAAGCACATATATCTTGATAGGCAATTATATTTCTTGATCTTTGGCACTTCTGAGTTTTCTTCGGGTCACACCAATGTCAAGAAGAACTTCAGATGCTGAAGCATGCTTCGGATCAGTGTGTAGCTGTAGGTTCATGTTTGAATTCAGATATCAACCAGCTGGGTTCAGATCATCATCATATTGCAGGAACACACTGGTAAGCTTCTCCAGTGATATTGTTTGAACCTGTTACTATTCATGATTTTTATCATTTACCTAGGTTGAATGAAAAGAAAATATGCTATTAAAAGCAGCAGGTAACATAAACTAGAAAAGATAACAAAAGAGGACAGTCTTGTACTTCAGAATTATCAGATATAAGTGGAAGAATAATCCAGGGGCTTGTGAAGGGCAAAGGTGAAATTCAATAAAGAGAAATGCAAGACACACAGTTCTATACTTAGGCAAGAACAATTAGATGTACAAATAAGGGATGTGAAGCAACCAGGAGAGAAGGATCTGGAGCAATTGTGAACCTCAAGCTGAAGAGAAGTCAGAATTAAGATTGCCATGAGAAATGCAAATGCCATACTGGGATATATAAACCAGAGTACCATCTGCATGACATGGGATGTGATTTTTCTGCTGTATTCTCGTCTCCAATTTTGGTCACTGTTGTTCAAGAAGGATGAAACTGGTTGAACAATGTCCAGAAGAGAGCAACAAGAACGATTAGAAGTCCAGAGAACATGACTAATGAGGAGAGATTGAAATATGGGAGTTATTTGGTCTACAGAAGATCAGCCTGGGAAGGGATATGATAACAGTCTTTAAATACATTAAGAGGAAGAGAACAATTTGTTCTTTATGTCCAGGGTGCAGAGAAGGGTTAAAGTATGACAAGGGACATGTATGTTAGATTTCATGAAAAAAACTTTCCTAATAGGAAAGATAAATGAAGCCCTGAAATAGCCTGATATTTGGACTTCATGAGAGATTTTTAGAGACAGGTTGGACATAGCATGTCTCAGGAATGACAGCAGGAGGACAGGTTTTGCCTGTGGGCAGGCAGACAGAGTTGATGGCACTGAAGAAAGTCACTTGCAGTTCTATTTTGTGCACTGTCTATGAACAACTGTGACAAGTTCTTGCTAAGATATGACAATCACGGTTATATGGAATTTCATAGGAGTAATGGGTAATTCAGGCTGTTGTTTTTGCCCTTCTGTACAAACAAATATCATAGTCACAACAACAAACTCAGGCATCTCCTCAGGTTTCCAAACTTAGTGCACACACAAACTCATATACCAGTGGCCAAAATGCTGCCTTCTACCCTTGGATAAACGAGACATTCAGCAAAGCGGTAAGTAGCTGGACCATAATCCAAATGCCTCAACACCACCTGGATTTCTATTGATATTTGGAAAACATTTACTACATTTTCATGATACTGTGTTCTAGTAAGAGTAAGAGTACAAACTTAAATAGTTTGGGCAGAACTATTGAGCAAAACACCCCATCTCTTTGTGCATAGAAAACTGTACTGCCTGAGTCTTGGGAGAGACCATCCTCATAAGTTTCTATCTTATGCTTTTTAACATTGGAAGTGTCAGCAGGCTATGGATAGGATCCTGAAAGGTGCACAGGTTGTCAGCACTGCCCATGGTTGTGGTAGCCTGCATTGACCTTTGGGATAAAAACAATTACAAGTCGGAGAGGAGCTACTAAAATCTTCATCTAGGCTCCCAATCTGGGCATTTATTTGATTTATTCTCTGTTGCTATATTGCATTTAATGACATATGCTGTATTAGAACCATTTGAATGCATGCTGGAGGCCTCTCAAGGCTGCTGGGACTTGGAGGCCAGTCCTTGCTGAGAGGTGTGGGTTTAGCTACTGCATTGTTTCCTAAGTGGTGGGAAGCTCTAGGTCTGCAAGCATGTTTTTCCCACCCCATTTGAGTCTGGTACTTGCTCCCATCGATACCCGAAAACTCTGGGAGAGCCCCAGCTTACTCCTGTGATTTACGGAGGCTTTTTGTTTCCCCAGCAGCCACAGAAGACCCAGTTATGGCCTACCTTTGCCCAAAGGAATGTACCCCCCCCCACAGTGTGTGCCACAGGCTGCAGTGACCAGCTGTCACCCAATCCCTGCCACAGGCAGTGGAGGAGGGCAGACCTCCTGCCATCCCAGCGTGACTCGGAGAGGAGAAATCTCTCCCTGCCACTCCAAATAGAAATAAGCTAAATTATGCTTCAGGTGAAGCTAGGAAGAAGGATGATTCAAGGCCTCTGAAGGTAGGCAGAAGTGAGATAGTCCATGGGATAAACTCAGTTTTAATTTGCCCTGCTCTGTGGGCAGGGGGCAGCTGTGATGCACCATTTTGTCACAGGAGCCCAGGAAAGCAGTTTTGTCACTGTTAGTAATGAATGTCAGTTCTGTTATTACAGCCCCAGAAGGAGAAAAAGACAGAATTGCTGTGCGCAGAGGGCAAAAAATTTCCATAATTTTTCCTTTCCCCCCTTCTCTGTGCACCATCCTCCCTTCTGCTGCCAAAGAAAAGAGCCCCTCAGAGGTTACCCTCCGCCTTTCTTGAACTCACATGACTTTGCTGCTTCGGATCCTTCACCCCCTGTGTTTAACCGAGGTTATGAAAACCAAGCTGCTTGCTCTCTGTTTGTTTTCAGTGATCTTCTCTGTGTGCTGCCAGCAGTCAGAACCATGGCCTTTCCCAATACAGGGCATCACAGTGAGCTCCGAGTGCACCCAGGGTTGATGGGAGAGGTGCAGGAGACAGCAGCCAAGCTGAGCTTATGTAAAAAAATTCAGGTCAAGGCCTCACCCAGATTTACAGTGCTTTGTGTTCAAGGTACTGCTGATTGAGCTTAGGTCATGTTTTTCCTGCTGCTCTGAGGCAGAGACCAGCTGCAGGGTACAATGCAGGGACACAGTGGCTTTCAAAAAGCATGACCAGTCAGCTCTGCAGCTGCACTAGTCTGTACCCTGGATGCAAGAACCAGCAGCAGCTGGGATTTGCACTGGAGCTATTTCCATAATCCTCGAGCATGCTGCAGGTATGAAATTGTTTGTGG
Organism: Callaeas wilsoni; assembly: GCA_013398955.1. NCBI lineage: Eukaryota > Metazoa > Chordata > Aves > Passeriformes > Callaeidae > Callaeas > Callaeas wilsoni. The sequence goes on along the minus strand of VWPU01000031.1, from coordinate 370,807 downwards.
AAGAATCCTGGTGGGCCAGCACTTGGGAAATGAATTTGGCAGTTGCCTACAATGATGGCAAATCCCCACTGCACTGCAAAGTAGCATTTCCAAATTGTATTTAGGTGACTTAGAAACCTATGCCCGATCTTCAGGCTTGGCAGGCTCATATCTATGAAGCATTTCTGTTGGGAAATAGGATTCTAAAACTTTTGACACTCAGCACTAAGTTAACTTAAATCCCACTGATTTTGGCATTATTGGAACATAATTTCTTCTACAGCGGCTTTAAAAGGAGTCCTAGTGAGAAGGAACAGCGGGTGAAAAAGTCAGAACAAAAATTAGAAGGGCAATAGTTTATAGATGCATTGCAGGGTAAGATTAGAAATGTATCTATTTATCTCTGCTGTTTCACTGGCTTCTCTTTCAGTTTTGACTTTTGTGGAATATATTTAATCACTTTCAAATGTCAGAGCATGAATGTGGGTGATGCTGTCCCAGATGGCTAGCACAGAGCATGGGCTTCTCACACAAAGCAGGGGGACATGTGTGAACGCCTGGAGGACTTTCTGTGCTGATCCTATTTCGTGACTTCCTTTGAGACCACAAAGCGGTGCATGAGTCCTCCTTTGTACTTTCTTGTTCAGCTGTGTCTTGAAAGCTGGCTAGCACACATCCTAGGGAAGATCCCCGAGGTTGGCTCTGTGCTGTAAGATACTTGTCTTCTATGGTAAGCAGGGCACCTCCACCAGGGAACATCTGGGGCTGGAGATGAATGAGGCCATAGCGGGGAATTCACATCAGCTAGTCCCGAGCTGTAGCAGCCACTCAGTTCTCCATGCAGCTGCACTGCACAAGAGATCAAGCTGTGCCTTGTATTTTGACATGCAGTTCAATGAGAAGAATCAAGCAAGGTTGTTATTCCAGAGCTGGTTATTGATCAGTGCTTTGTTTTCTTTTTTTGGGTGGAGTGTGGGAAGTCTAAAGCTCATAACACAGTTTTTCTATAGATTTTTAGTGTTTCTATTCCTCACCAGCCCACAGACACAGGCAGGCTGTGACCACTTCCCTGGGGAGCCTGTTGCCATGCCCAAACCACCTTCTGGTGAAAAACCTTTTCCTGATATCCAACCTAAATCTCCCCCAACTCAGCTTGGTGCTGTTTCCTCAAGTCCTGTCAATGGTCATGAGAGAGAAGAGCGCTGTACTTGCCCATCCTCTTCCCTGATAAGAAAGTTCAGACTGCAATGAGAGGTTCCCTCAGTGTCCTCCAGGACAAATGGGCCAAGTGACCTCAGCTGCTCCTCAAATGACTTCCCCTCCAGGCCCTTTACCATCCTCATGGCCCTCCTTCGGATGCTTTGGACTTTGACAGGGGAATGTTGACCTAACTGATCCATAACGCCAGTGACCTATAGTAAGATATTTGCCTTTGTTGGTAAACATCACTCCAGGCCAGGAATTTGGATCAGAATGTGGCAAAGCGTTAAGAAAGCTTCTGGTGCCACATGAGCTAGGCTGTCCTGCCAAAGACAGAGATGGTATCTGCTTTGGTACAAAGATTAAGTTTTGATTTGTGTTTTTATATTTCATTTAGCATGCTGGTGCCAGTGCCAGTATTAACCTGTAAGTATTACCGGAATGCAAATCTTAAAAGTAGTTTTTGCATTTGTTCTTAGGGCCCTTCATGCTAAAGTTTTATTTCCTGTTGACCAGGAACTGTCCACACTAGCTTTTTGCATTTCCTACATGAAAGAACTTTACCCAGATTTCAGTCAACTTAAATTATTTGTTCTTGGAAGATACAGGGCTTGAAATGTAAAGAATTTAAGTAATGAATTTTCTACCTTTGCTATCAACTGCTTTTTTTCCCACTAAATAGCCATGGACCAGGTAGGGAAGGTCTTGGTTTACCTAAAGTTCTTGGAATAGCTTTTGTAACAATGCTTTCTATGGTAGAGGTTCTCATCTAGTGAACTCACCATTCTGTCCTTGTTGTTATTGCCAGCTTATCATCATCAACAACTTATCATATGCTAGGAAAACCCCAAACTTTTTTGTTCTGGAGATGTTTTTGTGCTGCTGTGATTTGCCTTATAATTCTGTTTTCCTCTCCTGTAGCTAGCCTTGGAGAAAAAAAATGTCCTTCTATGCACAGATAACAGAGTTTCTGTTTTAGCTCATGTAACAAAGGCTTGTGTTTTTGTTGTCATGGCTGCCACGTTTTGTTCCCATAGCACTGTCTGTGTGTACGTGGATGTGATTCATTACCTGCAGACACTAGAACCTACACCCTGTCCTGCTGTTTGTATTCAATCTGCTTCCCTGTAACAGAACAAACAAATATCTCAGATCTGCCTCTTGGTGGGTTCAAGCCAATGTCCAAGTTGTTTGGCTGTGATCCACCTCCAAGGACCTATCAATTAATTTACAAAAGCAGGGTTGACAAAACCATGGAATATTCTATTGTGAGCAGAAGTCAATGCGTGTTCTATATTCTAACATAAACTGGTGTCCTCCATTTTCATGTTATACAAGGCAGCATCCACAAATGTATGATCTTAAAGATTATTCAGAGTAAAAGCAAAGGAATAGATCATTCCTGTCATGACAAAAGAGCAAAATTTAACAAATTTAAAAATGCCAGCTATCAGTTGTAGGGGGGGAATATGTCTTGCCTGAGGTTTTCCTGCAATTCCTGAATGATTGGAGTGCTTGGTGTAGTGCCTGCTGTACTGACTGGAGAGCCTGGACTGCCACATGCAAAATCAAATAGCAAAATGCCCAGTAAGTTTATGTATTCTCTACCTGGCCCATGCAAACAAAGCATGCCCATTTGGATATTATTTTTTTACAGAATCACAGAATCATCAGGATTGAAGGAGACCTTCAAGATCATCTACTGCAACTACCAATCCAGCACCACCATAATCATCCCTAACCATGTGCTCAAATGCCACATTCAGACATATCTTGAACACTTCCAGAGACGGTGACTTCATCACATCCAAGGGCAACTTATTCTGACGCCTGACCATTCTTTCAGTGATACTTTTCTTTTATATCTAATCTGAGCCTTCCCTGGTGCAAATTAGGGCCATTTCATCTCATTGTTTTGCTTGAGACATGATAGAAGAGACCAAAGCCCACCCGGCTACAACCTCCTTTCAGGGAGTTGTAGAGAGTGATGAAGTCTCCCTTGATACTCTTTTCCAGGCTAAATGCCCTTGGCTTCCTCAGCTGCTCCTCATAGGACTTGTTTTCCTGACCCTTCACCAGCTCCACTGCCTGTCTTTGAACGTGCCCCATCACCTCAACATCTTTCTCATAGTGAGGGGCCCAAAAGTGAACACAGAACTCAAGGTGTGACCTCACTAGGGCCGAGTACAGGGTGACAGTCACTGCCCTGGTCCTGCTGGCTACACTATTTTTGATACAGATCAAGATGCCTTTGGCCTTCTTGGCCAACTGGCCACACTATTTGCTCATATCCAGCCAGATGTCCAACAGCACCCCAAGTTTCTTTCTGCTGAGCAGCTCTCAAGCCACTCTTTCCCAGTCTTGCAGCATAAACCCTGCCCTCCCCCGCAAGTTAATATAAAACATATTGCCTGCAAGTAGTTGTAGGTGTACACTTAGGTATCACCTCTGAACATGAAAAATAATCAAAAACTTCTTGTAAATTCACTCTTTTAATGTATAAGTTCACTAATCAGTACTAGAATCTCTTAGGATTGGAGCCTGTTTCATCAGCTCTTACGAGTATAAAACAGAACACTCACAGTCTTCAAAGTGAAACCCCTTGCTTTGCCACTAAACCACTCCCACTTGAATTTCCTCCAGAATTCTTCTTTTTTCTTTTTCCAATATCTTTTAGTGCTGGTTCATTTCTCCTCCCCATTTTCCTCAATATCCCAAGAAAAGAGCAAAATTCCCTAAATATTTCTCCAGAATCTCAAAATGTCAAAACTTTGAGATCTGACAATATTTCATTTTCTTTTCATAAAAGGCAATTCCCCTTCCCTTCTTTCAAGCAATGTAACACATTCATTTTGCAAAATTAGCCTCTGAAAAACTACCCTGACTCCTGTTTTTGAAGGAAATGAACTGTGTCCCTCCATGGAAGAACCCTCCGGAATGTACCATTGGAGACAAAGCAATTTGGGAAGACATGTCATATTTCCCATGTTTGAATCCTGCTAAGTGCTTGTCCTTTCTGGTATTTTGTGGCAATAAACTCCATGTGCTAATATTGTAGTGGAGGGTTTTTCAGTCAAGTTGCCACAAGTATAACAAGGTATAATAAGGAGAAAATAGGGAATAATTTAAAAGAGAGGGTATCTACATCATGTGGAAGGTTTAATTCAAGGCTGGATATTTGCCTGAAGAAAGAGTATTTCAAACTGGAATTAGATGAGAAGAGTGTGTTTAGACTCCTAAAGGCTGTGTTAGAACAGAGTAGCCTCTTTCAACTCCTCACGTAGGAAGTATTTCAGTTCCCCAAAACTGCATCATGACTTTCAGCTTTCGTTGGCTGCTGTCTGGATAGATGCCAGCACAGAGGAGCAAAGGGAAAACATGTTCTTTTTCTTTCACTCCAGCTAGAAATCTGGTTTCAAGGAAAATATCTGCTCTGCCTTTCATCGAGCCCAGTGTTGGGCCAGTTGATGTGTTAGGGCTTGGGGATATTCCACGCAGTGTTCTAACAACAGGAACTGATTTGACTGCTGTGCAGCCAAGTGTCCTCTGTGTGGCCTCCTGGGACGGGCAACTGTCAGGTGGCCTTTGCAGGAAACAGTGCTTTCCTTTGCGGAGGCGGAGGTTTGGGTTCTGCTCTGCTTATCTCAGGTAGGTTCCCTCTACAAGGTCAGAGTGCAGGACCCTTCTCATGAACAGGCCATTCACAGCTCTGCAGCAAAGTAAACAAACAGGATCTGATCACAAACAGCTCATTATCTACTCCATTTCCTGAATCATCATATCCAGCTTGGAATGGGAATCCCGTCTAAGCTGGTCATTTTTGGCAAATCGGACTATCCCTTGTGACCAGAAGTGACTGGTTTCTTCCCTTTATTCCCCCACACTCAGCTGAACATAATACAAGATACTTTCCAGCCTCCGTTGTGGGTAAAGACGAGGAACCAAAGGGACTAGGAGCTCCTTCCAGTGGCAGCCCTGCTGGAACAGAGCTCCAAGCAAAGCAATGTGGAGAAAGGACAGAAAACCTGTCATTTGGGCAGCTCCTTTTCAGAGTGGTAACAGCAGCAAAGAAGAGGCCAGATAATGGCAACTTGGGGTGGGAGAGATGGGTAAGAAGCCATGATGTGGGCTGGAGTGCATCCACTAAGTGTTCAGAAAAGAGACGGTTTTCAATAGGATCTTGAAATGCACGGCAATCTAGTAAGCATGTGTGTGTCAGCAGCAAAAGCTCTGGAGTACTCTGGGGATTTTTGTATTTCCTGGAGATTCTGACACAAAGAACAAACAATAGAGGAAATAAGAAGAGCTACATGCCAGTTTCTCTGCAAAACATGGGAAAACATACTTTGTATCAATGAAATATTTTATCTCTTCTGAAATAGGTCAACTTGTGTCAGTCTTGAGGACTTTAAAGCATAAGACAGGACAGAAAATTCAAAATGAAGAGCTCTTTTGAACAGAAGAATCCAAATGTTTGAAAGAATGCTAATTTTTATCTCCGTAGATTTTTCATTAATACACAACAACCACAAATGAACAGTGTGGCAAAGCCAAAAAGAAATGTGTAAACTTGCAAAAAAATCCCATGTGAAAATTTTTTTCTGGGGAAAAAAAATTACATTTCCACAGTTTAAAAACATGAAAAAGTTGGGGACAGAGTGTTTTAATCCTTTTTTGTGTATCTGGGAAAGTGGGTGTCAGCACCACTCTTTTTTCCCTTCTTGGATCCCAGTGGATGCCACAAGAAGCAATTTTCCTAGCCATGCTGAGAGGACATAAATACCACAGAGGAATTTCTTCAGATTCGAAGCCAGTGCTCTGTCATAACATGGACAAAACCTTGGAGGTGCTGAAGAACTAAGAAAAGGAGAAGAGATTCAGGCCTGCATATGGGTTTCTGCGTCACAGCTGAGCCAAGACTGCTCAATCCCGTCACAGGCAAGCAGGAGATCTGAGTCAGTGAGGGTGGTAGAAAGGAATGAGTACATCAGAGCCTCCCAATTGCACATGATGAACCAGTTGGAATATCAGCACAACTCAGCCTTTCCCTCCAAACACACAGAAATTCTTTATGCAATTCTCACTGTGCAGGGGAGATGGACTGTTCTCCATTGGATACAGAGGAATAACATGAAAGTCCAGCATAAACATGCCTCTGTCAGAGCCATCGCTGCCCACCTCCTCCCCGTCACTTACTCATCCCTCCCATGGGCAGAACTGGAGATGAAATAGCAGTGGAAAGCAATAGACAGGCCTGCCCAAAAGGAAATTGAGCAGCTGCTGGAGCCTCAGAGTGACACTGGAGTAAATAACTTGTGTCTGTAATGACAGGAGCTTAGTACATGGATCATCGTGGATATGACAGACACTGGGTCCCTCTGTGTTGTGGACATATGGAAACCAACACATTCAATTAATCCCGTGTTTCTGGACCATGTTGTTGTGTTTGTAGATCAGCTCCAGAGGACAGACTGGAAAGCCCTGGAGCAACCACTGCTGTCTTTCAAGGAGTACATCCAAGCCTCTTTGAAAATACTCAGTGGGGAATGTTTGCTTCAGATATTGTTCTCCAATGCAAATTGCATTTATTTCATCATGGGCCTGGGACAGTGGAGGGAAAAAAGGACTCCTTAGTATAATGGGCTCAGACTGAAGTCCTAAAAGTGAAGCCCATGTTTTGAAGCTGTAGGGAACCATTGCTGGCAGTAGGAAAACACGGATGACAATGGAAGGAATTGTAGGAAACACCTAGTGGGGATAAGATGGCCTGAATAGCACACTGAACTTCTATAGGCAAGGAACAAGAAGCATCACATCAAAGTAAAACTATAATTTATACTTTGTGTAGTAAATTACACTTTAGTTACCCCAAAACAACTAAATAATCACAGAAACTATAACAACAATTTATTTCCCTCTTAAGGTCATGTTACTCAGCAGTTGGCAAAGTGGAGGCCCTTTCTTGCAGCTCTGTTCCCCAGATAGAGCGTCTGTCTTACTAACATTAACCTGTTTCAATTTATAAATTGAAGATAAATTGAAAATCTTGACGCTGCTTAGCCAGAATGTGCTAATTAGAAACTGAAGGGGCATTTTGCAAGGTATGATTCACTGTGCTTGGACAGTGAGTGATAGTACGCGTTGGCAGAAGGTATGCAAATTGACAGCAAAAAGTAATTTGCACCCACGATATCTTCCCCCAAGTATTCTCGAATGCAGGAAGGTCAGAAGTGACAGAAATAGAAAACCTTCTTTGTATGATACATCTTCAGAAAAAGTGGAACGGTCCAATATTGCAGTACACTTTCATGAGGATGAGGTGATTTGCTAACTCAGGGACCACTCAGCCAGAGAGGACATTCTGCATCCTGCAAAGAGCAGACCCTCCCAGCCTGAAGACAGATGGATACACTACCCATTTAAGAGAGTGTCAAGCTAAATGGATAGGCTGCTGCAATGAAGACACCAAAGTCAGAAGAAATGACATGGAGATAAGAACGAAAATTAAAATATGCATGTGAAAAGAAATAACCTGTTGCCAAGGCCAAAATAACCCCCCATCCTGTAGCCTTCACAGACAGAAATTCTATACACCAGGGTCAAGAGTTCCAACCAAGTAAAGGATACTCCTCTCAGATGAACTGGTTCTCCAAAAATTTAGCACTGAATTCCCAGCTGGTAGGTAAGTCAGTAGATGTTGGTGAGAACATGTCTTCCACTAGACAAATAAGACCCTTTTTTTCAGGGTCAAGGAAAGACCAAAAATACTGTCCAGTGCTCATTGAGACCAGCTGGAGCTTTGCCATAGACTTCATTGTTGCAAGATTTCCAGTCCTGCTGTTGATCTGAACCTTGCTCCTAGCAGATCCTCCTGGTCTCCAACCTGAAGCCCACCCATACAAACTAATCCACCAAACATCTTTTTTTGTCATTGCAGGCAACCAGCAGAAGACCAGGCCATGTAATCTATGTGTTCTTTCCTATAGGGACACCTTCATTATCCTGACCCCTGACCCAGGTACCTCTGAATGTCCTATCTTCTCCTTACTTCAGTGAACCCCAGTCACTGATACCTGTTCCCTGCCCATATTGGTCAAAACCTTCTCCAGACTGATTCTCTAGATGTATAGGGTCAGGTTAATCCAAATTCAGACAAGGAAAGAAACTATAGAGGCCTCCAGACACAACATGATGTTGGGACACGTGGGCTGGAATGGTGTCCTACACTGAATAGTGTTGGCAGGAGAAGATGGGGAGAACAGTCTTTTCCAGAAAATTCATGCCTCATGTAGAGATACAGGTCTTCCTGACAGAGCAGATTATGCAGAGCCAGAAGAAAATGCTCATCCAGGCTGAGACACACTGTTTCACCCACAGCCATCTTGGAACTGCTCTATTCCTTTCTACAACCTGACACAACACTGGCAACAAAGAGATAATCAGGAGGGCAATGTCTTCATTTAGAGACTTATGGTTCCCCCTCCTTTCTGGTAAAGACCTAGGCTTGTGGCTGGAGGTCAGCTGGGATGCAAGGGCAGCCAAGTAGCTCTTTCAATCCACAATGGGATGGAGCAGCCATCTTAATAAAAGGGAGAAATAGCTGTTTCCTCTGTGGCTGAAAAAGCTTGAAATTGACCTGGCAGAGCATGCAAACCCTGGTTTGCATGGGAAATGCTCTCTTTTCCCTTACACATGTGCTCCTTTGTAATACTGCTGGGGACTGCCATGCTGCTGTCTGCAGTGTCTAGGTCTTAATTAAGTGCAGCAGGGTCTGTCGACACAGTGGGACAGAACAGGAGACTGCTGGTAAAGCCCTCACTGAACATGGCTCAGACAGTGCAGCCAAACCTGGAGGAAAGTGAAACAGCTAAAACAGAGTCTCATCTCCCCATCCCACAGCATGATCAGAGCAGACTATGAAACCTGTGTTCAAATCTTACTACCCTTTTTGCTCCACCCTTGACCTAGAAAGTATGAGTGTCTCCCCAGATCAGGCTAAAAAAGTGTCTTATAAAGAGCTGAAAATCAAGGTGAATATTACCTGCAAAAAGAGTTGTACTTGCTTGTATGACTTTCACATCATGATCAGCCATTTGCTGATCTCTCCTCCCATTTGTCCCTAGGGTTGCACAAGCTCAGATCCAAAAAATCCCATGTCATACCCCAAGAACAAAGTATTAGACATAGCAAACAGGTGCATACAGAAATAGGAGGACACAAGGATTCCAGCTAGTTTTGTAGCTATGGTTTTGCTGAAATTCAGCATCAAGAAAAAGCTTAAGTGAACAGAACAGGGGATGGATGAAAGCACATAAATGCTGAGTGTGTGTATGGACTACATGTTAAAAGTGCACTGGCTGTGTCAACCCAGCATTAGCTGTTCACTCACTTTTCCGTGGAGGTGGCTGGTTCAAAGGAGGGGGATCTAATATGTTTCTTGAATCAGTGTGTTAAAATTCAGTATTCGTTAGATCTTGCCTTTGCCGAGTCTCTTAGATGGGGGAAAGGCACCACTGATTTGCTTCCAAATTCTTATCAGGAATCTAATTTCTACCCATTTTTTCTTTGTCAGTTCTTTTTCTCTGGTGCATCATTTCTTCAGCTCCTCTCCTGTTTCCTTTATCTCCATCTGTCCCCAAACAGTACTGTTCGCCTGCTGCAAAATAGATGCAAGTATTGCCAATTTATGCTTAAGTTTCTTTTCTTCCTCTCTCTTTATAGTATACTGAGTCACATAAAACAGAGATGAGGGAATCTGCCTGCCTCATGGCAAGATTGCCTTTGCTGAAATGATATGTCTAACCTGCTATTAAAACCATTCAGAGATGGAGATTTCACAAGTGCTCTAGGCAATTCTATTGCCTAAAAATAGACTCTTGTTTATCAAATAGTCTGAAACTATAATCTGTAGCAAAGTATTATCTTATGCTCTACAGCACCAAGGCTGGGACAAATGAAGAGGCCAAAATTATCTTCTGTCATCATTCCAGGGTCAAAAGAAGTCCTTAGAGCACAGTCTTCTGCGTTTAGTCACAGCATGTCTCCTGGCAGCTCTGTGTACTGAAGTTAAGATGCTTGAGCTGGTTCTGATACGTATATGCAAGGACTCAAGGTAAACAAAAATCAATATCTTAGTTGCTGAGATTACAGCTCTGAGTTGTGGCTACGTCCTTCCACACTCAGACATCCACAACCACTCCTACACCTTCCTTGGAAATTAGCTTGGGTTTCAGTGCCAGCTGAGCAACTCTGGGACAAGATGAGATAGATTTTTTGGGAGAAGACTGGCTTCGTTTGTGGTTAGGATTACTTTTACCCCAGCATAGGAGTATAGAGATATTCAGATGAAAGATTAAGAGTAAAATTGATGCATTTTCTGTCTCCAGTGTTATAGTGAACACACATTTTTCCAGGTGAACACATTTCTGATGCCTCCCCACACATCACATTGCTGGTTGAAAGCTCCAGCATCATTGATCTTTAACACTCATAGAAGTGATAGGCTTTTTGGTGAGCACGAAACAAATCAGGAGTCATCCAAGGAAGTATATACTCTGGTTGCATGTTCTATGAGGCTACCAATCATCAGATTTAGTGTTCTGGCCTCTTATCTCAAAAGAAGTTAAAATCAGATGCATATTTTCATAGAAAATGCCAATGACTCCAGTTCCTATGTATACGAACCAAGACTTGCTTAGCCCAGGCTCATGCAAGAGATCTAAAAAGCTCAGCAACAACTTCTCAGTTGGTGCCTAAGTGAATAATCAACATGATGAAATGAAAACAAACCCTGTCCTGTTCACTGGTCATAGCTGTGGTTCTAGAATAATCAATAGAGCTGAGCTAGGAGTGAAGGGCAAACACAGGGTCTTACCTTGCTTCCCTACCCACTGAGTTGCTGGTGAATGTTATAATTTCTTTGCTTGCGTTACTCTCTTCTCTGCTGACTGCCAGCCACTCTGATCTTCAGACAGAACATCAATGACTAATGATGTGAACATGTTCCCCAGAGGAATGCTGCTTCTCTCTTCTGCCTCTGGGTAGTCTGGAGGTCTACCTAGGACAGAGCAGCAGGAAACCCTTCAGCACTGAACAGCCCAGCTGTAGATGATGTGCCCAGTGGTGGCTCTAGACAATATGGGAACAATGAGATCACAACAAACCCCTAATTTAAAGGGGTTTTGTTCCAACTCCATGTGCTTAAGAAAACTGTAGGGCAGTCTGTACTGTTCATGAACATACCTCCATTTAAACAGAAGCTCTATGTTCAGTAAAAAATAATGACTTTTGTTGTATAAGCTGTGCATGCCACTTTGGCAAAGCCACTTAACCCACACTCAAAGAGGGGCAGAATTTCCTTTGGCCGATTTAGTTTATGCTTTATACTTTTTGGCTATGGAATTCGTGTAGGTTTCTAAAATGAGAATGACTGACACTTTCTTTGCACATATGCAGCCAGGCTCTAGAATCAGTGACGGTGGAACCATCGATCTCAGTGGAGCTTTTCCCATTTACTTCAGCAGTGAGTTTGTCTTTCTACACACATAGAGCTACAAATCCCAGAGTGAATTCACCTGGACTTTTCTTGTCCATAAATGAGCATCCATAAAGTGAATTTAGAGGAGTCAGTGCATTTTTATTTCCAGAATAAATAATTAGGTCCTTTCACCCAAAAGTTTCAAAGAGATGTCAAGAACGTAATGCTGTCTGTCTAGTAACAATTGTGACAGATGCTGTGGAGTGATTGGCTTATCTAGAATCTGAAACAGAAGTTTCCATCCAGGAATTTCCTTTTCCAAACAGACACAAGATTCAATAGCTAAGTACTAGAGAATCAAAGTTATCATTCTTATAAAGATTATCCAACATTCCAGTCCAGATCTTGCCATCAATGTTCTTAAATCTTTAACCTCCTGTCCCAACATGAAGGAAGTCAGATGGGAATATTTATGGCAGCTGTTAAGATGAGGCAAAAGGCGTCCAGCTGCAATTCTGAATGGCTTTTTGCAGCTGCACATGGTGATGCTGAGACGGCCTTGATATGCTGCCTAGTGTTCCCAAATTAGCTCCCAGCAAAGAGCTTAAGCCTCTAAGCTGAATGATGGTGAGTGTCTCAGTGTTCTAACTTCTGCTTATCCTGGGAATTGAGGTAAACATGTCTGGCTGCTCAGACTGTGAAAAATACGATTTGCCATTGAAATGTGTCTGGCCTAATTATCTTGAGGCCAGCATTCCTAGCTCCAGAGCGACGTGATCCTCCTAAGGGTGTGATTTCAGACATATCCCCTTCCCCATGAAAGGGGAACTGAGGATCTGAGCCTCATATAAATAACAGGGCAGCGCCCTATGCCTAATGCTGCTGGAAGAGGGTCTTTGGTATCTGAGAACTTGAATCTCATGAGGAAAATTTGGCTGCTTGGCTAATGTCCCATGCCAATCAAGTTCACACAGGCTGGGAGGAATCTCTCACAGCTCATGACTGACCATGAAGAGGAAGATTACTGCTAGGAAAGAGGGCTGTGCTAGACAGCGATGCATGGCCAAGTTTGATGAATTAATAGGATGAGGAGCAGCTTATTTGGATTTCTCTGGAATATTTTTACTCTGCAGACTAAGGTAGTTGCTTTCCATGATGTTCTAAGCCTGTAAATGCCTTCTGGCCTGAACAATATTTTTATTATTATTATTTTTAAGCATGTAGACTAAACACGATCCATACATCTCAGAGCTGCCCAAGCAGTTCTTTCCCTTGCATTGGGAAAACAGGGCCCTTTGGATTGTTTATAGCCAGCTCTGTGCTTTGGATGGCTGACTTTGCAGGACCTCTTTTGCTTTGGGTGACACAAGGTAGGCAGTAAGAAGGTCACTGCAGGCCCAGCTTGCTGTGCTTTATTCTTAGTGATTGAATGAGCACCACACATAAACTCTGCTGGGACAGCTAGTCTCTAAGAGGACAAATTCCAATTTTGCACTGAGTGGCACAAATCCAGAGTCACTTTCCTGAAATCAGCAGAGTTATTTTGGATCAGGACTGAAAAGAACATAGCCTAAGGTCAGAATCTGAGTTGAACAGTCCTCAGATGCTGCAGAGACTAGATGCTATTTACTTGGAAAGCCAAGGCATATCTGAAGATATTCAAACTTGAGCTGCCTGACCTGACACTGTTCTAGTTCTCTAGCTCCTCTCTGGCAAGAGACTTACAGCTTCTCTGCTTATCAGCAAGAACATTGATCCGCTCACTATCTCTCTCCGAGGACTCTTATAAGGACTTTCACAGGGTCCCTGGGATCATATCTTTTTCTGGTTACAGCAGTGGGGCTGGTGCACGACGCTTTGAGTATTGTGAGCAGTTATGGGCACCACAATATAAAAAAGACATCAAGCTTCAACATCCTCACAAAGGGAAGCGGAGGGGCAGGAACCAATCTCTTCACTCTCTTGCCCAGTGACAGGACTCAAGAAAACAGCATGAAGCTGTCAGGGGGGGCTTAGGTTGGATATCAGGAAAAGGTTTTCATCCAGAGGGTGGTTGGGCACTGGAACAGGCTCCCCAAGGAAGCAGTCACAGCACCAAGCCTGACAGAGTTCAGAAAGCATTTGGACAATGCTCTCGGGCACATGATGTGACTTTTGATGTGTCCTGCACAGAACCAGGAGTTGGACTTGATGGTCCTGATGGGTCCCTTCCAACTTAGCATGCTCTGTGATTCTACGATTCTATGATTTTATGTTCATTGATGGATAAATAGAGGCACAGAGGAAGGGACTCAATATGGATGAATGAATAAACAGAAGAGGAATGGAAAGAACAGGAGAGAAACCAGTCCCTTCCATAATGCCTTCAAATGGCTCTATTTGACGTAAATATAATGCCTCTTTCCCCTCAACCCCCACCCTGAAACAGCAACAAACAGAAGAGGGAAGGATTTTCAATTCTGCAATAATGTTTGTGTTATACATTCATAAAAAGCCATCAGCTGAGTTTTATGTTGAAGTTATTGTTCCTTGCTTGGTATTTCTCTTTTTTTTAGGAAGGCCTCTGTATTTGATTCAGCAGTGTTTGGGCAACTTCTAGGTCTTATCCCAGCTCTGTAGCTAGAAAACCTTAGACAGTGATATTAACCGAAGAAAACCTAATTTGGCTTCAAACTCTGTCCCTCCTCCTCACAGTGAACGGTCCCAGACTGCTGAAGAAAGTAGGAAGTTAGTAATTAGAAATCCGTCATATTTATGTTTATGTATTAAATTCATACTGTTACATACACCCCCACACAATATATTCAGTAACATTTGATTGGAAGTTAAACTGCAGAACACCAATTTGATCTTGACAACAGCAGTTCAAGTACATCTTCTCCAGCACCAACCATTCTTCTCTTCAAGTTTAGCCCTAAGATTCCAGAAAACCTGTATCAGTCTTCAGCTCCACCACAATTTTACCAGATCACCTCAGAATAACAGTTTAATATACAAGGATATGTTTTCTCATATGTGGTACTTATTCTCAAATTCCTGGGAGGTTTGTCAGCATGCTGGATGTGCAAGGGTCACTTAGTTTTTGTGCTGGTACAAAGGGGTTTGCAGGTGAAATTTGGCTATGGTCACATCTCATCTGCACACTTCCAAACAGGGTGAGATTAGCCAAATTATGAGCTCAGAACTGGATGGCAAAGATGTTTCCTTCTTGTGATTCATTACACATCCTTCAAAGCTCACCCCTATGTTTTACTCAGCTGTTCTCAGACTTTTCTGAAAAACTCATGAAGTGGAAAATGACACAGCAAATCTGGTTGAATGACTTCTTTTAAAGGCCCTTTAAAAACTCTATTACATGTTACAAACAGTCAGCAAGACAAGATTGCAGAAACTTTTTTTTAAAGCTTTTTGTTTCCTCTCTTCATTACCAGGAACCCCTTTTTCTTGGATATTAACCCTCTCCGGTTCAAGAAAGCCTGGGCTAGAATCTCACAGGAAGGAAAAAAACAGCTCCTTTGGAAGCAGTGGAGACAAACATACAGCCTTCTCAGCAGGTACCTGCTTGGTTCCAAAGTTTAAAAAAAAAGTAATTTAGATGTTCTTTAAGTAAAATGCTTTGAATGACCAGAAACTACCCTTAGAACATTTTTCAAAAATTATTTTAAAAAAAAATTGGTACGGATTTATGTTTTAGAAATAATGCTCACCTTTTAATTCAAATTTTCAGTGTAAGACTGACCAAAATCCTTCATTCGAGTAAAACCCATTCTTTCTCTTATTCTCGTGGTGAAATGTGGTTCAGGTTCTTAAATTACCAGTGCAAATCCCAATTTAGGTAAATTAATATTTTTTATTGTCTAAGAATACTCTTAATGGCTTAATAAAAAAAAGTACTAAAAAAAGACTTGAATGGAAACAGGATCATTTGCACCTAGGTATAAGGTCTTTACATTTTGGCCCAGAGATTCAAAACAAAATGCTTGCAGCTTGATTTCTAGATTTGTATCAAACACAACTGGCACATGTATCAGTACATCTTGTATCTTTATATATCAGGCCAACTTTTGTAGGCGTTCAAATAAGAACATTAACGTGTATTTGAAGCACGTATCTTAGAAACCTGTCTGCATTACTGTGCTCAAACTTAAAAACAATTCTCTAGAGTTTATGTAAAAACAAAAAAAGTTTTCTCTTCCATACCTGTTAGGAGAGAAAAATCAAAAAACATCAAAGACATTAAAGCAGAGAGGTGATTTGT
This sequence comes from Callaeas wilsoni, assembly GCA_013398955.1. Classification (NCBI taxonomy): domain Eukaryota; kingdom Metazoa; phylum Chordata; class Aves; order Passeriformes; family Callaeidae; genus Callaeas; species Callaeas wilsoni. The sequence goes on along the minus strand of VWPU01000031.1, from coordinate 354,893 downwards.
GCCAATTTTGGAAAGTCCAACAGGTAAAGAGTGAATTCCAAGCCAGAGATCTGATATGCCTCCTGTTTCAAAGGTGAAGATATAGTTCACCAAGTTTTGCTTAAAAAATGTCGTTTATTTTTAATAAAAAACATTCACTCACTGGCCTGTTAGCTTGGCAGCCACTGCTTAATGCTGTCAACTGGAACATGTGAGTTTGTGAATAAACTCAAGTTCCCAGGACCTAGGCTGGCAGAGGCTAAGTGCTTTTTAGAGATGCTGCATTTGAGTCCCTGGAGGAGGGAAAATGGCTTTAAAGCTCTTTAGGGACAGGAGATTCATGGGGTCTTGTTACAGTAGGCTCCCTTATGTCTCATTTGTGTGTGCTTTCCTGGCTGGGCAAAACGGTATGAGTTCATGAGACCATGAAGGGAAATGAGGGCCAGGAATTAGGGGGATTTTTTGGACAGCAGAGATTGGGGTCTAGATGCTGGGCTTTTTATGCCAGACTATGAAAGAGAAAAGACAGTTCTTAAAAGAGGGAAATGATTCAGGGCTACAAATAACTCTGGGACGACTGGCATCTTAACCCTGTGGGTGCTATCATAACTGAAATAATTTCTCTGAACTGTGAGCCTTGTCTCTGTCTGAGACCACAGGCAGTGGAAAGTTATTCTGTCATATTGTGACATTAACATTCATGACACAGATTTTCAGAAATTCAGCAGTTTGAATGTTACTTTATGTTGAGTGGCTCCCACCCCTTAAAATCCCAATCAAGATTCACTACCTCGTTATGTTAGGGACTCCCTGGAGTCACTGGGTGGAAAGTGATTGGCTCAGATTGAGCACAGGACTAATGTGAAACATTGCATTCAATTCAACCACATTGCATTGAACCACTTTTCAGTAAGCTGTGAAATTCTTGCTGGATGCTTCTCCTGAATGGGACTTTGGTCCAACCACAAGAAACTCTCTGAAAAGACAGTCTCTCTCTGCCTTTTTCTAGGTCATCCAGCTAATTGCATTAATTTTCAACTGTAGCCCTGTCTGTAAAGAGGCAGCAAAGACAGGGATTGTTTTTTGCCAGGATGATTTCCCAGTCTCTCTTTTGGAAGAGCCATCTGGACTCCAGTTCATATTCTCAGTGTCATTTTCCTGGGCGCCTTACCTATTCCCGCTGTTGGGTTTCTGTGGCAGTGAAAATTTCTGGCATGACTCTCATAATGTTAACATTAAACCCATCAGTTGTACTTGAGGCAACCCACACATCTTCCTTTCTGATGCTAATTTGGTTTCCTCCCTGGAAGTCTAAAATATCAAAGCTAATCCTTTGCAGAATTTCTTTAGAACAGCCATTCTAAAATGGGGCTGGACACCATTTCTTTCCAACTTCTAGTGCTGATGTTCCAAGTCACTCATTATCTCTCTTCCTCCTCCCCCCCCCCGACTTGGTGGACAAATGGAGTCTTTATAAGAGAGTAAAAGAATCCAAATATCCTTTGGTGCCAGCTATAAAAATTAAAATCAAGTTCAATCCAGACATTTCCCTTCCTATCACATTCAAAGCCTCCCTTCTGCATGGATCTGCTCTTGTGCTCACTGTTTCTATGCCTGTAACCCACAATTACAGCCTCTGAGCTCAGACTGTTCAAGAGAAGGGACATCTTGCCTGAAATTCAGTAGCACTGAGGTCAGCGGCTTTGGGCCTTAACGGAATATCTCAAAACCATTTTGGCTATTTAGTGGCAGGAGCTGAGTTTCTGAGGCGGGTGAGAGAAGTAAAACACTCTGCTATGAAAGCCAGCCTCTGAGGCAGGAGGCAGGAGACAGGCTGAATGGTTTGCAGCATTGTGCTGTGGGATTTGGTTGGGTTACCTGGAAGGAGTTGGCCTCAAAACTGGCCCGATGTATCTCGCAGAAAGATTTCGCCACTAACACTTTGCAGAATTACATCTACCAATTATTGGCTGGTATTTCCTAGCAGGAGTAATTTGTACTTGTTTTTTCCCTTTTTAAAAAAAGGAAAAACCACCACCAGCCTTTCCAAGGGAACATCAGAGTGCTTAACCAATAAAGCATTTTCTTTCCTTCAGGGGAAAAAAGCATCCTTCTGCTTCATATAGATTTTACATGCATTGCAACACCCTTTTAACTTTTCCAGGCTTAGATTACAGTGCCTCCAGTCCTGGCATTAAAGCTGATTTACACCCCATAGTGAAGTAAAACACTGTCAGATTAAGAGCTTTGAAGGCCTTGGCTTCATGGAGGTTAATGGAGTGCATCCCGTTAATGTCAGCTCAAGGATGGCTCAAGGGAAAATGGAATAATATTTAAAAAAAGCAAATTACAGGAAAAGTGACACTCGGTAGTTTTGTGAGGCTTATTCATGGGACAAACATCAGAATGTGCCCTTTGCCATATATGTTATGCATTCCTTCAATATGTTCTGAGATGACTAACTCTGTATTCTGACATAAAAGGAGATTAAGCCTCCATGTAAATGTTCTATTCAAATACTCTCTCAAATACCCATAGTAATTGCAGTTCTGGAGGCTCAATGAGGACTTATTACAGTCAATAAGATGACTTTCTGAGAAAGGTTCTGTCACAGGCACTTCATCATCACATTTAGTATTTGCTTCTTATGTAAACAAGACCATACGCCTGTCTCCTGACTTTTGCACCACCTTTTATATTTCTTCACCTCAGAATAAAGCCTGAGAGCCTCTGCTGGCCAAAAAGTAAGCCCTTATTAGTCTCTTACTTCCTATAATATCTGCAGTCACCTTACAACTGAAGAAATTATGTCACTGGAGGGTGACATTTCCAGATTTGATGAAAATTTCCATTTGAGCTGTTGGAGAAGAGGTAGAAGAAGATATTGTGACCACATGACCTCTTCTTTGACCTTGGCCTTTCCATGGAAGTAGGTTGCTTGTTTCTGCTGCCAGGCAATAGACATATTACAGTCATCAGACAAGACCTACATATTCTCTAAAATGCAGATTCTAAAGTGTAAAAGACAGGAGAGCTTTGTCCTTGTTTATGTCGTGTCCTATCCCTCAGTTCTTCCTCTCCCTGTCCCTTTAGCTTTGATGTCACTCTCCAGTGATACCATTTCTTGAATTGTGAGATGATTGACAGGGGAAGGCTGAGAATGCCCATTTTGACCAAAACTTCCAAATTCACTGAGCAGTCTAAGAGTCAGAGAACCTGGCTACCCTCTTCCTCCTCAGATTCCTAAGAGTTGCCGTAAGAAATTACCAGGTTATTAAGATATTTTTCAGCACCTGTCTTTTGGCACTTTTGCTGCTCAAATGGGCTTGAAAGCAGAGCCTAGGTAGTAGGCACGTCTATCTGTTCTTCTATCTGTTCTTCCAGTATACTTTTCTTTTTTATTATTAGTGGGGTAAGCTTGTATATGACAAGTTCGTAGCAGTCTTAAAACTCAGCTGATTCTAGTGCACCATGCTGTAGCCTCTGCTTTTATCTCTGAAGTTCTTGTGGTCTTCAAAAGTTTGTGATAACCTTGCTGTCCAGTGGGACTAAAGTCTGCCTTATGCCGCCTTGTCCCTATTATTTCTTCAGCAAGGACACTGAATGGATGATCTGGGCATTGGCAGGTCCTGGTCCTCAGGCACAGACTACATTCTTTTGACAAATCTAAGGAGCAGCGTTATGAGCAGGAAGGCAGTAAAATTAAGATGTAAGGAAGGAGAATTAGATGCATTTCCCACAAAGCCTCAGCAGATGGTGGGACTCAGATTGATCTGAATGCATTCAAGCGATTGTTAGTTTATTTTCCAAGACAGTTCCCCTAATTTTCCACTTTTTAGAGAGCAAGTTGGATTTATCTGGAGTCTCTCTTTATCTTGTAGATGAGTCATACACATGTATTTTTATGCATACACTTTGGTATTAATCAGCAATTTCCCTTCGATTCACTCCTTTTCTCTTTGCTCCTCATTAAATGTTCCAGCAAATGACTTTGTGTTCAGTCCCGTGTTTATTCAATCCTGGCAAGAGTTTTGGCATTCTTTTACCTGTTGAAAGGATGAAACCAGTTTCAGGCTGGAAACTAGTAAATTTAGAAAGAACCTAAAAAAGAGTGAATTTAAAATGAATTATGTGGCCAAGCTGCCCAATCAGAACAGATATAAATCCCAGCAACAAATTGCCCATGAATAGAGGAGGGAAAAGGACTATTTATTTCAATGACTTCACAGCTGGACTCACACAATATATACATTTGAAAGCAAAAAAATGAAATACAAGTCATCCAAGAAAGAACCTGCTATGAATCATTGACAAAGAAATGTATTTGCAACAAGGAGTCTCAAATAACAAAATTCTTGCATGAGACAGCATGTTTCAGGTTCAAGTCTTACATGGGACCAAAGCTTCTGAATGAGCCCTTAATGTAAAATTCAGAAAAAGACCTGCCATACCTTCAGCTGTTTTATATTTTTTGGGCAAGGCATGGACACAAAATTCCTCCTTTCCCTGATGTGTCTGGTGACTTTTTTGGAATGTTGACAGTTTTTCAAAATGGATATCCTTTTCATGTCTTGGGGAATGTCTGGGCAAAAGTGACCAATGCAGTACAAGCAGTGCAAGAAGAATGACTAAAATCCTGTACATAGCTCTGAACACATAATCTAGGCTAAGTCACAGACCTGGCTTGCCAAATGGGCACGAATGAAAACCAACTTCTCTTCCTGCTGGCAGCAAGCTTGGAGGAAAGATGATCTGTTTAAGTCTAGTCTCTTTCCTTGAGCAGTCCCTTGTTCAAAATTAAAATTAAAATAATACCAGTGTGCCAATATGTTTACTGAAAAGCCCTGCATGGCGTAAGCACGGTGCAGTCTAGGTGACTCTGCCAGAGAGTCTGCAAGAAAAGCCACGGCAGAGTTTTCCAACAGCATACACCGCCTGCATGTTCCTCCTAGAGTCTCTGGTCCTGTGGACCCAAAAACTTCCAGTTTCCAGTTCAACCAAAGACATTTCTCCCATGAAAGCAAACTGTGGAGCAAATCAAAATCAGTTTCTCCTTGGCTGAGGCAACATCGTTCATCTTGAAAGAAGGATGGGATAGAGGCTGAGTCTTATTTAGGGTCCATTTCTAAAATCTGATGGTCTCTGTGAAGCCCAGTACGGGTTTTTTTTCTGCACTGGGAAATATTTTTCCCCCGGCAGCTTAGAAGACTTTTCTGGGAATGAGAGGGCACTGGGGTGAAATGTCGTAGCTTTAAGGACAAGTTACCCAGGCTTTCTTTGCCAGTGTGATATATTTGCATGTCTATGGAATATTTGCCACACTCTTCCATGAGGCACTGAAGCCAGTTTTCAAATGCTGAGTAAATCTTTATTCCTTTTACATGCCCAGTTTAATTTATTCCATCAGCACTGGCTACATAAAGACATAAATCTTCCCATGTAACCATACAAAGCAACCAGCATCAATTTCTAATTTCTGATGGTCGAGCTGTAACTGCCAGGTGGCAAGAATTTAGTGCACTTCATCTTTTCCTTAGGTTTCATATAATAAAGTGAATAATTGAAGTAATCAATTTGGGGGGGAGGAAAGAAAAAGCTGCACCTGTTTTGCTCACAGCAGAATTTGGAGAGTAGAATCTACTGGTTAGAGACTACAACATCCTGGTTGGTAAGAGGCCTTGACTGATTTCATGGGGAATGCAAACATGTTGAATGTGCACCCATCTCTCCAGAGCTGCACTGTCATTTGTCACTGCAGATCTGCAGAAAGGCCTCTCATGAGGTTTCAGCTCCACCGACTGGGGAATGTGACAGGAAATCATGGGAAGAATCAAGTGTGATCCTTTCTAGTCCCAGCCTTCTAACTTGGCATAGAGCTATTTTCAGCTACTACAAACATTTGCTTCATCAGAGAGTAAGACTTGAAGAATTTAGGATGTTCAAGGGAAGAAATATTTCTAAAAGAAGCGTCTTAACAAAAGCACTCTTGAAGTAGTCTGGATTATCCTCTTCCCTCTCCTCTTTCATGTCTTCCTATAAGAAAACACACTGGAGGGAACAAGCCTGTACTGAGAGTGGCTTCCTCATGGTTTTCAGACAGTGGCTGTGGGTAACCAGTAGCTTGAAAGAGGAGCCCATGGATAACATGCTGAGGAAGTAAACCAGGATGGATGTGAGAGCATTTCAGAGAGTCCTCTTCCATGGTGCCTGGCAAACTTGACAAGCTGGAGCCAACCCTACAAAAGACTTGGGTCTTTAATTATCCCAGGTAAGTTCACAATAGTAAGGGAAAAGGTGGGATGGGGGGTGGGCATGAACCTCATGCATCAGCCAAATCCCACTACCTTTGGACGTACATTGCTATCTGTCATGGGAACTGAAGGAGCAACTGGCAGAGGTAGTATGTTGTTATTGTACAAGAACAGATGGTTAAAGGGAGATGTGATACATACATGTCTCTGATAGCCAGAAAAAATATATGGATATTCAAAATCCTGGCTCCTCTTCCTGATTCTGGGAGGAAATGTGGCTTAAGCCAGTACACTCAACACAATCAATCACTTAGATTAAGTGTGCAGTATTTCTAAAAGGCGTAGTATCTTAAAAGGGATCCTAACTTTGTACACATCTTTTAGAAAACCTTTCCACAATCTTATTTTTAAAAAGTGTAAGTGGCCTCTATCTGTCTCCGCAGGCAATGATATTGAGCTGACTTAAATAGAAAACTGAAAAAATGAGGAGTTGAGACTAACAACCTTCCATGAGATTGGCAGCTCATTGCACTTTTCTATAGCTCTATAGAACAAATAGTGATGTGACCACCTATACTGCTGGGGTTCTTTTGTGGTTAGGCCCTTCTGTTTAAAATTTCAACTCATCTGCTTGCCATGTAAAAAGTTTATAGTACAGACTGGCACTTTTCAGAAGTGAAGAGACTTTAGTGTCTGGACCACATGCACATTGCCATGTCCACAGGCTTAAACCCAGCACAGCAGCACCTCCTTCTTCCCCAGTTCATTCCCTCTCAGGTTTCCTCCTGAAAGCCTTAAGATTTTACACTGTTTCAAGAAAAACAGTTAGGGAAAAAATGTCTGGCTTAGAAGAGTAATTTATTTTCCTCCATCTCTTCTTTCAGAAACGGCCAGACTATTAAAACATTAATTACCAAAAAAAAAAAAAACCAAAAACCTCATAAAAAAAAAAAATCTTCCCCCACCAAAAAAAAAAAAAAGCCTGAAGCAGGGCATGAACATGGAAAGTTTCAGTTCAAATAATTAAAATTTGACAAAGCTATAAATCCATGAAGAGAAGAACTTCCACTGGAGACCGTTATGAAAGGTTTAATTCCCATAATGTTATTCTCAATGTTAATTACATAATGCATTAATGAATGGGTAGGGGTTGTTATTCACAGAGGTAGATTTGGCTTACTACCCCTTAGGAATTCACTCTCTCATAGCAGCTGCTGAAAGAAATGTTATCTGCTGGGCAGACACTGCTGTGTTGTTTGGAACTGCCAGAAAGGAGTAAGATCCCATGTAAGGTTATGAACCCCTTTTCACCTTGTGTTATGCATCATCAATCTTTAAACATGATGTTCCCGTTCACATTCAAGCAAATACCACACTGCCATAAAAGCCTCTTAAAAAAGTATAATAAAATCATGAAACCAGTTACAAAAGTAGTGAACAGAGAAGACATTTCATTGTAATAAGCTCAAATGAGAGATAATGATCTAAATATCTCCACATTTTAGGAAAATGTGCACCTGGAATCTACCCAGAACTTTCACAATGGGCTGAACCAGCTCCTTCAGACTCTGGGAAAGTTCAGACCCACGTTCCCACTCTCTGGCTCGGAACCATCTCAGCTTTGATCTTGTGTGTATTTCATCATGTTGCACGCCGCTGCTCTCCTATTGTGGCTCGAGTCAATTGCATCATTTAAGAAAAGTGCTACAGAAGGTGTGGGGAAAAAAAGATCTGTGGGACCGTTTTTGTTCCCTGCTCAGCACACACAAACACACACACACACACACACACACACAGAGACAAACACAAAGTAATAAAAAAGATTTTTAAAAAAGAAAAGAGAGAGAAGGAGGAGATGGCACATGATACCATGTGAGCCATTTTCCCTCAGATGTGTTACTGCAAGGGTGAAATGCTGCCATCATGAGATTTATTAAGTCTCAGTGAGAAGTTATGGGCCTGAAGAGGGGATTTTCCCGTGAAATTTTGTGGTTTAGTGTTATGCAGGAAGTAAGACCCTGTGAGTTCTAATGGCCACTGAGAGCTTTAAAGACATGTCAGCATTCTCACAAGATACACTCACAGGAGTTTCATGGAGCAGGCAACTACAATTAACATCCCAGCAGATGGATACTTTCCATTGGCATCACAGTTGCTTGGGCACAAATCAAGACTGGGCTCCTGGTTCCTGCCTCAGACTGGAACCCGTCTGAGTCTGTGATGATGTTTCCAACAACATATTTGTTTGGTTCTCTCCATGAGCTCAGCCTGAATCCTACTGATTTGGAAAAATGAGACAGAGCAAGCGGCCCAGCTTGGGAGTGTTTCCTAAGGGCTGATATGACACATAGAAACAGGAGTTTACTTGCCTGGAGGAGCACTGGCACTATAAGGGATCTTTGAGCAAATTTGCCTTCTGTCTGTTCAGGGCACCAAGATTATGTTCCACAAGGTTCTAGTCACAGCCTCTAAATTGCCCCGTTAACCTGGGCTTAATCCTGCCACAGGAAAGAAAAAGCCCTCTTGAACCTATTACATTCTTTAACTCAAATATTTTACCGAAGAAGTGGCTTTTAGTTCCAGTTCCTCAGTTTACAATGTCAATTAAGAAATGTTGTGTGTCACAGACTCCAGAAGAGATGGAATCTTCACTTGTGAGCACTGAACAAATGAAACAGCTGTATCTGCCCCACACCTCTGCTCCTGCAAATGCTTCCTAATCTCTAAGGAGCTTGTGGAGCTATGAAGGGAAGTGCCACAGAGAGCAGGAAACCTCCTTCTCCTTGCTTCATCCACCTTAATGCCATCACAGAGCAGTAACTGAAGGCAGTACACTCCCTGAGTTGGGATTTCTAGGGAACATAGCCCTACATCCATAGTATAACCTGACCCTAATGACTCCTCGGTAAAAAAGCAACAGGAGTTTCTTAGTGGTAAACAGTATTAATCACCATTTCCCATCGGTGCAGCCTATTATGAAGCGATTACAGACTGTTTACAAGGAGGGAGGGAGGGAGGGTGTCATGGGGGTGGTATTTGCTTTGGCAACCATTCATTTCCCAAAATCCCTGGGAACCATATTCCTGGTTTAATTACATGGAAATCTCTGAGGTCAAAGGACTGAGACAAAGTATAACTTCTTTCTCACTTCCTTCTGCCACACTCTCCTTTCTCTGCCTCTGTCAGCCAGTGGCAGAAAGTGACTCTGTCTGCAAACATCTTTAACCTTCTGTCCGAAGGTGGTTGCTGTCTACTGATGGCACCCTGTGGCCTGAGAGGAGACTCTGGAGTTTGGATGAGCATTTGGTTTACTCAAGTCCATTTAATTCTCCTGGTTTTGGGCACAATCTTGTGTTGCTGCTGTCACTTCTCTATTCCTCAATGCAAACACTGTCAGGCAGTTTCTTTGTAGAATAAAATGCCTACAAACAATGCAGGTAGGTTGCGTCATGCCTGGCAAATGTCCAACAGCTAACCCAAGGCCTACTTATATTCTAGGAACTTTTCTTAAATAAAATTAACTTCTGTGAGGTGGACTTTTATCATCAAGCCAAAAGTATAGGGATCAAAGCAAATTAATGATTAGAAATAAACAGAACCAGGGAGATTACTAATCCGTTTTACCATTCTTTGGAATTTTTGGGCTGCTGCAATACTGAGTCAAATTGATTTCCCACCCTTCCCAGCCCAACATACATTTTCCTTGTTGCAAATATCAAAGCTCTATAGTTAAAAAAAAAAAAAAATTAAAAGTACAAAATTTCATTTTTCCTTCTCCAAATTTTAAATATAACAGTTTGGTATTTGTGATGATATTTGCCATTTTTACAGAGGTTTGGAAGTAGTAGCACTTATCAGTGCTTGTAGGCAACTTGGTATAACCACGGCTCTCTAGGAAGACTATCCCTCTGTGGCACTAGAATGTATTCAGAGTAAGAAACCATTCACTATGCAGAAGTTGTCTTACTAGACATGCTGGGGAAATAAAAGGGAAAAGAGAGACAAAAATGCTATTTTAATCACACAGAAGAACAAACAAGACAGGGGTGGCATATAAGATGTCTGAAACAGAGTTTAAATACCACAGTTTAAAACCTGTAAAACAGAGGAAAAGGCGTGATTCACACACACACTCTTCCTCTGAGATCTCCAGCTGACAGCAGGAGCTGAAGATAGTCAGCACATTGCAGGATTTAGCTCAGGCTCTTCCAGCAAAGTAAAGGGGATTGAAATTGAAATTTGTAATACATGTTCTAGCAGTGCAGGAAAAGCGCTGAGAGGAGTGCAGCGCGGTGCTAACTGCAGGTCCTGCAGAGAGCACCTTGTCCGCAGGGGAAAAAAGTCTGATTGTGAATAGGTGCAGTGTGCAACATCAGGAACGATTAACTGCACATGAAAGATTTAATGGATTTTCAAAGTTTCCATCACTCAGGCACAGGGAGGGGTTTTTTTAACATAAACCAGTGACAATTTGCTGGAGAAAACAGAGCCAAAGAAATGGTTTCGTTTTGACATCAGGAGTTAATCGACCCAGCATAATCACACACTTTGGTTATATTTATCTAATATAATTCACTGAGAAAAATTCTTGAGTCAAAATAGCAGATTTCCAGAGTCAGTCAGAGAGCCTGTTAAATAAATACCACGTTTTGAGGGGAAATATATCAAAAGGAAGTTTCACTTTTCTCAAGCAAAAGGTCTGAGCCCTGGCATTCTTCTCTCTGCTGTTCAATTCCACAAACATCTGAATTAAGGCAATCTGCTTGCTACCAAAAACTCCTGATGAAACCAGAAAATGAGGGAGTATCCCCAAAAGAAAATAGTGGAGGCTCAGGCAAGGCACTGCACAAAAATTTCCCCCTGCATGGCCGCCTTCTGATTTTCTGCTCAGGGGAAAATTTCAATGTCAAATTACTGAATTTAGCAGTTGTCTTCACTGCAGCTAGGCCAGACTAGGGATATGAAAAACTTTAAAAGATAAAATGGCTTAGTTAAGAAAGAGGGTCCTTTACACATTATTCTGGAATGGTAAGTTTATGTGACAAATGATCAGCTCTCATCATGTCTGCCTCTGAGTCAAACAAAATATTTTGGAGAAAACCTGACCAAGTCCTGGCAGAATTATTGGAGGGGCTCTAAGTAATCTGGTATAACAACTTTCTCTCCTGCCCTCAGGCACCTGAGCTGGCATGAATATCTCATTTCTGTACCAGGTGCATATGCCAACTCCAAGACTCCCAGGCAGAGATGTACAACCCCTTTTCAATCAGGCACTTCTTGAGATAAATTTATCTTCAAGAACTACTACCAAAAGATGCAAAAAAAGAGAAAGTCCTTTGTAAGTTGTTAATTTAGGAGAGCACTATTCTGAGAGCATTTTTAGTGGTTGATTGCTTTCCACTACTTACTCCACGGAAGGGGGCTCATTGCTATTTCATCAGTCCCTGTGCTACCAGTAGCTGAAAGGCACATCCAAAGATACAAACACTCCATGTGGCCTCTCTTTCTCTTACTCCTTTGGTAAACCTCAGCTTATGACCCACTTCAAAGATGGGATTTAGAGTTCTGGTATCTTTAGCTTGGCCATTCTTGTGGTTTTTTACGAATAATAAGTTCTTGTTGAATATGGCAGAGAAGGAAAGTGATCTAGAGCTACATTTAAAGAGTATTTCAAGTTGACATGTTTTTACTTAGATGTTCCCTGAAACATATATCTTCCACCTTGAATCCAGGGAAGTTTCCCAAAATTTTGGACCATTTTTTTTCTGCTGGTAATAAATACAGTCACTTGCACAGAGCTTGTTCTAGGAACAAGGCAAGTGTAAACTGAGCAGATGATTATTTCCAGTGGTTGCTTAGATTTTGTGCAAAACAGAGTAACACAGGGATAGGTATTTTGAAGAGATTAGAAACGAGGTATTGCAAGAGGCTTTGAAGGAAGACAAATTGAGTGGGGAAGAGTGCTATCTGAGAGACTGACAAGGATACCAGAGGGGAATGGAAAACAAGAGAGCTGGCCAGATCAAGTAACAAAGAGAGTGTGCGACTGATGGTCCAAGGACTTTGTTAAGAGGCAGCCAAGGTCAGGGAGACCTGGAACAAAGAGACTCAAGTAAGACCCCTCCAAAGTGCTGACAAGGAGGGAGAGAGGTCAGTAAATGGAGACACCACTGGGAGCCTTGCCTTGAACCCTGTAGTGAGGATCCAGATGGTGTCTAGGTTATTTGAAGAGATGGAAGAAAACTGTTCTGAGGGGAAATGGTGAAAGAGGTTTCTTGAAAAAACAAAGGAAACAAATGGTTTTGCCAGAAGGGCTCCTTGAAAATCTTGCCTTTTAGGAATACTTGCAATGAAATTTTTCTCTCTCCTGGACTCCTACAAAGTGTGTTCTGCCTAGGAAGCTCTCTGAAAACCAGCTGTGTCTCTACTTTCACACATACTGTGGTTCTGTTCCCCAACACATAGCTGAGGCAAAGACTGGAGGACAGGGCTTATCCCTCAGTGTCAGGTGGGTTTTAATCACTCTGCCTGGGCCAGCTTGGTGCCAATAGCAGATAAACACAACATATTTATCTGTGCTCAGAGGGACTGTTGGATATGAGATCAATCTCTTTTGAATTAAAGTCCTTCACCCTGTGGAGGAGGTGAGTGCATTTTGTAAAAACTAAGAAACACTCTGCAGGCTGGAGAGAACACTGGAGTATCTTAAAACAGGCAAAACATCCAAAATCTCCAAAGAGCTTGAAGCGTTTTCCTGGGCCCTTTCCCAGCATTCTTCTAATGGTTGATTCCATTCCCCTACTTGGAGATGTCTGAGCTACTGCCCCTTCCTAATATCCACACTTCTAGAGAAAGACTTTTGGGGTTTTTGCAAATTTCCTACAGAAACTAAGCTGAAGAAATACCTTAATGTGTCTTGCAATAAGGTCTGCCCACCATCTCAGTCAATACACATTCCTTCTGGTAAAAAAACTGATCGTTTTTCCTCCTCTCCACTCACTTTTCTCAATGGGTTTATTATAACCAAGGGACTGAAACGCACTTTTCAACCTCTACTAAATTTTACACTTGCTGTGATCCTGCTTGAGCGCTTGTTGCATCAGTAAACACTTGAAAGCCAAGGAGCCTTGACCCAGACTAGGTCCATTGCTCTTTTTTGTTTATGGTGGAGATCTATGTGGTTTCCAAAGGGTTACCTGGAGAGAGGTCTTCTGGCTGACACAGCCTCCTCCCTCAGTAAATGCTGCAGAGGGTTAAATACATAATAAACCCAGTGGGGAAGGAGAAGAGAAGAGAGGGCTAGCCAAGCTGTTTCTTGTGCAGTGGTGCCAAAATGGTTATTTATAGCATCCTGGACCAGCGTCTGCCATTTTCCCTTCTCTCACTCCCTGTGAGGTGAGAGGCATTTTCACTTTCCCCTGCTCTCTCTCTCACAATTTTGGCAGCTCCTCTTCTTGAACTTGACCGAACGCAGCCAACCTCAACACAGCTGTTTGATAAACAGAAACAGGGGCAGCAGGCTGGGCTTTGAAGAGGCTTTTGCAGAGCAATAACTGAAGGTTTGAATAATGGTGCACAGTTGGCTGAAGGCTCCTCTCATTTGGAAGGACATCAGGCACAAGCAAGAGTTCGTCAACTAATTAACAAAAACTGAGAGGAGAAAGATGCCAAGACAAACAGGGGCTTTTGAAATGGTGCTCACTTTGTGGCCTCTCTTGCAAACATTCAGTTATACACATGCACATGCACACACAGTAAAGGATTCACCTCATACCTGTGTTTAAGCAATTTTGGTATCCTGCTGAGACCTTGGAGAAAGCTCTTCACAGATCCAGGCAGAGGAGAAAACATGACACAGGTGAGAAAAATTGTTTTTCACCCAGAAATCAGAACATTTCACACACATTTCTTCCTCATTTTGTTTCCCTATGTATAACTTACAGGTACAAAATGGGGTAACAGTATTAGAGAAAATAAAATTAACAAACATTCAAAGTTGGGGAACAGTGAAAACAGTAGAAAAACTATCTACTGTTATTTGCAAACCCATTGGAAATACAAAAAACTTCCAAGAAATTTGCCACTCTACCTGTGCATGCACAAGTTCCCACCCTCTGATGTGGCAAGTGTTCTAGAAAAGGAAACTCCTTCCAATGGGATGGCCAGAGGGAAGAGCTGTTATATTTTTAAAATGTATTTCTTTCTTTACCTGGGCTTTTAGACTTTTAGGATTGCATCAGGATGTGAATAAGTTTTAAGAGGAAAGGCCGGTGCTCTCAAAATGCGTCAATACCTGCCTCCTAATGCTTCTGGGACATCTAACTCAGAGCTCAGTTCTAGTTTGCTAAATTGGCCTTTTGTGTTAGAGTCAGCCTTGGACATCTGGTAGTAAAGGAGTTTCATCCTTGCTTATTTAGACATCATCCCTTCAAGGGGAAAAATATCTGATGAAACCCAAAGCTCATGTTAAGACATATCACTCCCAAAGCTTATGTTAAGCCATATCACCCTAATGAATGCTTGTTCCTACTCTTGTACATTGTCCAGTCATGTTTTCAGTATCTCTGGAAGTGGATTTCCATTCTTCCCTTTATAGTGTTTCCCACTGATCCGGGAATTCCACACCAGAAGATTTGTCAGACTGGTTTTTCCCTGACCACCTGTAATTTTTTCACTGGAGGTGAGGAATGAAGTAATGAAGGACCATCGATGACTGTATCTCTTCCTCAGCTTCTAGCACAGGCAGAACTTTGAGGTTCCACAGGCAGCTAGAACAATTGCCTTCTGCGAACTCGACAGGGGAGGTTGCACAAGGTGTTTATGAAAGCTTGCAGATAGTTTCTAAATTTCAGTGTCAGTGAGTGCCTCTGGCAATAGGTTAACAGGAGTGCCAAAGAGCAATGACTTGTCTTTCTTCCTCAGGCTGACACAGTATGATCATTCGCAGTCCTCACTTTCCACCTACACAGACGTGGCCTGGAGTCCTGGCTCCATCACCTGATCAGCCTCAGCCCCTTTGAAGGCCTTTATTTCTGCTCTCACACTGGATCATGCCAGGTCTGTAAGACTCTGTCTATGATGCAAACATTTTTCTTGGGACCCAGGCTCCTCTCTGTATAGCGCTAAGTGCTTCCCCAGATAAGGAAGCACAGACACATGTTAGTGCACGGCAGGACCTGGGGTCAGGCTCTGCATGGATGAGAGCTTTGTGTCTAGGCTTTCATTTGCTCTAAGCAGTGATATTTAAAGGTGCAATCAGACCTTGAAAATGGTTAGGACCCAATGGGATTATGGGAGACTTGCTCTGGCACTGTTTGAACTAGCAGGGAAAATGTAGCATCCACCATCTGCACCAGTGGCATGGTGCCAGGAAAGGGGAGGTTTTTTTGGGTTATACTTAAGAGAAAGACAAAGTTTTACCCCCTTCCAGGCCTCAGCATTGGATGTGGACACAGGCTGTGCTGACAGAAGGCAGCTTTTACTGGCACAACAGGTCATGCAGCCCAAGCCTAACTCTGGCAGAAAAGATCTGAATTAGTGCCAGCAACAAAGGTGGTTTTTTGTACAGTCATCTCAAAGGAAGGGAACTGGAGACCAGCACTTTGCTGAGCAGCCCTCAGATGCTAATCACTTTCAGCACCTCTAGGTATGAACTGGATTTAGCCTGGCAGTTTCTGAAGTAAAGCACTCCAAAACCCATTACCTCCTCTCTGCACAGTCCCACCCATAAAGGTCAGCTTGAGGTGCAACCCCATGTGAGAGACCAAGGTCTTGACGTGCAAGAAGGGGCTGCCATTTCAGACTCACAACAAGTCTGATAGTGTCATGTTCTTATATTGTCTCCTCGGATTTGAGGGTGGACTAACAAAAGAAGGTTATCTAGGAGCTTTCCCTGTTTCCAGGATTTATCCTGGGGACAGGTTGTTTTATCCACAAGATTCTTCTCTGTGAAAACAAGCAAAACTAATGTGTCATTTCTCTCTTTTCTATCTCCCTGATCCATCACTCACTGTAGTAGTATAGCAAATGTCTTTTCAGGGATTTGAAAAACCATTGGTGCAAATTTTGGGACTGCTTTTATAAGCAATGTTCCCTTTCAGAGCAGGTGCCATACAGTGCTGAATTTTAAATGTGTTTTCTCCTTTCTCTTGGCACAAGGAAAATTTGACTCCAGGCACCTACAGAGGTCTTGATCTGCTTTCTTTGCAGTGCATAAAATAACAATCTTTTCAGAATTTCTTTTCAAGCTGTGCAAGACCTGCTGCAAGATCCAGCTCCATTGTTGAACCAGGGGGAATTATAATAAATAAACAAGGCTGTTGGGAAATTTGGCTGAAGAGAGGGAATTCATTAGCACAAGCATTGGATAGAGCTCTTGTCACTTCTGAAATGTGCTGGCCTTTGGACCGTCTCAGCAGGGAAGCAAAGGCAGACTAGTGGAGTATACTTCTCTAAAAAGGTGTCTTAGAGAATCTACAGGTGATCGTCACCTGTCAAAGACAACCCTCACTCGTCCCTAAGTCATGAGCTGAATATGTGGAATTCAGCACTGTCAGGAGACCACTCCAGGTGTGGTTCTCTGTTTATGAGCACAGACAAACAGGAATCAGTCACAGAGCCGTGAAAATGCAATGAAGAGACAGTTTCCATGTGTGACGTAGTGGCTGCAAGGCAGTGAGATCTCTGAGCCTTTCACCCTCAAAGTGTTTTGGAACCAACATGGTGCAGCTTCTGGAAAGTCACAAGGTTTGACAAACACAGCTGAAATCACACCCGTATTTGAGTCCTTTGCAATGGCTGAGATGGATGTCCTGGAGGCAGAGAGTCTAAGGTGACTTCGCCTGCCCATGGGCTGCTCAGGAGACTGCTAAGGAACACAACAGGGATACACCATCCCAATGGCATGACAGGTTCATCTGAAGAGGACAGGCTATAGCATGCTGCTATTGTAAGTAAGGAACACCAAAAACTTTGTCCACCACTGTTCCTGGAGACTTAGGCTCCAAGATAAAATTATTTGGCATTTCTCTGCCTCCATGAAGGTTATCTAAAACTGCCAAGTGGTAAAGTAACCGTTTGTAGAGGACTGGAAGCATTTGCTGAATGCTGACTCATGGCTTCAGTCCCCTGTTGACAAACACACAACTCTGATTCCTGCTGTGTGAGATGAAAGGAGCAGAGAGATTTACACTGTGGCTACTTCTTTGACAGAGTCAACTAAATATTTGACTGAGTCAACTAAATAATCTAGTACATCTGTGTCTTCTCCTGTGGATACGCCTAAATCATATTAATAAGCCATTATTTTTTGAGTAATCAAAACCAGCTAGCGTCTTCTGTCCCTTACTGAACTCTGTATGAACACTGATTCCAAATATATGCCCAAATCTCATATAATAAACATGACCAGGCAGTCTTTTGATGTCTTTCTTGGTTTATGTAGAGCACAGCATCACAGCAATCCATTTCTAACCAGTTTGCATATGATCTATATGCTTTACCTCTATTGCTAATGTTTCTTTTAAATGACCATCTGTGCATGCAACAAAAAATCATGTAGCAGTGACAGCAATATGTGTGCAGTCCTACCCCAAGGGATCTGATAGATTCTTTTCTTTTTTTTAAAAAAATGGTGATTTCAAAATAAACCTACCCCAAGCCCCAATAACTGGAACAGAAAATATCCTATGTTATAGGTAACTTCTCCAGTCATCTGGAGACATATGCAGCAACCCATTGAAACTCATGGGGTGGATGATGGAACAAAATGACTCACTTTTGGGCTTTGACTAGTCTAGCAGAGATAATGTCATTATTCAAACATGACCAGCACTCCTGTCTAGCAGACGAAGCCTGCGGCATTGGAGTCAGAAGGGCTGGGTTGCTCTCCCAGTTCTGGTGTTGGCTTGCTGCTGCATTCTGGACAAATCCTTCTTCTCCATTTGGAAAGAAAAGGAAAAAGGAAAATAATAGCATGGGTATGGAGAGTTTGGAAATCATATAAAGTAAGAGGAGTTGAGTGTAACTGCTACAAAACAGTGTCTATGGAAGCACTGTGCTATGTTTGCATGGGCCCAGGCCCATGCGCGTGGGCACGGACACAGGCTGACTGCCAGGGAAGGAACTTGCTCATTGCCTTAAATTGGGCCCAAGCTCTTGTCCACGTGCATCTGCACAAGTGGGAATTGTAAATGATGCCTTAGGCTACAGTCCATCCCATCAAGACTTATTCCAAATTTAGCCTGTCCTAAACCCAAGCACAGGCATTTTAAGGTTGAGCTGCAGCCAACAGTGTGATGGAGCTATAAGCTATAGGGTGCTTAACTCTGTTCTCAAACTGCTCTTTGCCCTGTGATGTGGACTAACTTTCTTAGAGACTGTTGTCTCAGAACATCTGCAGGGGACTCCCTCGCGCTGATGGGTTGAAGAAATTGCAGAGCACAAGGCAGGAGTGTGTGCTTGGCGGGGAGCAGCCAAGGGACCCCAGCCAGCTTGGCACTTCCTGCAGGTCAGCATGGAGAATGTGACTGCAATGTGGGCTGGAGACCCACCAGTTGGGCTGTCGGTGGTCAGAGGATCTGTGCATGGTGTCAGCCACCCTGCTCCACCATGGGGCTGCTGGCCACAGAAACAGCCAGCCTTAGGCAGGGTCATCCAACTGGCTGTTCAGCAGAGCCAGCTCTTGGAGCAGAGGTTTCCTTAGAGAACAGCTCTGGCTGGGTAAATTTATCTGAATTTTTTTTTCTCTGGATAAACACTGAACCTGGGTTTCACTTGAAGGGCTTGTTCCCCATTGAATTTGTTCTATCTTGTGCTTTCCTACAGGAATGACATTGCAAAAGGTACCTCCTTCTCCTTTCTCTTAAATGCCTTTCCAGATTTGCACCATCCCAGCCCTACAGGCAGGCTGCCTACTCATACGCAGTACACAGAAACCAGAATTACAGCTGTGCAGCCCACGCACTCATGTCTGCAGGACAAACATGTGCATCAGTGGAGTACAGCAGGCAATGAAGTTTTTTCCTTCCTTTTTTTTTTCAGGTGCTATATGATGAAATGGAGATATGTAAGAACCACAGGAAGCATTTATTTTAAGTACAAGCTAATGCCATGAATGTTATTTGCATTACATGACAGCCCAATGAACCACAATATGAATAAGGAAAGGAAAAACTAGTGTTTTCATGACAGGTAAATTTCTCTGTTGCTTTCTCAGGTTTCCTATCAATACCAATTTGCATTCCCTTGCAGACCATTAAGGATGTCAATAGGTAACAGAGAGCATCAGGGAGGGTTCAGAATTGCAAGAGGGCTTGTGAGTAGATGCTGACATATTTCTGGGGGGCAGGAAGTGGGTGGTTGCAGGAGCTGAGACAGGAGGTGTTGGTCTGGCTGATATATATTTCCCTTGATGTATAGCTGGTAACTTAAGCCCATCAATGAGAAATCAGTTTTGATATCATGAAAACAATGCTCTCTTTATTCAGCTGCAAAAGAAAGACAAGCAGGCAGGCAAAAGCAAAATATTCTAGCACAAATATCCTGCCGGTTATCAGACAGATAGAGAGAATCAGGCAGAGGATAACCTCTGTTTCAGATGGTCAGTGTCCTGGCAAATATCAGCATGAGTAACTGGAGTTCATCAGCCTGTACTTACAATTGGATACAGAATGCTTTACCCAGACACGGAGTGTTATCTCGCATTAAACTCTCAACCACCTGAGCGCCTCAAGTGAAGTGTGATTAAGTGTCCTGCTGACCAGCTGCTCCTTCCAGCTGAGAGTAGCCTGCTTTTCAGTAGTGGGTAAAAATCACTTCTATATAATGTCAAGTTGGCATCTTGCCAGGAAATAACCATTCCCTCCTTTTGCTCAGTGAGTCACAGACCCTCTCATGGCATCTATGACTGGGAGGCTCACTTGGTCTCATCTGAAAGTTGCTGCCTCCCAGACATGGTCCAGGAATATCACCAGTTTGGTCATAAACTCCTACTCTCACTTCCGAGGATTTCTGTGGGAGCTTGCCTGATTGTCTGCTCACACTTTTCTTCAGCTTCACTCAGGCAATGCCTGCAGAGGGGATGTGGAGATCTCAAGCTGGAGATCTGTAAGGAGCATGGAGAAACTGAGTCAAGAGTGGCCACCAACTTTGCTATCTAGCCCACAGCAGGAGGCAATTTGGAAGGCCAAATGTACCTTCGTGATGTCACAAAAAACCCTGGAAGGTGGCTTGGTTGTGTACAAGATAGGCAAGTAAAAACTGACCTCTCAAAAGATGTATTGAACAGCAATCCCTTGTTCTCTTCCTACAAAGAAAAGACCACCCACAGAGAAAAAGAAGTCATCGTTTTCATTAACCAGAGGGCTAGTGTAGTCTCTACTGTTCAAATTGGATGACAATTTCTCCTGCACCCTAAATTACAGAGGATGTAACTTCTGGATTAACTGGGTTTTGACATCCCCACCCCATTGCTCACCCCTTCCCTCCTGGCAAGGATGACAGCAACAGGCACCACCCAACTCCTGCATTAAGGGTTATCCGATACAGGGAACTTCGGTGGCTGTGTGAACGTGGTTTCTCTGGTATGAGAGAGGAGGCCCATTTAGATTCAAGCCAGAGTCAACATGACTCATTGGCTCATACATCCTTCACTGCAGGGCTCAGGAGGTCACTGCAGGTTCAAGTCTCACACTGGGACTTGGAATGGTACTTCACACTGTGGGGAAGGGAGGGGAGATGCTGAGCTCCTGGAGGTGCTTCCTACTGCAGGAGAGAGATTTCAATCTGAGATCCCTGCTGGCAACTCTTCCAAAAGTGAATTAATTACAGCAGGGCAAATACATTCCTTGTGGGGGCTCCTTTATCTTCAATGTGTCTGTCATGGGGCTGATTCTGTTGTTATTTTGGAGGAGTACTGTGTGCTATTTCTTGCTTTTTGTTGTTGTTGGTTTGGGGTTCTTTATTACTTTTTGGCTTTTTTGGGTGACCTGGTCTTCTGGCTCATGTCCACTCTGGCAGCCAAACAGGTTCCAGCAGCCAAAGGTGTGTGTGTTTGCATGAGCCCTTGCAGAGCTGCTGCAAAAGTTTCTGGCCTTGCTAAATCACGACTTTGTTGCTTTGCAGACCTCTTTCTTTCACCTTCCTCCCAGGACTGGAGGAGTGGGGAAAGGGGTATACAGACCATCTCTCTCTGCATTTTCCAGCCATGCAAGCCCCTAACACAGAATAAGTGATTGGAGAGCTACATCTGTGCCTGCAACTCTAGCTCTTTGCTGCTTGTCCATCACCAGTTCTGATTTTAACACTGCTCCCTCTTTCCAAAGAAATGCATGGAGGTGCAGCAGCTCTGGAGAAGCTGTTCCCAAACACCTACAGGCTCAGCAGGGGACAAGGGCTCATCAAGTAGACCCTTCCTTGCTGTTATTTCAAAGGTTTTGCTGTAGCTTGGTTGAATGGTCTTTTGCAGAGCGATGACAGCTGAGAAATGCACAGAAAAGATGGAGAATTTTCTCAGCAAACTCTGATAGTTTAAGCTCCTTTTTCTTGGTGAAGCAGAAGAAAGCATTCATCCCTTTATATCAGCTCTGCTGGCAGTGAAATACAGTCAGCCCCGGCTGAAGTCCAGGACTGTGTACAAGAAAGGGATGAAAGTCCTCATTTCTGAGCAAAAAGGGTGACAAATTGAAGGGCAAAGGTGAATGTCAGTGTTGTCTTATCACAGCTGGAATACTTCTGCTTTGGGAAAGAGGTCTCCATGGAGTTAATTCCAAAAGGTTTGCAGCACCTGGTCTTAGAGAATCATCTAAAAATTAGAAAAAAGTGGAAACTGTCAGAATCTCTATTTGTAGAAATATGCTGAAATACGAAACAATTTTCCTTACAGGCACGACATCTGGGTATAGAGTAACCAGTAAAATGTATCCAAACCTCAGGCGCTGCTGCTTCTCCCTCCCAAGTGGGCTCTTTTATCTGTCCTCTCAAAATGATCCCAGCGAGATTCTTCCATGACCACTCTGAATTTTCTTACGTACTCTTTTTCAAGCAAGCAGGAGTCACCATTCACTCCATTTGTCACTAACAACATCGATTCTATCCACTGATCAAAATTGACAGAGGGTGGAAAGAAGTATTGTGTTCCCACTGTTATTGGGTAAATAGGCAACTAAGGTAGAGGGAAAATAAACCTTCTGAAGGGAAAAATTACAGCAGGGAAAACATTATTTTTAAACACCAGAAACTCCAGCCAAATAACATTATGCCTCAGCATCTATGCTCAGTCATTTCTGTTCTTCACAGGACTGACAGTTTCTGAAGCAGTTTCACAGCAGATTTGTCTGGCTGCTGCCTGACTCTCTCAATCCTCATTTTCCTCTTAAAAATCATTGTTGCAGGACCATGGGAACAGAAATAGTTCAAGAGGACAATCCAAGGAAGTACCACTTTGGGACAGACCTCATGGTAACTAGACTGCCAGTTCATTTCAAAGGGCAACAAAGTGGGTCAAAGTCATCATTTGAATGAGGAGGACTAAAGGTGAGTAGAGCCAAGTTTGCATTAAGTTTGTCAATGCCCATAGATGATGCCGACCAGAGATTTTTAGTCTCCCCTTTAAGCCATTACAGCTGAGGCCAGAGGTGAAACATGATGATGTTAGTGCAATAAGACCCATTGGTGGGTTTTTGCCAGACCTATTTTCCTGTCTGATTCACCACAGGATGGATGAAGGAGGATCTTCAGCGAGACTGGCTCTGATAGAGTTAATGTATTTTACAAGGAAAGCTGCCATCTCTCAAGGTCGTTTTATCTCTTAGTTACATGAATTCTAGGAAAGCAAAGATTCTTTCCAAGTAAGTTGCTGGTTTATCCAAGTGATGCTGTTACAGAAATTGTTGTATAGGATCCAGGTCTTTCCAGGGTATAGTGAGTGTGTGGTGTTTAGATTTAGGCTGTGTGCTGCCAAGCTACTGACTCCCTTTTTCTCCCTTTTTTTCCTCATCCCACCCTCTCTCCCCTAAATCACAAGCCTAAGAAAAATAAATAAGAATAATAAATAAACAGATGAAAGTGGAAACATTCCCAAACCTGTTATCACAGAGGCAGTTTCTGTCCAGACCATGCCAGTTTCACAGAGAGCCTTGGAATTGTCAATTCTCATTACTTTCTAGTGCTGAGTGCGGGAGGAGAGAATTTCAATCTCTGCTTTCCAGAATCAAACCCTCTGTTTAATGCGGTAGGGAAAGCTGAGATGAAATATAGGTCTCAGGGGACTTTTCCTGTGTGAAAGCTTATTACAGCTGTAACAAAACCTTCTAATCGTAACGGATTCTGTTACATGCGTGATATTCTGGTCTTGGGCAGGGTGGGGGGAAATGAGAAAAAGATGACAAAAAGCTTTAAAAGTAATTAAATGACAACTGCGTTCATTCCCTGCCTCCTCCTCCTCCTCGCTGCTTGCCTTTGCTGTTTACATAGAACATTTTCTCTTCTGCATTTTCTGGGTGTCTTGCAATATTTGTAGGAGTTTTGCTGGGTCAGGTTGTTGAATGATATTTAGCATTTACAAACTTGGAATCACCTGCCTGAATGGAAAACTGTTTAGTGGTGTTTGAAATACAGAATCCATATTACCATAGCAAGAGATCCTAATGGGCTATCTAAACACAATATTCAGTTACAGCTGAAGACAGGGAACCACTCAAAATGTGTCATGATGTCCAATGTAATAATAAAGTTGTAGACAGAATAAGCCCAAAGGCACAATTCTTGCCCAAAGCAAACTGTCTCTGGGCCTATGCTGGTGATGTAAATGGCTTCATTAAGCAATTGAGAAAAAAATTAGCGCCAGCCTCTAATGTAGACACATCCAAGATGTTTTCCTCTGGTTTGCTTCAATTAATTATATTGGCTGTGAGAGACACAGAGAAATTGTGAGGGGAAAAAGAAAAAGGGGTAAGAAGATTAAGTACCTTGCCATTCTGCATTGTACTACCTCAGTTTCTTGTTCCTTTTGATGGTGTAACAGGACATGTCCACCTCACAAATTCCTTTGGGCATTTTGGGCATGCTATGGGTGCTCTGAAGCAGAGTGGTTGACAGAGCAGAAATAACATCTCTTCAGTTAGGAAAGGATAGAAATGAACGGTATCATGCACAGACTCATTTTAAGACTTGGAGAAAAGAGCTATGAGACAGACCCTTGGGTTCTGTATACCTCCCTGATTTGCTGGAGAAGGCTGGGCATACTTTTGCTTGATAACAGTGAAGTATCTACATTTACTTGGGACAAACACACTGCAGTACTTAACACCAGTGATGTCAAACCCTGCTGAACTGTAGGTAGATGAGGAGCAATGAAAAGATGCTTCCAGCCTCTTAAGATTTGGATTTCCACCAGACTCTACTCGTTTGTCTATTGTAGGTTCTTCTGAGTATGGATCATCTCTTGTTTCATATGCCTATTAGTTGGCATGACTTGAGGAAAGATTAGGAAGCTCCTTCTCCAAGGGCTACTGTGATACTACTAAAATAAAAGCAGCAAGTGCCCTGGTGTTCTGAGGCAATCTTGAAATGATGATGATGATCCAGGAAAGAGATTAAAAAACATCTGATCCTCTCTGCTATTGATGTGAAACACTGTCTACACACAGGGGTTTGGAGGAAGCAATCTCATTGCCCTTCATCTCTCCCATAGATATGTCCCCTTTTTCTCTCTTCTCCTTCCTCCTAAGAAATACAGGGTAGGGTTGTAAAATTATAAAGCAGCCTTTAAAGGTGCTTCATGCTGTGAAATGCAACTCAGATAATGAATGTTTCCAGCCCAGCCAGAGCACACTCTGAGGGATATTTTTATCTCCACAGTGCCAGAGATTAACTGTACATTTGTCTTAATGGTATCACCCTTTAGTGTTAATGGAAGCTATGTGTGTAAATCCCTGACCATCCAAATGAGAATACACATTGAATGATCACAATAAATCAAAGTAAATGGAAGACCCCTGCAGAACAAATTCACCCCCAGAGTAACTCCTGAGGCTTTTAGGAAGCTTGTGCCAAGCAGGCACAGCAAGAACAAACACAGTAGATCATATCACCTGCTTGATGATTTCAAAGTACTCATAATGATGATACTTCCAGTTTGAACAGAGCAATTTACTCTTTTGAAATGATTTGCAAAGAAAAAGCACCACTGGGTTTGGTGTTGGGATCTCTATAGTATTTGGAGGAATGGACTCAGTGATTGTTTCCAGTCTACTTTCATCTCAAAAGTGAGAAAGAAGGTCTGAAAAAAAGTGATGATTACTGGAAAAAGGAAAATACATTTATTTTCAACTGCTTAGACCACTTTGGACTGATGAAATTTTGTGAAAATGTGTCCATTTTAAACACAACGGCTATTAAATTCTCAGCAACAACTCCAATTCCCTTTTCCAAGAAATACAGGAAAGAGAGACATAGAAGAATAAAGAGACATAACGTTCTTCTGTTTGTGAAGTAGAAACAAATATCACACAATATAATATATTAGTCTTTTGTGCTTCACTTAGGCACTATGGAAATGAAAGACAGACAAATCATTGTCGTTTTATAAATTGCAGATTTTTTTTTTTTAGGTGAGGAACAATAACTTAAAGGGCACTGATGAAAACAGGGATGAGTATAAGAAAAGAATGGAATTTCTTCTTCCTAAAGAGTCTGCAACTATCCATATGCAGAGTTGACCTAAAATTATTTTTCAGACTTCAGCAGTAACTCTGTGTTTGTTGAAAAATACATTAATTCCCATTGCCTGCATTTCTGAAGTAGAACTGCTTGAGCAGAAAAATGAGAACAGGGAAGTAAAGTAATTTTGATGGTTTTCATTGTAAAATAAAGCAAAATGCAGACGAGATGATGGAGAAGATTAGTAACTAAAAAGTAGAAATATTAGTAGTTAGGTTGTTTGATGAGGGCACAGAAAATGTCTTCTTATGAAAAAATTACTCTGAAGTCCTCCTTCATTCTGGCTATTCCCCTTCACTCTTTCTATGTCACTTACCTTTGAGGACTGCTGTGCCTTACAGGTGACAAAGTCAATGCCAATCAGTATCTTTCCCTTGTTAGGTGGAAGCACCCTTTAAAAATTCCTCATTACAGCTTTGCAAGGAAGTAAGAAAAAAATCCACCTCTCAATGTCTCCATCTGAGGTCTCCTGAATCTCACATATCAGATATAGCACAGACTACTAGGGAGTTAGTGAATCACCAGTCAAGTACCTGGTAATTTTAAGAACACAGCATTTCTATGCTGGGTAAGTCTCATCTGGAATAATGCATTAGGAAATAGAGGTATGTGAAAGGCAACAAAGAAAACTCAGGCTATAACCAGCCATACAGATTCTCTTTCCATCTCTAGATGTGGATTACAGATTTGCAGGTTGATGAAGGTAAATACTTCCCTCCCAAACATTCACTTTCCATGTATGCATACTTTCTTTTAAAGCCTTTTCTTTTGATGGATGGGAAGAGGGCTTAGAAATAAATTTTCTATTTTTGTATCTAGTTTTTTCTTCACCTATCCTCCAATGTAACTCTACAATTAATTTTTTGGCTGCTAACTGCTCTTCAGAAAGATTGTGTCGATTTTCCATCCCCAGAGCTTCTCTATTCTTGTTTCTTTGAAAACTTCTGTGAGCTTTGTGTGTTTAAATCCTTCCTGTTTTGGGTAGAAACTGTTATGAAATACATTTCCTTACTTACCTAGACAAATCTCGGCCACCAAGTGGTCCATGACTTCCTGATTCCTGAAGAAATGTAAAGTTGCTGTCAAGAGCAAGAGGAAACACTTTTGCACTTTCAAACAATATTCCCTGGGAGATAGCACTGCAGAAGTGGAACAAGACAATAAATTAAGATCTACGTCTCAAACATACCCATGATGCAAACTGTTAAAATCTGACCCACTACTCTGAGTTAAATAGTTAAATAGTTAAATCTGGAACTCAAAATATTTTGTATTTTGTAGTTGTTTCCATCCTCTTCCTCTACTCTCTGAGAGCAACCAAGACTGAA
This sequence comes from Callaeas wilsoni, assembly GCA_013398955.1. Classification (NCBI taxonomy): domain Eukaryota; kingdom Metazoa; phylum Chordata; class Aves; order Passeriformes; family Callaeidae; genus Callaeas; species Callaeas wilsoni. The sequence continues at coordinate 327,616 of VWPU01000031.1, read as the reverse complement.
AGCTCAAGAGCCAACAACCAGAAAGGGCAATTCTTGGCCCAAGAGACAATCAGGAAGCACTGAATTTGTTGAGACTAAATTTTCGACCTGTTCCTGCAGTGGTGAGAGGATCACATAAATCAGCTGGGAATTTGATGGAGGCCTGCATCTAAACAGAAAGAGGTTGTGCTGGCAATTCAGCTAGGCAAGTGCTGTTCATGTCCTTCCACTGACTCCAGTGGTTTTGAACTTAAAAAAATGGACTTACACAAAGCTCTTTTCTGAAAACCCCAAGACCCTGGGGACTTAGCTGGGGGAGTAAACAAATGGGGCTTTTTGTTTCCCTAGGAGGAGTGCATGCAGCTAGCAGGCAGCTCTCCCATCCTGCCCTCCCCCTTTGAGCTGGCGGCCCCACCTGTTACTAGGCAGGAGTAATCAGAGAGATGAACAGCACAAGCGGTATTTTTACAGGATGAACCCACCGGGTCAGCTGGAGGCCTGCTGAAACCCAATATCGAGTTGTGGCTGCAGACAGGCACGGTGCGAGGCTTGGGGGAGGAGGGTGCTGAAGGATGGGTGGAGGGAAAGCAGGGCAGTCCCAAAGGAGGCAGAGCTTTGCTTGGGAGACGTCTGTTTCCCTTTGGTGCCCCTGAAAAATGAATAGTGGGGATTGTTGATTAAATGTGTGAGCTAGGGCTGGTTGCAGGGGGAGGATAAGGGGAAGTGGTGGGGCAGGGACAGGGGCAGTAGGAACAGCGCTCACAGGAACAAAGAGCACATGTGTGCACAGGCACTGTGTGCCCAGTCCCTAGGGGAAGGGGGTCACTCAGAGGTATCTATTTCGTTCATTCACCTGCTTCACTCTCCTTTTGTGCATAGTAAACAGAGAACCATAGCACTTCAGACTTCCCCCTTCCCAGCCCTCCTGGTACCGCCGGCACTGGACCAGCACGTTTATTCCAGAGAAACTTATTGTCCGACCATGACAGAGCTCCCCCCATGCCTCTCATGCAGTCAGAAACTTGCCGCTGAAGGGGCTGCTTGGGGAATAAACACCTGCAAGGAGCCACAGCTGTGGCGTGAGCTGCTCTCCTAATGCTCTGTTTAGGATTACAGCACTCCAGAGTATCACATTACCCCAGTGGCTGCACTGAAACCTGGTATTAATTCACATTAGCAAGGATCAGATTTAGCATGTTGGGAGGGGGAGGACTGTTATTATTGTTTCTAAAACTGCTGGAGCAAACTCCTAGGATTGGTCTTTCATTAATACTGGCAATGGCCAGAGAAGCTTCTTTGTTCCTCCACACCCCTGGCCACTCACCCTGTCTCCTCTTGCATGAATGCCTCTAAACACAGCTGCTTGTTTCCATGATGGGGTTACTTGCTTATTTTTATTTTTGATGTACCAAAGTTCGTAACTTCCAAAGCAAATTTCTGGATGTTGTGGAATTTCTTTGGATTGCAGAGGTCTTCCAATACTGGGAGGAGAGTTACAGTGTGGTGTGGGATCACCTCTTGTCCACGCCCTTGATAGATTATCCAAAGATTGGAAAAAGGGAAAGATGTTCTAAGCAGTAAGAACAGTGAAGCTCTGGGATAGATTGGTGCAAAGAGGGCATGGAGTCTTCATTACCACGTAATTTTGAGAGTATCTGTTGGGTTGATCTGATTTTGTCTTTGGGTAGGGACATTCCACATGCCCTTCAATGTGTCTTTCAACCTGCTTTTTTGATGCAGCCATCATCAGGGTGAGGTGGAGTTACTTTTCTTCCTTGCTTTCCCTACCCACACTGTCCCTTCTTTACTGAGTGTTGCTGAGGCTGTTTCTGTCTGAGGAGTGTAGGTATTCCCCAGGCTTATGGGTGGCACCTACAGTGCTGTGTTTAGTTGTCCCTGGAGGGACTCATGATATAATCCTGGTGTTTTTCCAAACCAAAGGCTATTTCATATATGTATAATTGACCCCTGATTTCAGGTGTTGCTTCTTGAATCCAAGGGAAAATAATCATCAGTAGCAACAACAATTGTTCAGTACAGATAGGGTTAAATATCACTGGAATGCCTATGGAGAACCTTGGAACAGATATGAAAAAGGAAGTGAAAAAAGTATTTCAGCTGAAGCTTTCTTCAGAGGCTGAAAATCCCAGCCATGTTTGTTAATTTTATTTACAGTTTCAGAGTTATCTTGAAATGTCATTATTATTGGCCGTGCAACCAAATTCAGAAAAGTACCAATGTTTAGCTAGGGAGGGGTGGACCCAAACAATAAGGCCAGAGATGGGGCATGTGCTGTACACAGTGCCAGGGGTGAAGAACGAGGGCTAGCACATCATCTACTGACTACTGTGTGACATTTCTTTGTGTAGAGTACAGAATAGTTCTGGCATTTGTTAGAGCGTCAGCCTTCTGCACAGAAATCTTCTACAGATCACCCAGATTTGTAAAGCCAGAAGAGGACATCTGAATATCAGGTTTCAACTTCTGCGCAAACACAGGCCTTCAAATTTCAGTTTATTACATGTCTGTTGAATATTTTGTTCCAGAAAAACAGCCAGGAGATGGGAAATCAAGTTCTTTGTGTGGTGCTTTATTCCAATTAAGCTGGTGAATTCTGATTCCCTTCCCCAGTGTGATCCCATGCCATCCTGATGGGAACAGTATGCACTGCAGACAACAGTCCATCTTCAGAGATCCTACTGGCACCTCAAGATCAACACCCTGTAAGACTGACCATCCATCTTATATATACCACAGTGCCCATCTCAGTTGGAAAACTTAGTAGGCATCTTAGTCATCAATGAGTTTGGCATCATATTTAGTGAGTTACAGTGCTGGACTGTCAGACCCTGGTTCTTTCTGGTATCAGTAAAGTAGCTGCTCCTGTATGTTAGGGTAACTACTGTGGCCAGTCTGGACATAGCTCTTGATTTGTATTCCTCTCCTAGGTTTCCTGAGCCATACGTGTGTCTCCTGCTGATGCTGTGTTTTTAGGATTATTGCTTTCTCCTGTGCTCTGACACCCAAGTTTATTAAAGTTCCTTTTGTTTCCCTGAGGAAAAATAAACAGGAAAAAGAAAATCCTGTCTTCAATGTACATGTGTTTTTCTAAGGGCTTTCAGCATTGCAGTGTTGTGTGTGTCAGTTGAAGGCAAGGCTCTGCTGAACAGGTTTATCTCTTCAGTGTGTTATCACTCTCTGCACAACATGACTTCATACAGGGCAGAATTAATGGGTTTGTGATGGAGTCACAATGTAGCTTCTTAAAGGCCAGCCTGTCTGGGAAACTCCAGGTACGTCTGAGAAACTCTTGAAGTAATTAGGTGAGTCCAGGAAAATCCAAGGAGCTAGAGAACTCTATTGGAATGTTCTTCTAACCTGTGTTTGGATACATCAAAAAATTCATGCCTACCTCTTGTCTCTGCAGATCTAGGACTCTGAGTACAACGAGTGTCCGGACGGCAAGGATGAAGCAACACAGGAGACTTAGTCATTAGTGGGGACTATTTCTTTCAGACAACATCAAACAGAACAGGGTGTTCAGCTGTCCAGCCTGTGGATCTGGATGCGTTTGTGACAACAGAAAGTATCCCCGTGGCAGGTGGGGAGGTTCCGCAGAGAGCTCTGAGGGAGCTTTTCTGACCAGGCATAACCGCAGCTCCAGTTACTCCTGATCATTTAAGATCACTTGGCATTTTCTGCAAGAAGAGAAGATGTCCAGTGTCTGGGTAGCATTCTTGTTGGATGAGTTACTTTGCTTCTACTTGAATTTTCTGCTTTCACTTTCAGCTGCAGGCACACTTCTTTTGTTTTTCCTTTCCTGAGCTTTTGCAAACACTGGGCTGTGAGACAGCTACTTCCTCTCATCTCTACATTTCATCAGGTAGCAAATATCTCTGCTATACATTTCTTGGCTGAATTCGCTCAGAATGAAAGGTGTTGATGCATTGTCTCACACACAGAAATACTAACAAACCAAACAAAAAGAAACTTTTCTAAAGACAGTGCAGAAAATAAGCTGCTGTAGAAAAGGTGAGAATCATCTAAAAAAACCCCAAACCAGTCAAAATAAAGTAAATTTGTTCTTTTCATCAGAACATACACAATTGAGTAAGTTGCCTGTCATTACAGCATAGAAAATCCAACATCTGTATAAGTGATGAAATTTCATAACCTCCCCTGTATAACCTTGCTTGATTTTGACACTTGTGACTTATGACAGGTTTAGAGGTCAACCCTGAAGCGTGAGTATTGTTTCAATCATGCTGCTCCCTCTCATGAATTACGTTAGCAAGGGCTTGGTCACAGTTATCTGTGCAACAAAGAAATATTGTAGTAGAAGTTGTAGCATGGTAGGATAGTTACTGTGGTGATGTAGTTAAAATGCCTGGGAGAGAGATTTTCATTGTTGAAAAGTCTACATAATAAAGTTTAATGTAGTCCATGGGACACGTTTTTTCCTTAGGATTTATGAGTGGAGCTTGGTGAGTGTTACGTATTTTAGTCTGATCACCAAAATGGAAAATCAGAGAGGAAGAAAAGGCTCAACAAACACGATAATCTTCTGAGGTTTTGGATGAAAGGGAAAGGTTGATTTTGGATCTAAATGAAATGTTTTGTTGGACTGAAATTGAAAGGCTTTTACACTTCTTAGTTACTTAGATAATTTAGAAACTTTTTTTCCCCCTTGCTTTTAAGTGCAATGCCTATTTTTAATTGTAAAATTTGTTTCGAAAATACCTGAGAGATTTTGAAAGATGTCAACACTGATATGTTCTTTGGCCAAAAATATTCACCACACTCTGCTCAGTTTGGTGATCTCTTTTAGTCCTACTCTAACACCAGCTTTTGGCTCACTAACTATTATTATTATTAATAATAACCATAATATCATCACCCAGCTGTGCTTAGAAGGCTTGGGCACCAGTCCCAGATCTGCTATGACAAATCTTTTCAGCTCTCTGGGCTTCTGTTTCACCTCCCACTCTTTGGCTCTCTTATCTAGTCAGATTTAAAGTCACAGGGTCAGGAACTCTCATATACGGAGTCTCTTATGTACACACCGATTCTTGCGCTACTGCTTCTGCTACAACGGCATGAAGGGGGCATTTTCTGCTCCATCCTCCTCAGCCTCCCAAGATAGCTAGCTCCATGAGAGAATGGAAAATGAGGGAGCAAAACCAATAAGGAAATGATTTTTGTTTGCATTCTCTATGCAGAGCCCGAGTGGTTAGTCCGGGGAGTGGGTGAAACTGAACTGTGACTACAAGCATTGCAGCCACTCTTTGCTCAGCTGTGATTAACTTCTGTGTGAAGCAAAGTAGCATACACCCAAAATACTGTTAGCTTGGAAGACCAGCAAGGATCTGAGGAGACTGAATGTAAATATAAAATAAAAGTGAGAGAAAGGGAGTGAAAACTTGGCTTTTTGGGGCTTTTTAACCAGGATACCTGTTTTGAGAGACCTCATTCCATGTCAGTTTCTTACCAGGTAGATGAGGGACCAAATGTCCCTCTGTTCCCAAATGTTTCCTCTCTGCATCTGTAGCTACGCTCCTGTCTAGAGAGTAGGTTGGGGAATTAGATATATTGGAGAAGGAACCAGCAGTACACAAGACACAGGACATTGAGCCAGTTTGAAAGCTAGCACTTGCAGAGGTGCTGGTACAAAACCAACACACTCTGGAGACAAAATGCAGTGAAAAAAAATCTCTGAAAGGACTCAGAGAACCTATCTCATATTGTTTAATTTTCTTCTGTATCTGGGCCACCAGGGTTTTCTGTATGTCTTCAGTAAGTCCATTAGGATAGCATCAAAGAGACCTGACTGCCTCATTTTCTCCTTCCATAGTATTTGACCGCTTGGCAACATGATTGTTGAACCTTCTGCATAACATACTTTGGGGCAAGAACCTGCAAGAAGGTTGTGCAGAGCAGGAGAGTCTGGGTTTGATAGCAGGCAGCAGGGCTGACCTGCTCAGTATTTAAGGTCTTTATTCTTGACTGTGCTTCCCAGCAAACAGGATTAAAAACTTGGGGGTTTTGCTGCCAAATCACACAGAGTGTCCATTTTTATGACTTCTGTGACTAGATAGCGGTGCACCTGCCAAACAAGCATAGCCTCACTGCTGCCCTCTCCACCCCACCTTCTGCAGACCCAAGACCTGGTTATCCACACTTCCATGTGTGACAGCATTGCAGAAAGCCATTCCCAGCACATCAGAGAAACACCTTGACAGAGGAAGAGCAGCTGCTGCTGGCTCTGCTGACAGTGATGTGGAAACTGAGTTAGAAGCTGTTTCTAGCACAGGGCTGTATTGCCAGCTTTCAGAATTTGGCCCTGACAAAGAGGTTCAAACTGAGCCTTGGTTAAAGCTCCCTCATTCATACAAAAGTCCAGACCTAAATCCTACTGTGTCACAGGGTGGCTGTTTCTTACCTGTTGAAAAATTTCTCCTAGGACAAGTCACCAGGCCTGGCATCAAAAGGGTGATTTTTGAGCCTTAGAAATCTCTTTTGTGTGTTTTGTGCTAAGAGTGACTGAAACTTGCTACTGGTTCATTTCATCTACATCCACCGAACCGTAACTCACTACTGCACACGAGTTCAGCAGCAACATTCCCAAAACCCCCGTAGAAGAAATTTACGGTTGCTCAACGCTCTGTTACTGGCGGCCACAACTGTGTGTGCTCCACATGTCTTTGTAATCACTTAATGACTCATTTCCTTAATCTCTCATTTCCTATAGCCTTATTACAAGCAATTCATAAACCCAGATCCATAGCCGTTCTCTGGCTGTAGTCAGGAAGCACTGAACTGACTGCATCTGGTTGGTTGGCTGAAGTACCCCTCTCTATTCCCCTCTGAAACTTTCCACTGGACCCTGTCTTTTGCTGCAGTGACACCTACTGATGAGGTAAGAGTGTATTAACTACACGGTCCCTTGTTGCCAAACCCAGCCAGCAACCACTTCCTGGTACTAACCAGATGTTTCTGCTCTTTTGGAGCAAATTTCACACTACACTGGGAGAAGTTTTTCACGGTCTTTGCTGTAACACGCCAGTGGCCAGCAGACCTGAACAGAGATCACTGCAGCAGGAGGAAATGGCACTTCGTGTCCAGGCTTCTCATTCAATCATCAACCAACTTATAGCCTTGGGAGGAAACCTTGCAAGGCAACATCCCTGGGGATGCTATATGGCACTGAGAAAGCAGCCAAACAGCCAGCATGCCTTTGCTTTCCTCTTCAGATTCTTTTATTTTTCTGGAGAAATAACTACTGCCAGGAAGTTTTAACCCTGATACCTCCTCAAAACACCCCATGGTGACTGGGAGAAGGGGAGTGAAAGCCTGAGCCCCATTGCTTGGTGCTGTCAGGCCAAGGGTTTCTCTTTCAGTGAAAAGTGTTTCCCTTTCAAACCTCAGTCTTTTCCCTATACAGTTATTTGGAAAATTGCAGTTTCAGTTAAAATACTATAAAAGCCAACCTGCAGCACCTCAAGAAGAGAAGAAATGGGATTAGTACTCCAGAAGAGCAAGTGGAGGGTCAAGGAACGGATGAAGGAAATAAGGACACTTTATCACTGGAGACCTTGGCTTTAACCCAGTTTGCCATGAATGTTATCTGTTCTCTAACATACCTAAATATTAATTCATGTGGGAGACAGCATGATAAAGGAATGAGCATAGGATAGGTTTAGATAGGATGGGATAGGTTAGGAATTGTCAAAACATTCCTCTATCTCCCCCTCTGCTTTGAGGTCCTATTTGGCTGGCACTGCAGGTTAACATCTTAAATCTGAGGCCAGTGACCCAGAGCCAATGGAGAAGCTTGTGAAACAGCATTGTAAATCTGTGATCTCTAAGCCTGTCTGTGAAGGAAAGGTCTACAATAATTGCACTGAGGCTTTGGGACATAACAGGTCTGCACAAGAGAAGGTGTGCTGAAGAGGTTCTCTCTCACACTAGAAATCCTGGCTACATTTTAGCCATTGTTTTGTAGGATTGCAATGCCTGAACATGTATGGTCATTTTGATGCAGAAGCAATGCATCTTCACCATCCATCTTCCACTTCACCATCACCATAGCTCAAATGGGGCAAACCACTAAGAAGCTAAATGACCTACCCAATGTATAAAATAGGAGCTTCCTGAGATGTGACAAAGTAAAGCAGAATCTACCTACAGCCTGCAATAAGGCTTTTGCCAAAAGGCACTCTAAACAGAAAGGACTTCAGGTACTTGTTATTAACTGCTGGCTGCATTATGTCAGGTACTATCTGTTGTACCACCTACTTCTGGATGGATTCTGCTCACCTCTGCTGCCCACTTTTCATGTAAATTCAGGGTCTTCTAGGCAAGAATCTGGAATCTCACTGTTTTGTTGCTGTGACTTCTCCCATAGGACCCTCCAGAAAAGAGGCCCTACCTTGAAAACTTGAGTCTTTCTGAGGATGGAAGGTGCTACAAAAAGAGAGAAATTGTGGATGCAGATCCTCTCATCTTTGATGAAGATCCATAGTGAGATGATTGGGGTCAGCAATTTGAAAAAGTCTTCAGCTTTTAAGGAAATTCTGCCATGGCTGATGGGGACATGAACCAGGGGCACCAAACCACAGGGTTTCCACAGAGCCCACAAACATAAACAGCAAGATCCTTCATGGATACCAAGTAAATCACAGCTGCTAGAGTTCGGGGAAAGAGAGAAATGTCCTCATGGTGGTGCAGACAGATAGACAGACAGACAGTAGAGAGGCTTTGTAATGTCTAATTTGTTAGAATAATGCAACAAGACAGATCACATAACATGAAAACCTTATCTAACTACCCCTGTACACAACCTGACCTGGTGCTACAAAGAGCTCCAGTGTAGTCAGCTGAAAAACCACAGTGTTTGCACTGAGATCTCACAGTCCCTCAGCACAAGAAGCCACAGCATCGCAGCAGATTATCTGTGATTTCCAGTTTTTGCAGGCACAAGAGGTCAGTGCCACAGCGCCTGCAGGGAATGTGACTTTTCAGCTGTCTTGCTCTCCCCAGTAAACTTTGACCTTTGCACAATCTAATATCAAAGAACCAATTATTCTCAACACTCATATATTTTCCTCCATAGACTCAATGCCACATGGTTGCCAGGGGCAAGGCATCATGCTAATCAAGGCAATAATTCAAGGGAAGGCAGCGGGCGGCTGTCATGATCAAGAGCCTGGGGTTCCAGTTCTGCCTCTCAGCCACAGATATGGACTCAGTCATGCCTGCTTGTTCCCTCCCTCTCCCCCAAGCCTGTGCCATGATCCTGTCCTGGTGTAAGTTATATAAAGAAATCAAAGGAGGTACACCAGTGTATTCCAGTATCTCTTGCCATACTCAAGTTTCCCTGTCACCTATAGGTCTCCTCTTAAAAGAGGCACTGTTGCCCAGTGCTTATTTATCTTTTCATTCCTCAGTACCCAGAATTAGCTCTCCTCTGCCCTTGTGCCTGCAGCAACTGGAGCCATTGGAAAAGTGACACTAGGAAAGTATCACTGCCTTGGTGGGACGGGGAAGAAAAGAGGAGGCTGCAGTCCCACATGACAGACCCATCCAAATATCCCACTGCTTCCTCAGTGTCCACAGCCTCCTTTGTTGTCACCTGCCACCACCTCATACTCTGAGCTCGCAGCATTAGGATCAAAGAAAAATCAAAGACGCATCCAGGAAAGGGTCTTGCTTCCAACAGCAGGCATATGGAGCTGCCTATAATTTTCCCACCCAAAGGCGTTAATGTGCAAGAAAATGCATTAAATGTCACAAAGTGCTGACAACTTGGCTCACTGTGACCACCAAAATCCTGAAGCTAATGAGCAAACACATTTCCCAGTTGTGCTGAGTATTAGCCCCAACCCAGGATGTCAATATAGATAAATATATCTCAGGGTACCTGAGCCCAAACGGGTCAGAAATACAGTTTCAAGTGCATAAAAACATTGACTTTCCCAGGTTAATATGGTATCACAATGTGGCCTCAGATAGAGTAAGATGAGAACTCACCTGGTTAAGTTACAGGAGGGGGATGTTTTACAGATATTTTATATGTTTTAATAGTGTTGTTGGCTGTTCTGTCACTAAGTCTCAAGGTCTTTTAAAGTGGAAAGTGTGGAGTGCTGAGTGAGTGTGCTGGAAATGCATTCATCCCCTGCAGACAGGTGGGGTTAATTCTGACTAGCAAAAACCTAATGGGGGGATGGAGAAAGAAGATAAACACATAGAAGAAATAAAAGTTTATAGACTTACGCACAGTTAAACCTGACAGGTAGGATTGTGCTTCAGCATAGTTTGTTTTCCTGTACTTGTTCCAGATTTCTTTGTTGCAAACTAAAAACATCTACAAAGGGCCTGCAAGATTCACATCCCACTTGTAGGGCATGGAGGTGATGACTGCACTTTAAAAGAGCTCAGGATTATTCAGTGGCACATCCTGGGGTGTAAATCAGATGAAATTTAACCTTAATCACTATGGGTAATCAGTGGAAAGGGTTCAGTTCAGACTGCAAGGGTAAAAACAGCCAAGGCTGAAAGTACTTGAGGTTTCTGAAGGAGGAAACCTTTGAGGCAGGGATGTTGTTGGCTAAGACAAAAAAATCCTATTTCAGGAAAAAATACTAAATGCTCAGATTATAAAGCATTCCAATATGCATATGTGAGCAGTCTTTCTCTTTAATAGCAGGATGTAAATGCTTCCTTTCTTTCTTTTTGTAAACATAGGAGACAATTTCAACCTAAATAAGTTTGATTTTGAATGAATAAAAAGTCAATCATCCCACTCCCAAAAGAAACTGCAAAACATAAGAACAGAATATGAGAGCAGAAATGCAAGACACTATGGCTGAAATGCTTACTTGTCTCCTTCAACATTAGAGTCCTTAGAGAATCAGAGCTGCTCTACACCAAAAGTAAAACTATTACATACCAGTGCTCTTAAAAAAAAAGAGAAAAAGAAAAAGAAAAGGAGAAAGTTAGAGGCTGAGGTGCCTTTTTTTGCAACTGGAAACCTGAAAAGATAGAAACCAAATGCTTTGCCTTCTTGATATGTATTTGTTTTCTTAAAGGAAAGAAGCTACTGGAGAAATTGAAGAGGATGGCTCCTGGTACCTAAATGGAAGGTGGAAGTTAAACTCTGTCTAATCAAGACTCTATGGAATGTGTATGTTGGGCAAGAAGAGAGGAGGAGAAACTTTTTCTTACCAGGACACACATATCTGAGCAGCTCCTGCATGGAAAACATTGCCGTGGTGTGGCTTGTGCAGGCCCTGTAGGGTAAGAGGATCCTCCAGCCACCAAAAGGCAATGTGCTGCTGGTCCTGGCCCACAACACCTTATCTCTCTGGGTCCATGGCCTCGCTCCTCCAAGGAATGATGCATCCTTGTGGATTTCTGGCCATGTCTGCCCAGTGTCACCATCACTGAATGCTCCCCAGTCTTCAACTTTCTGGTCCAAGTTGTACATGCATTGAGCCTCCTGCATGTGTGAGTGTTTTAGCACATGGCTTGGAAGGTCAGGAAAGTTAGTCCCACATGGTTTATGTGGAAAGCCTTCAATTCCTACAATGTTCTACATCTGTCACATACTTCTTTGTCTTTCATTAATTACACTTTATTAATTGTTTTGCTTTTCATTGGAGGCATAGGTGAGGAAAAAGCAAGTGAAGTACTTCCTATGGAAGCAAAAAGTATCTCAAAGTTGCCCCATGAAATGGATCATTCCCTGATTTAGGAAGAGGCAGTGAACACATCCTGGCAAGTGCTGAGCATGCTGTAGGGGCTGAGTTTCTCCCAATTATTTTGCCTCCCAAGATCTTGTCTCCTGGCTGGATCAGTCCTTCAGACCATGCAAGAAGGAAAATGCTGAAAAGAGGAAGTGGACGAGAGGGATGTATTTCTTACTTTGTTTCAGAAGCAAGTCCATAAATCTCCACACATTAAGGTCTTCCACATGTGGATTTTCAATATCAGCTTGTCACTTCAAGCTGTCTGACATGAACTGTTGGATGGGGCTGCTGTCTTTTCCAGGGCTCACTCATATCCCACCCAGATGCCAGAAAAGGTTGAAAAACAACAGTGAAAAATGCAAAAGGTGACAGTTCAGAGCATAGATGTTTTCCAGAGTTGCAATCTGTTGACTGTTTTCATCAGGCTCAGTGGCATAGACTATATATAAGGATCAGGGAACATCGACAGAAGAAGGAAAAAGACAGTCTAAAAAAAAACCAATTCTCATGGTGAATTTAAAGCGACCAAATACTACCTTCCTCAGTTCTCCCAGATATTCCTGTAGATCTAGCAGCCACCTAAGGCCTGGAGGTTTCTGACTCATTTCACAAAAGGTGCTTTGGAGTTCAGCAGGTGACTGCCTTCTATTTTTTTTCTTTTTCAGGGAAAAATATAAATGCATATGGGTTTATAAACCATTCTCTTCCTAGTATTATATTCATTATTATACTGTGCTCAAGTGCAAAAGTTACAGAAGCAGGTAGGAACAGAATGGGAGAAAAACAGCACTGAAAACCTGAAGTGGGCTTTGAGATCTACTCAAATCCCAGTAGCACAGGTCTCAGAAAGTTTGCGAGTTGGCATTTCTTTATGGGATGCAAAAAAGTGCTAAATCCTGGGTCCTGGAACTGTGCATTAATTCTCTTTCTGGATCTCAGTCCAAAGCTTGGGTTCATCTAAGCTCTTGCTGATTAGGGGATGAGTAAGACCACTGGAGGTGCAAATACTTGATTGTTTAAAAGCACTGGGCACCACCAAAGAAACTTATTTTTAACAGTTTTTTTTCCCCAAACTTCTGGATTTCTGGAAACAGATGTTTAAAATGAATGTTATAGGACTCATAGCCACAGGTTACTTTAGAAATCAAAGGCAGAAGTGGATTAAAACCCAGATATTTTTCAGGAGAACAATTCTTCCATTGGTAAATAATAAAACAGCCTAAATCCAGCCTCCAGCTTAAAAGGTTCCTAAACAAGTGATTGCTGAGAGGACATAATGGGCAAAATCTGCCTTATATATGACCTGATTTTAAGCTCTCCTTTTACACATACACTATGGGTCATATTGCTGAAGGGGTGCCCTGGTAGAGATGGCTGATCTCACATGAAATTCAGAGAAAAGTGAGGATGAAAAGTGAAATATGTCTTCTTTTTTACTGTTTAAAGGACCTTGATTCAGAGTAGGAGGTAGTCAAGTTTAAACTGGAAAGTTGGGAAAAACTCTCAATTTCCTCCAAATAGCTGTACGTGGGGTTATGAAACCACTCCAAATGAACATGGCCTTCCTCAGGGTTTTATTGTCTTGGTACTCCCATGGGAGCATTGCTGTGATATTTGAGAACCTATAGCTGCTGCAACTAAGATCCAGCTGTGAAAGTGATGATAAGCAGTAGCGACTAGGAATAGCAGGGAACCAAACTTCAGCGACCCAAATGCTTCTCGTAGTCTTCTAAAAAATTCTTTCTCTGCCGACTACATTAACAGCCTGACATTTCCATTCAATACCGATGGGGTGTATTGGGGGTGTCATGTGGCTTGTAACCGGGGATAGATGTATCTTTCAAATGGATTTTTGCAGGGTGATACGGGTTCTTTTGAGCTCTTCTCAAGCTTTGAATTCTGCCAACTATTATCAGTTGGGAATTTAAAAAAAAAACAACCAGAAAAACACTTTACTTTGCTCCAGTTGGCCTTAGCCCATCAACCAGTTCTACACAGAGTCAAATACAGCTGTCAAGCAGTAATGTGTTTTGGTTTTTTTCCTCTCCCTGATTATTCCTGGGCTGAAGCTGAAGTGATAACCTCAGAGACTGTCTTTTTGGGCTGGCTGCAGACCAAGAATGTCATTTCACAAAGAAGTGCTGAGATTTCAGAAGCAAGGTTTCACTGCAATGTGGAATGAAGCTGGGAAGTTTTAAACACTGTCAAGGGACAGTAAATGCCCTCAGCAGCTCCTGCCTCTCACTGAATTCTCCACCGTTCTCCTGGACTGCAGAGTACCAATCTGCCTAGGAGAAAACCTGGGTTCAGCTTGCTCCTTTTCTACTCACTTTTAAAGCTTTCCGGTCCAGAAATTCATTGGACTGTAGGGCATAGCAAGCAAAATAGCTTATTTCTTGCCTGCCAGGACAGATTTAGAGGAGCAATATCCAACACAGCTTTCCTTTGACAGGAGACGTGGGACACCTTTGGGGCAGTGGCATGAAATCTCCAGCTGAGTTGCTCTGAGGTTTGGGTGTCCCTATCAGCCCATAGCACCTCCTGTTTCCTCTTGAAATCCTTGAGATGGTCTTCAAAATGCCCTATTTTTTTGTCAAGGGACAAAGTTGCAGCAGTAGATAGTCCATGCCTCCCCATCTTCCCTTCCTGGTGTCAAAAGGCACAAGAGAAAAGCTGAACATGGCCGATTTCCAGCCTAAAAAGAGAGGCATGTTCCTGTCTTTGCTGACAGCTTTTCTATCCTCCCGAGTATGGTGTGGCCAAAGTAGAGACTGGGCTGCTGGAAAGCCAGGTGCTAAAGGCTTTCCAGATCCATCTGGGTGCATAGCAGAGTGGCTTGCATATGATGCAGATGATGATCTGCTCTCCGTTAGTCTGCTTAGTGGATCTGTACAACAGCAGCCCGCCTTGCGTGGTATTGCCACATTTCCAGACAAGTAAAAATGCAGCTAAAACTTTGAAGGTTTGTTTATAGCTCAAATTTTTCCTCAGTACATTTGTTCCTCTTCTTGTCTGCATGCAAATGCGTGTCATGGGGGAAGGGAATGCTTCCTAAAAGAAATTAAAAAGTTTGTGGAATGGTGTCTACTGTCTTATCTGATAGTAGGTCACCATTCCAATGGAGAAAACCAGGTCTAGACATCACGGTGTATGTGGGGGTGGGGAGTGAAGGAGAGGGAGAAAAGGAAAAAAAAGAAATTTTGTTCTTTAAGTGGCTGATTTCCTTCCTCTTAAATACCAAACAAAATTTTAATGATGAAACCTGCTAACAGCTGGGGCTAATTTGGAGGTTATTTCTATGGCAAGAGCAGCAAGACAATAAAAGGTCACTCCCAACCGCGGTTCAGTTCAAGCATTTATCCCAGCAGACCCTCTGAAATAGTCGTGATCTGAACTCCTCCATCCCCATGGCGTCACCTCTGCCTGGTAGGTGTCTGTCACGGGGATGTGATCACGTGCTGCATCTCTCCTCCAAAGGATGCGGAGGCTGCTGTAGCTCCTTGCTTAGCAAAGGGCCAAGGCCTGCAGGGTTCACTTGGGGACTCTCTGGAAATGTCGTCAGTGCTTACATTTATATGTCATTGGATTTTCAAAACTTTTCTGCTTTGCTGTTGGTTGGTCCCTGTGTATCCAGGATCTTCCCCATCTACTGTGGAGAAGACTGTAGTGCCAAAGTTTCTCAGGGTTCACGGGACTTTAAGAACTGTTTACTACTGCAGGATGCATGGCTCTCTCTGTGTAATAAGATGGAAAGTAGCACACTTCCAGGACTTGGAGGAGGGCTGGACTGCAGGACTTGAGCTTAGGGGGTTGACAAGGATTGGGTTTTTTGGGAAAGCCAGTTTTCCAGCCCTGATCCCAGTGTACCCATGTTCCCCAAGGAGCACCCATGGTGAGGCATGGGGTGGAGCAGGAGTCCCACCAGCCATGAAGGAAGTCCCTCACCCCAAGGCCCACATTTGGCAGGAGGGAAGGAACGTGACACACACAAGCTTAGACTTCTGGCACCGGCTGGAGCTTAAATAACCGCCATAGTCTGTTAAACCAAAGCCACTGGCTCTGGGGATAGAGGAGGGCACCAGCCGAAGGGCAAAGAAAGCCTCCTTTCACGAGTGAGAACCAGCACCTCTCGTGACGCTGCCATATAAAATCATGCAGCACCTGTTAGATCTTTTCTCGCTCTGCTCTCAAGACGCAGGAACAGCTTGGCTCTATAAAAGCCTCAATGTGTTTGTTTTCATTCTGAAGAGCTAATCCAAACCCCTCTCTTCCCAAAGGACAGGGAAGGAGGGGCTGGAGGGGGTATTTTTATTTTTTTCCTTCTGCTGGGGAAACAGGTTGGAGCTGTTAAAATAATTGGCAGCAGTAGATTCCTGCAGGTTTTGGCTGCATTTTAAAATAGAGAGGTTTTCTTCTTCTCCCTCTCTCCCCTTGTTTTTTGTCTTCTGATTTAGCCATAAAATTGCCACTTATTACATTAGCAGTTGCAGAAAGCAGGAGTTTTCCTCATTAGAGTGGCTCCTGCTCACAGGCTCTGGTAATATCATTTGGTTGGAAGGACCTTGCCAAAAGGCTATAAAACCAGCTGAGGACTCACACGGCAGTGTCAGAAGGTTGCTTTCTTGGTTGCTTTGGTAACACAAAAGCAAAGGTTCCCTCTCTTTTCAGGACAGGGAGATGGGCTTAATTTTGGGTCTATTTCCACCTCCTCTGTCTTGTGAAGGACTTTGCAAACAACCAGCAATGGGGGACATGGGAGGACAGCAAAAGGCCCACAGCATGTGTCAGGTCTGTCACTGAGGGTTGTGGCTTTCAGGGAAGCCAGCTCAGCTGTGTGCATCCCCACCTGCATCCTCCTGAAGGCCATCAAGGGGCTGCAGCATGCAAGCCCACACCTTTCCCAGTCCTCAGAGCACACATCACATACTGATACCCACCTAAGACAGTTGGCGAGTGCCACCTTGCAGCTGGGACCAGATCCACCCAGTGGTGGGCAGATGGCAGGATCTATAGCCTTTGAAGCCCTGGAGCGGCATTGCTGGGCAGCAGGGAGCACTCCCTGCCTCCTCACAGGTGTAATCAGCCAGGCAGCTCAGAAAAAAACCTCTGCAGCTCACCAAATTATATCTGCCGCCCTTTTACCTAGATTAAAGTCTCAGCAGAGACCCAGTCTACAGGGGATTTCCCCAGCAGCTCTATTGCTCTTTTTCTTAAATGCATTAAATTTGAAAGTGTGCTTCAGTCTTCAGCAAATTGGAAGCTGTGTTACCAGAGCAGATGAGATCATGTTCTGAGTTAACTGAGTCCTACTACAACACCCTCACCCAAACTTACAGAATAATTCAGAAAAGAGGGGCAAGAGGGAGTCCTGCCCACGTGCACTGCCAGCCTGGTAAAACTCCTCATGATGACATAAATACACCTTGCAAAGCACAGGAGAAAATATGTCTGGAAGGTATTGTAACACTGCAACTCCTGCAAAGATGTGTCCTCATCAAAACGGTCTGGTCAGGTGCAGATTTAGCCTCTTGGGGCCACAATGCCTCTCTGGCAAAGGCAGAATTACTGGCATTTCTGACTTGCTTTTTACCTCCATGGACTTCAACCTGGCCAGCCAAACTTATGCTGTATTGCAATTGAACAAGCCTTCCTCTGAAATGGACCTAAGTTTTACTGTGGGAGCTGGATACCTACCACTTTGGGGCCAAACTTGGTTGAAATGCTGTGTTCCTTAACAGGCTCCCCTCCTCTGTGAGCCAACAAGTGGCAAAGCCCAAGAGTTGCAGGTGGTCAGAGCTACAAAGCCCAGAAATAAATCTGCTTCATTCCTTGCTGTGAAATTCTAGGAAATCCCTCAATTTCGGAGAGTCCTGATTTAAAGAGCAGCTAGATACTTGCTCGTCATTAGACATGGCACAGCTTCTTCAGTGGCTGCGTCTGGAGCTGGAGTACAACAAGCAGGCAAAGGACAGACACTTGGCTGTACACCTACAGAATCCAGTCCTCTCTATCTCAAACTGGCAAAACTGACTGAAGCTTTCACTCTGGTTCTTCACCCAGGGTGGACATTGTAAACCTCCATTTGTTACAGCCCTGTCAGGAACAGGTCCTCACAGCACCTCCATACAATTGACCATTCAGTCAATCTTCTAAAAATCAAGTTGTTAGCACAAAGTTTCAGCAAAGGGGTCAGGAAGATTGTAGAGTCCTTTGCCCTTTCCTTTGTCAGCTCCTCCTATCCTTCCCTGAACTTTCCTTCCCTTTGGCAAGAAACTTCAGAAGTCAGTTCCATGAGTTTATGGACAGATCTATATAAAACAGTGACTCAGTCTGCACTCACTTACTGGCAGCGATGTATCAGCTGCAAACAACTTTAAAATGGTGAAACAGAAAAATTACAATTAAACAGAAAAAGAAAACATTCTGGGCCAAAACTGTGGGGTGTAAACTCTTCCTTATGTGTAAGCAGTTTCTGCTATTTAATATTAGAGATGGACCCAAAGATTTTCTTTATGAGACTCTTCTCCTTCAAAGCTCAAATATTGTCTCTAGAGAGGATTTCTGTGTCTTTGTCCAGAATTAATTTCTACCTACTTTCAGTGTAAAGCTCATATTAAAACAACAAGTTGGCAGTGGCTGGCAGTGTGGAGAAGGTGTAGTCTATCCATTAGATATTTCTTAGCACAAAAATCCCAGATGCAAGCAGGGATCTTAGTTGAGGATGGTCCAGAAGGGTTCTCCTTCTGAACACCTGGAGGATATTGTGCTGCTCATTGTCAAAAAATGCAATCATTTTTCGTCACTTTAAGTTAAAAATCTCAGGAAAGAAAAAACACTGGTAGTGATTTCAGATGCTTTTTTCTCCTACCAGAAATTAAAACCAGTGCCTGGACTGGTGCCTTTGAATTTATTTATCTTTTTTAAATTAAAACAACCACTTTAAAAAAAAAAAAAAAGCACCAGCTACTGGCTTTTACTTTAGCTAAAATTTTCTGGCAAGTGTCATGCCAGGATTTTTTTTGTTTTCTTTTTTTTTTGTATGGGAACTTGAGGGGCAAGTTGGTGTGAGAAACTTTCCCAAGTAATCTGTATAAACCACACCAAAACCCAACAAACTCAACCAGTCTGGAAAGGTCCGGGAGTGAGAGCAAGGCACATCTGCAGACAGGCTGGGGACATCAGCAGTTTTCAGCTGGCTGCCAGCAGCAGCAACGGCTTCTGCATTCCCTCAGGCGACAGGGAGTTGGATTTGGTGGTTCTGGAACCAGCAGAACACCTGGTCTGGGCAGCCTTTGACTTCTTCAGGGAGGATTTGAAGGGAGCCTGAGGAACTGGGGCACTCCTCCCTTGTGGGCAGTCTGGGCACCTGACGGCTGTGGGCTGCTGGGGAAATCCCGGCCAGCGCCTCTCAGTACTGCAGGCAGGTGTCCAAACCTTTGGGCCAGAGGGCAAGCGAGTCCTTGAAACTTTGCTGCGGACACAGGAGAAATCCCCATGGAAGGCAGGACTCCAGAGGGAAGTGAAAAAACCAAGCTGCCTCAGCACGAGCATCTTCGGTGACACAAATCAGGACAGAGCAGGCTCAGGGTTGGACAGCACAACCTTCCTGTTAAAATGGGGCTTTTTGGTGGGAGTTGGGGGGCATTCAGAAAAATAGGCAATTCTCATTGAAGGTCTACTTCCTGCATGCCTTTGGACAAAACAGCACAGTGTCCACTACTCCGAGTTCCTGTATCTCCATCACAGGAACAGCGGCATTTCGTGCCAGCACTTGGTGTGTTATGGAAGAGCCTCCTTCAGGCTTGGGCAGGGTACCAAGTGCTTCCACCTGCCCCCAGTAGAGAGTTTGAAGCCTAAATACCCCCAACATCAGCCTCAAAGGCACCATCACGTCTTTTCTCCCAGCTCCAGTCTGGAGAGGGAAACATGGTCCTACCTGTTCAGACCAACACAAGCCTCAGTTCACCACCTTTCTCTTGGAGGTTGTGGTCTCTCAACCTGAAGCCAAGCCTCTTTCCTGCCATTTCTTTCTCCCCTCTCTCCTTCCCAGTTCAACTCTTTTCCTGTTCTCTGACATTTGCAGCAAATGTGTGTCTCTTGCTTTGTCCTGTAAACTCTGTGTGACCATGGGAACAGTTCCTGACCCAGCTGGCAGCCTGCGTGCTCTTCTCATTAAACTTTGGCTCTCACCTCAACTGGATCTTTAGGCAACATCCAGGTGAGCACAGCTGGGAAAGCACTTTCATTTGCCTTGAGGATGCATACAGCATTGCTTCCCAGCCTGCCTTTCACTGGGGGAAGCTTCATCCCATGCATCTGCTAAAACACCAACCCTCTCCCCACTCCACTGCCTCTCCTCAGATCCATCCCATTTACAACTGCCTCTCCAAATCCTTTTTTCAGGGCACACAACCAGAAAAAATAGTGGAGTTCTGCAAGGCGACTGGTACAGGGAAAGCCTGTACCAAATTAGAGAAGGCCAGGATTTATGGGCAATGGTATTTTGCGAAGCCTGAGCTTCTTATGGAAACTGTCAGAGTATCTGAAATACTCTTGCCAGTCAAAACCAGTGGTGCACAGGGTCTTGGTTCCTGAATTTCTGCAGAAAACTTCAAAGCACTGTCACGTGGCTTGAAGGCCCACATGGATCCCACCTGGATAGCCCAGCCAGGTGATTTAGTGCTCCTCTAACACCTCCCTCACACCAAGGCACAGACTGAGCAGGCAAACAGTCCTGACTGCAGTCAGCCCTCACCTCTTGTGCTTGCACCTTCCTGGTGCACTGAGGAGGGGCTACGGCCACAGATGTGGTGCAATCCCCTGCTGTGTCCTGCCAGCTCACTCCAATGGCCCAGCCTCCGTGGTGCCCCACCAGGAGAGGAATGGGGGGGAGGCAGCAGGGCTTGCAAGCAAGACCTGTGTTATGGCTGTACAGTGTTTGACAGAGGAGCAGAGCAGCCTTCAGCCCTTCCTGAGAGCTGGAAGCAAAGCCAGGGAGCCTCCCTGAGGGGAGCACCACCAGGTCACCCTGCAACCCAGCTCCACACTTCCCAGGAACCAGGGTCATCTGTGAATTTTCCCAAATCCCTCTGTCATCCAGACTCCTGGAGTACCTGGTGGGAGTGGCCCATTATGTCAAGAGGGCAGACCACTTGGGAATCATCACTTTCTGACCAAAGCATGCAAATTTTTTAAGGGAATTATCAGGGAGAGGAGGTGAGTTATGTTCCTGCTCCTCCCAGCTGACTTGGTATGTCCAGCTGGGAGCTGCAATGAGTAAACTGGATGGAAAATGACACAGAGGGAAGGTTTTTGACCAAGGAAATTAATATCTCTTGCTGCTTCTGGAGGGTGCTGGCATTAGCCCAGAAGGAGGATCTGAAGCCTGAGAGGGTCTGCGAGAGCCATTTTTTAACCACCAGTATGAGAGTTACTGTAAAATAAACTCTCACGGCTCCCCCCTGGGAGGACTGAGCAGCAGAGTGCTCTGTGCGTGTGCACGCACGGGCATGAACAGAGCGCGCTGCAAAGTGTCAGCGGCGTTCTGAAGAACATGGTTTAAGGCCATTCTGGGGATTTCCCAGCCCTGACAAAGAATTTAATTTCCCTCCACAGGGTGGGAAAATTCAGCAGGGGGTTGGTTGCTCAGGACACGGAAGCAGAGCAGCTACGATGTGGAGGCAGGGTCTCCTGCTGTCAGCAGCTGCACTGGGTCCAGTCCCACCAAGGAATTTAGGCTCATGGAGAGCACTTGGGTTCCTGACTTCTATGGGTTTCCCCACCATGAATCCAGTCTTAACAGACCTGCAGCCAGGCGTGTCTGCTTTATGTGCAGTAACAGCCCCAAATCTCGCTCTAAAGGAAGGAGAGGGTGGCAGAAGGTCATCTCCGTGGCTAAAGTTGGGAGAGCAAGAGTTTCCACTGACAGGGCAGATGGCAAGGCCAAGCTTGCCAGACCGCTACCCATTCCTATCAGAAGAGAAAATATGCTTTCCAAATGATAAATCTTCCAGATATACACTGAAAAAAAGCAGAAACAGAAAATACGTGAGGGAGGGGAGAGAGAGGGAAAGCATGTGTGAGAGATAAATTCCCAGAAAAGAAAAAAGAAAAAAAAAGAATCTCAAAAGTGAAAAATCCTTGGCACCAATTCTGACAGTCCAGTTTCATTGGGTGAGTTCTGAAATGAATTTCACTTGCTTTGCAGAGTGAAAAGATCTTTGGAGAAAGCTTTGAAATGAAGGTAAGTCCCAGTTCATGCACTTTTCAGCAGTACCCCAGGACTGGGGAACTCCGTGCAGCTCTCTGTCACCAGTGCCCTGTGTGACCTTCAGTAAGGAATTTAAATCACCTATGCCACAAGCTTAGTTGATATAATAGGTGATAACAGCATGAAAAAATGTTTTGATTTAAAAGCCAAGATACAGTAAAAATATGTAGACTGGGGTTCATCTGAAACATTTCCAGTAAAGCATCAACAACAAAAAGCTGTTTGTTTTATTGGGACGTCAAATATAAATGCCCCAACTAGTCCAAAAAAAGCCTTTTTGTTTAATTTTCAGGCCTCAAAAAGGTGGGGAGAAAAGTATTATCTCTATTTTTAAAAAGTTAAATATAGATACACCTGTGTAATGTTTCAAAACAAAAACATGGATAATTTTTGAGATTTCAGACCGATTTAGTTCTTAACCTAAGAAACTCAACATGAGTGTTGTTTGTTGAAATTAATAAGTATTTTTGAAGGAAATTAATAAATATATATATATAGGGAAGAATTCATCAGCGCAAAAAGTCAACAGTACCTCACAGCCTTGCAGGAGTTTGGGGATGTTAAACCAGACATATGAAATCCACAGAAACTATGTGACAAGATGCCAGATAAGTGTCTCAGAAAGACAGGATTTGATTGTCATGGGCCTGTTCTCGTGAAAAATAAAAGGCTCCAGTTTCTGCACAATTATGTACAGACAAGACATGTGTTTTCACTGCATGGCACCAAGCCTGGAGTATATTTTTTGCTCCTGAATTACAAGGAAAACTTGGCATGAGGATGACCCACACAGCAAGAAGTGGGCAGATTTAATACAGATGCATGGGATATTGTCTCAAATTAAAAAACTTAGTGTCATAGCTATTTTTCCTTTGACCTATCTACAGGATACCCTTATAGGGACCTTCTGAGATTCAGCTGGGATTTTTAGGTGTTACAACCTCGGATTTATAAATGGAAAAAAAAAAAATCTTAGTGCCCTTCCACCTATGTCTGCGATTCTGCAGTAGCAGGGATTTTGAACTACCGTAGTCTGCAAGAGAAGGAGAGATTGAGCTGGACAAGGAGAGGATTTTCTGCCTCTGCCTGTGACTAGAGCAGCTTCTGAGGTTTCATCTTTGGGTGCTCCTTCACATGCGTTGTCTCCATTTCCTTTCTTTCAAGTCTGCAAAAGCAGGAGGGTGAAGTTGCTTTTTTATCATGATCTTATTCAGGACAGTGGGATTTCAGAGAGATGAGGATGTAATTCTGCTTCTTGGCAGCACCCACATGTCTGTGCAGCTCCTGCAACTGTTAGGAGTAGCCACCAGGCTTAGAGAGTGTCAGAAATGGAGGTTTTGAACTTCTCTCTGCTGGTCCTCCCTTTCCTGCCTTCCACAGTGAGTCCCTCAGGACCATTTTCCAGCTCAGGTATCGAGATCATAGTCACCCCATGACCAGCAGCACCTCAAGGCCCTGATGGCTCTTTCCCCTCGCTTCTTCAAGACATGCTGCTGAGTGTTTGCACCAGCAGCCTTCACTGCCTGTGGACCTCTGTTGGCAAACAGCCCATTCACCATCTTTCATGCGTGGCAACGTAACCAACACGGAGAATTGATTTTGCTCATTTAAAGAGGAGGTTGGCAGTTAGTACCAGGAACAGCCGTGCTTCTTTCAAGATTTAATCAAGGTCTACAAACAAGCCAGAGGAAGAGGCAACAGGCTTCACATAACAAACTGACTAGTCTGACTCTGACATTTTCCTTCTGTATTCTCAAGGAACAGCCGCCCTCAGGGAAAGCAGACAGCACAGTTATGCAGTGTTAGAAGTATAATTTGAAACCGTAAAATAGAAGAGTGTCCCTTTTGGTGCAGGTCTCCAGGTGATCTTTCCTTTTGAATGTCACACAAAACCACCACAGAGACATGTGTCCTTTGAGAGTTAAAAACATCAAACCTGTCTCACTGAGGACAAAAATTCTAATTTAATTTGTGTTCCAAAACATCATTAATGGTAGTATGACTCTGTCCTGTCATATGAAGTTTTCAAGGACAGCATGAAAAGTTTGCTTGTGTGCATTCAGAGTGGCCATGGGTGTGAAGTGTCACACACATAAGCACGTAGCTATGTATGTATATATATGTACACACATACATACATACATACATACATATATATATATATATATACTGCAACTGTGATGGACCGAAAAATCAGGCCCTCAATATTTATAACTTTGGCTCATATCCCAAGCAAAGCAGCCCTAGTGCAGAAGCTCTATTTGTGGCAATGGGATCTACACACTCCATTTTAGTTCTAATCCTAGGCAAGCTGCAGACATAAGGTTTTATGGGAAGTAGAACAACTAATCCATGCTGAAGCGCACCGCAGAAAGTTTCCTAAGTATAGCATCCCCTCAGAAATATGAGGGCTCAAATTAACCCCCTAAATCCTCTTTATCAAAGTCAGCCAAGCCTGGGGATGGTAAATTGATTATGTGGCCAACTCCAGCAGATGAAGTACTTACGGGAGAGGGCTGCGAGGGAAGTGTAGAAAAAGGACTGAATGAGAAAAACTACTGACATGGAAATCTCCTGGAGCTCAAAGTCTGAGTGTAGTTCTGCTGAATCCACAGCATTCACACCAGAATTTGGGGAAACTTGTGTCTTGCTTGATTGATTGGTGAAGAACAGCAAGATGAGTCCCCAGCTGAAGCAGAACCTTGGGTTTTCCCTGAATGTGGATAATTATGACCCCACAATGTTATTCATTGCCCCTTGGCATTATTGCCCAGTGTGGGGTGTACTCTTTGTCCCCTAATATTCTTATCCAAACCCATGGCTGTGATCAGCTCCACTCTAGTTTCTGGGCTGTATTAAATAATCAAAGAGAGGTTTCATTCCACTTTGTGAGTACTGGCTTGGGGCCAGCTGTAGAGTGGAGGTCTGGTTACAAACTTTTTTAAACACAGAAGTGTGGCCAGGTCCAGGCTTTATGTTTGGACACATTGCTCCAAGTCAAGGAGAAATTTCCAGTTGTCTGGATGCTGAGTCAGCAGAAACATTGAGAATTAGCACAGGGGTTTTTTTTGTTTTGCTTCCCCTTCGAACCTTGAAACGGGCTCAAATTTTTTTTTGCAGCTTTGGCCACTGGTTCTCATGTCTTCCCAGATGCAATCTCCAATAGGAGATTGCCAAGTGCCCTGGGAGTTTTCTGTGACCCTGACAATTGGCCCAGAAAGGAGGGAGATAAGGAGGGAGCTGAGGAGGGAGCTGACACCTATCATGCTTATTTCATGTGAGATCCTGGAGGGACTGACAACCAGAGGTCTTTCTTACCAAAGAGCAACTTACAAAGGAGCAAAGAAGGGAGAGGAATGCTATGAAAACATCTGATATAGAAGAGCTTTTGGTGAATATTTCTTTGCTGAATAATCAGTTGTTTGTGGGAATTATTTTTATTTCTTTAATGAGTAATTCTGGAGAATGAATATTATCTAGAGGAAAATTTTCGGATAATGAAAAACACAGATTCTGCCACACAAATTCAGCCTCATGAATTCCTAAAGCAGGAACAGGTTCACCAGCTTCTCCCTTCCTTGTGCCCATGGAGTAAAGGAGAAAGACTATAGAGCTGGGAGTTGTAAATTCATTTTTTCACTACTGATGGCTGCCACAGATACTTCTGCTTCTACAGCACTGATCCAAATCTGAAGGCCTGACCCAGAGAATAGCTATGGACTGAAAAATACCCCGCTTATCCCCTGTTTCTTCAGACTTAAAGTCTCAGTGAAGACTGAGTAGTCCCAAATTCACCCAAGAAAGATTGGTGCCATTTGCAAATTAGAGAAAAGATACTTCAAAGAAATTAAGGGTCTGATTTGGGGCTACAAATAAAAAAGCCAAAACAAAACAAATAAAGCATACCATGTAGAAAGGTCTCCTTGAAATCATTTATCAAGGATCCCAAACAAAACCTCTCATCTCCTTGACCTGAAGACTAAGGACCTAAATATCTAGGAAGACTGGTTATAATTTCCTCTAAGCTCAGATAACCAGATTAAAAAAGGGATAAAAACATGAATCCCTTTTAGATTATTTTTGCCCTTCTTTTCCTTTCTCTTTTTGTGTGTAGGACTTTTCAAGCATCCTGTGAACGGAGGAGTAGTTGGGACAAAAAACATAGTGAAGAATTTCCCAGGTCTCTGGTGGGGTAGAAGTTCTGTGAACTACAGCCTGAACAGTTTTCATGCACCCTCAGAAACCTATAAATGTTTTCAAAGAATATTTACTAGCAACCTTTTCACTAACATTTGCCAAACTCATTCGAAAAGGGAAGCAAAGTTTCTGTCAGAGGAGCAATTCCTAGCAAGGGAGCCACAAGCTCCTTTGAGCTGCCTTTGGGGGGGGGGGGGGAGCCAGGCAAAAAAAGGAAAAGGAGGGGGGGGGGGGGGGGAGGAAGCAAAAAAAGGAAAAGGAAGAGGAGGAGGAGAGGGAAAGAGGGGAAAAGCATCTGTAAACCATAGTCTGCAATTTTGGCTTTGGAGCTCAAGATAATAAGACCACGGGCTGACAAATTCCAAGAGGTTTTTTCTATTTATATTAGCTTATATTTATTTATTCAATATGTGAGGATGTGATTCCTTGCATTAATCATTACCTTGGTAGAGCTTTTCCTGATTCCTTTCCAAGAAAAAAAAAAAGGAAAAAAAAGGACACACAAAAATTTCATGTAGATTGTAGTCTTTCATGGAATAAGCCCCCCTTGTAAGAAAGGGCAGGACAAGCTGTCAGGACAGCCCTGTAGTCTAGGGTTTTATTTATATCATTGTTGCTGGGAGATTTGCAAAAAGGCGTGCAGATGCTCTCCTCATGGAAACAAACAGGCCAAGTTTGTGTCAGATTTCAGAGAAGGTCTGGATAAACCTCTCTGAGCCATGTCACCCTTGAACTCAGTCCTCCACGTGGAACACCCCAAATTTCCACTTTGGTTTCTGTTCAAGGATAGGGTGTCTGAGACCCCAGCCTTTCAGCCTGCCCTACAACAACAGCTCTGCCCTGAATCACCTGCCTTCCCAACCTATGGCAGATTCTCCAGAGATGCCCACTGGCCGAAGAAGGTGTTCAGTGCCATACCAGGGTCCTGAGCTCCGGAGTAAAGCGCAACATGTTCCAGTGTACGTGGCCACTGATCTCATTCAGACTCCAAAGTGTCATTCTGGTATGGAAGGGTAACTGAGATGTGTAATTGGAATCAGTCCCATTTTTCTAAAGAATGTGCAATTTCTGTGTTTAGAGCTGGAATTAATAAGAGTGTCCTCTCAGTGCAAGCATGAGCAATTGTTTCCATTGGTTTTTGGCAGCAGAGGAGGAAGGCAGCAGCTGGAGAGATGCCCTCCAAAAAGCTGTTAATGAAAAGGAAAGGTGAAAGTGAAGGTCCTGTACTGGGATCCATTTTCACACTGGCTGAGTTATAGCAGAGCCTTCAAAGAAAAGGAGGCTCTGCTTTGCACCTAGAAAATGTCTCAGGGCAGGAGTAGAATCAGGTTTGGATTAAATAGACAAGAGCAGCTCTGCGAGCTACCAACTTAAGGGTCAATGAGAAGATCAGATTCGCCTGAGCTGGAGAAGATTCCTCTCTTGAACAACACATAAGGCAACTACGAGGAGAGAGAAAGAGGGAGCTGTAGGTGTGACTCAGTTTCCTGAATGGAGAAGCTTTTTGAAATGCTTACAGTGTTGTAGAGCACTGTTAAAAGTTGCACCCTGTCTTCCCAGGCACTGAACCATCTTCCTCTCCTCCATTCCTATGCGTTTTTATGTCTTCAAACAAACAATCTCTTCTACACCATAAACATTCATCAGCTGCCAGGATTGTAACAAGGGAAGATAATGTTTTCTGTGTTTCTTTTGTGCTGATGGGTAAAGGTGGCTTAACTGATGATTTCTGGTATGCTTTTGGAGCAGGTGAAACTTTAGCACTATCTAAGCAATGAAGTCTTCCCCTCCTAGCAGAGACATGTATCCTGGCCAGCATTGCTCAGTTTAACCCATCAGCTTAAAATTCATCCTGCACTTTGAAGTGAGTCATCCAAGCGGGGAACAGAAATCTCCAAGGTACGCAGGCTTCTCCCTGCCCATGAAGAACAGTTCACCACAACAGTCCTTCAGCCACAGGGCCAGTCCAGGGCTGCGTGACTCAAACAATCAGGTTTCCACCTCCTGCCTTGGGAGACTAGTCCACTTTTAGGAAAGTTTTCCTTAAGCTACTTTTTCCTTTGCTAAGCCTCAACCCACTGCTCTTAATTCTCTATGTCTTGCGTTAGCCCCTCTCCACCCTGGACCTCCCTGAATGACTGATCTTTCTTCTTGGATGATCTTCAGATATTTGCACATCATTATTTTTCTCTCCTGCTAAGAGGTCTTGTAGCCCATAGTAATGCTTTTGTGTCATAGTGTTTTTGGTTGTTTTTTTTTATCTGAAGCAATTTTCTTGTCTTCTTTTTAAGAAAAAAAAGTCAGAAAATATAAATGGAAATCAAAATCAACCAAAGTCACTCACGAGTCAGGATGCCATCTGCCAAAATGTCTTCCAGGGTGCTTTTATTTATGGCTGACTTTCAAAACTGCAAATGAAGCAGCATAGTGGAAATATTGGCACCACCTTGTCTTTTTTCTACACTAACGTAGAGACATGTGAACACACCAGGGATTCATGGGTGTGATACTTTGACTCTGTGGGAGCTCAGCTGGGAATAAACAAACATCCTTTTGTCGTAACTTTCTTTACTAGAACTTCCTCAGGTTCATTAGTAATCATCCTCACCATTATTTTACATGTCTAGAATGTCAGGCATCCCAAAGGATACTTATGTCCTTAACACAGTATCCATTTGTTTTTACACTAGGAGCAGCAAGTGCTATAGCAGAGGAGTCCCACATCTCATTTAGCAAATATTAGCTCCTTGAACAGCAACATGCACTAACAAGAAGATGTAAAAATCGTGACAATGAGGGAATGCCCAGGGAAATGGTTAAACACCTGTGGTTAGACAAGGGAATCACCTTCTAGTAGTGACTTCTCTCCACAAGTTTGGACACCTAGTATCTTGGATACCTCTGATATCTTGGACTTCGTATGTCCCTTGTACACATCTAAAATTAGGGTAGGAAGAAACATTGAAACATGAGAGTTGTACTTTAACTGTCCTCTGTAAAATGGACAACTAACAGCAATGAGTACTAAGAGGAGAAATATCCTACAAACATTCTGAAATGCTCATATGCTTCCGACACCAAGGCCACAGAAGTAGCTGCATTAGATGGACTGAATTGCAGTAAATTTCCTCTTTTCTTTCTGTTGGGCTTCTGACTTAAATCCTTTATACCCAAAAGGTGAAATTCCTGTATGAAATACTCCAGTCCTTCCTATGGAGTGGATCATAGTGCCTCTTTTGCCACCAACACTGAGGATCCACAGAAGATGTGAAGCCTGGTGCTTCTACAGCAACTACAGGTCCATGATTTCCAGCTATGTTCTGTGGATTTCTCCTAAGGGGGGCATGAATTGTGACTGCAATAAAATAGTTCACCTCTGACAAGCTTCTCTTGGACATTTCTAACAATCAGTGCCTTCGTTGGAAAACCCATAAAATAACCCACAAACTGAAAGGGACGTCACTACTGTAGGAGGGGTGGGGAAGTGGCAGTGAGATGGAAATTGGTCAAGATCTGACAGTTAATGATGCTGACAACTTGGGATTTTCAGGAAGAAATTTTATCTCCATTTATCCCCATCAGCTGCAGTGGCCATACCTGTAGCATGACACTCCAGGCCCCAACTGCTTAGACATTATTGCTGGCTGACTTTTTTTTCCCTGCAACATATTGCATTCTTTCTAAACATCTGTTTGCACAGAGAGATGTGTTGAAAAGACTGTGGTTATTCATTTAATCACATTTTGACATGGCATCACTGAGTGATTATATTAGCAAGGCTGATGAGTTTTCTTTACAAAGGGAAGCCCCATGGAACAACATGAAACAGGTATTGTTGTAATTTTGCTGGAACGAAAGAGGGGAAAAACTCAAACCCAAAAAAAGCCCTAGCTCACGGCATGTCTCCACCCAGCAACGAAAGGCAAGCCAGAGATCTCTGAACAAGTCCTAATTAAGGCAATAAGTTCACAGAGCAACAGGCAATACCGGGGGGGACAGGCTGCCTGGTCTCAAAGTAGCATGGCTGGATTCATGTGCCCAGTGGTGTAAAAACCCCATTGTTCCTTCAGAACAGAAGTGGCCGGGGCACAGCACTGCTTGACTGCAGCTGCACTTCTGCACTCACATCAGATGGGGGAAGAATCTGTCAGTTATGTCGTGATCTGGACTTCAAGAAGCCTGTGCTCTGCTCCAGATCTGGAGCAACCGATTTACTATTTGTAAAAAAACCCCACAACCCAGCTGTGTACAATTCCAGCATGTATTCAGTACTTCGGTCTCCTCTCCCATACAGAGGCAAGGAGGGTGATTTGAGGCAAACCCCTGAAGGTCTTGTACTGTGAGGATCTTCCAGCTAAAAGCAAAGTGAATGACTGCCATTAACAGCTCGTTTGATTGTATAATTGGCTATTCTTTGGGGTCTGCAGCCTTCTGTGGACTCCAAGCTCTGCATCTCTAGGAAGCATGATTTCAGAGCATTTTCCTACCATTACAGAGAAGGTCCAGAAGAAATTCTTCTTAGGCTAACCCTCCTTTTTCTCTTTTCTTTTAGGTTGAAAAGTAGAACAGATTTAGAAGGGCTTTGTTTCTGCTGCTTTCACTGTGAATTTATTGCTCATGAAAGGAACTAGGCTGATAGCTCCAACAGCTTCGTTTCATTCGCAGAAGAGCAACTACAGAGGAAGGCGCTGGCGGATCCCCCAGGGCCGGGCTCCAGCACTCGTGCAGAGAGTCAGCAGATGCCCATCTTCACCACAAACTCAGCTCTCCTTCTGAGCTGGCAAGCTGGGCTGGGACAGCCACGTCAATGCTACGTGCCATGGCACAGACAGGATCCTCTCTCCTGCAGTTGTCACCAGGAGGGTTCAGGCAGGGGGGGAAGGGGGGAGCAGTGTTTTACATGTGCTGAAATCTACTTTAAATCCAGTTCCTGGAGGGCAGATGGCCCTCCAGGGCCAAAATCTGAGACTCCATGAAGTTAAGACTATCTTGAAAGCTTGTCCTCAATTCAACCATAAGTCCCAAATTCTTTTGTGTTCTCTTCTTCTGAAGGAGAGGTAAATATGCTCTCTGAGAGCATTTCAGACTAAAAACTATGCCTTGTATAGTGCTAGAAGCCACACTAGGTATCTGCTGGCTTTCAGAGTGAACTGCTTCCTCCCCATAGCACCCCACCGACAATCCCAATACAGATTGATGGTGCAGACAGATGTCCCCTCTGCCAGCAGCTGTGCTGATGGGAGAAATCACTTCCCCTTGTACTTGTCACACCTCTCCTGCTAACAGCTTCTCCCATTGCATGTTCCCTTACTTGTTTCAGCCACAAGGAGCTGGATTACTAAACTAATTAAAAAACAAAGTCTTTGCAATTTTGTTTCAATCAAATTGCAAAGAAGTTGGAGAACTTTTACACAAGCACCTGTTACTGCTGGGTGGTTCAAAATACAGGATATGTGTCCACTGCCTGGTCACCTTTTCTCCTCCAAGGGGCTCATGCTTAAGTAGTGCAATGGATGCAGATCCCTGGGAAGTGCATCAGGAGAAAGGTGGTCTGCTGCTAATTGCTTTGTTTCTTCCTGTGATTAAAATCAGACTTCACCCCAGTCCTTCTCCCTTTTCAAGGCTGAATTAAAAGTTTCCCGTGATGACTTGAAAAGCTAGCTTGATGTCCTTTAGGAGGTGGCTTCATAGTAATGCTGGGTTTCTATTTATTTATTAGATTTCCAGCAGTGGAAGAGCTTTCAGGAGGAAGGATCATCTGAGATCACAAACTTGCAGCAGAATATCTGTACAGTTGTTTTCTTTCTGTGTGTGGAAGACACAGTGAGCAGGAGGGATCCTGTGTGCACACAAGGATGCCCCAGGCAGCCTCATACTTCATGCAGCTGTGACAGCAGGGAAGAATCTGTGAGCCAGTGGAGAGTGCTCATGGCAAGAAAACCCACCTGTTTGTATCTGACACAGAGGTATTTCCTGTTCCTTTAGCCTGTGGGTCAGGCAGAAGTGTGACTATGCAGAGTCCCCCACGGGGAGAGAAGCTATATAAGTGAGCCAACATGTGCTGGCTCATGGGATCTATTAAAAGCCATTTCTTTCCCTCTTTTCTTAGCATCCCAATCCTTCCTCTGTCACATGCCTTGACAAAATGCTGTTTCATGTGTCAAAGTGGAGCAATTATTCTACACATATATTCATCTTCAAGGACAGTTTGAGTCACTTGAGGTTTTCTCAAGGCTTTGAGGTAGCAACTAATATCTCACAGAAGAACTCCAGCTTGCAAATACAGCACTGGGCAAGTCAATATACTTGAATCTCTTGGATGCATGTCAGGAGCTCACTGCTTTGTGAGGCTTGGCTACGGCTCCCAAGCTCTCTCCCAGGGAATTCATCAGGATCTCTCTCCTATGCGTCTGCAAGTTTATATTTTGCTTTGGCCTGAGCATCTATACTGATATCATACTTGATTTTTTATAAATCAACCCCCCATAAGTGAATGGAGGAATCAGCAGGAAGCTAATTGCATCATTTAACTCCTCATCCTCTTCAGCTGTCAATCAGCTTTCTGCTTTTCTGACCCTGAGTTCAGTTGTCTCCAGGTTTATTTTCATTTTAATTTTTGTGCTAATTAAATTTGGATTCCAGGTTTAAAAAAAAGCAAAAATGGTACTGCTGAGGCTGGGAATCAGGAGTGATATTGTTGTTATCTGAGTCCAGCCAGAGGGTAAATGATACCAACTTTACTGTAGGCTCAAAAGGCCAAAATGCAAAAAGGGAGAGAAAACACAAGATACCTCCCAACTTGCAGTTTTCCTAACTTGTCTGTTTGATTTTTTGGGGGGTTTCTCCCTTTGCTCTGGCACTCTGCAAGGTTTATTTAAATCAGCATATGTTTCCCCACATCTGTGTATCTTACCACACATGTGCCAGCACAGCATATGTTCACATCATTGGTCTGCTGTTTCTTTACGTGCATTTGAATGTAATGCTGCATGTGTAAGACACAGAAAAGAAGTGGGGGAGTATGTCCAAGCTACTCTTCTCTGGTATACCATGGAAGAAGTTAAAGGTGCTGAACAAGGTTTGGCCTAGCTGTGACATGTTCTACATGCACAAGATAAAGGTTAACTCCAAATGACCTCCCTGCAAAAGTGCCTGCTCGCCTTTCTTTTAGCTGATTTAGATATACAGGTGGTCTTCCATTGTGTTAGAAGCTGAACAAGTCATAAAAAGGGGCAATTCCTGCACAAGAATTACCAGCCAGACTGAAAAAGAAGAGGGAAGAAATAATGTTAGAGGAGCTCTGAAATCATCAGAAAGTTGATTGGCTGAACAAAAGCTCCTGGCCACATGTTCTAGCTTTTTGTCACACAACCTTCTTTCTGAGCATACACAAAATGGACATGCCTTTCCAAGTGCACATGTGGGTCGGATCAAGGCAAGACACCCTCCTCCAGACCTCGCTGTGTGACCTGGACCATGTTGGGCCCCTGGTTGCTACCAACCAAAAGGATGATGTGAGCACTCCCTAATCTGCCCCAGTGCAGTGTCAGCCGGCGCTGCTCAAGCAGCTGATCCAGGTGGTATGAGCTAATCCAGACGACTTTTGCTTGCAGCAGAGCTGACTGCCAGCAGAGCTCCAGGAGAGGTAATCTTTGGCTGGAGGGCTGTGCCAAGCATCTGCAAGCTGTAATGGCTTCAACTAGCACAGCCACTTGCTGGCTGAACATCTGCTCGTAGCTATTTATAAAGGGTAATACATACATCGGCACGGTCATGTGCCTGGCTCCACCTGCTCCCTGAAACTGGGCTTGTCTTTCGCCTTCTTCCCTTTATTCTCCCCAGCCTTCACAGTCAGCTTTGCTGTGGGAAAACCACTGGCTCAACTCAAGGTGGGGTGGTGTAGAGTAGAGAGGGGAGCAAGCAGAGTTTTGCACTAGGGCATTTCTTACCGTGTTCTCTCTCTCCTCATGTGGTTCATGTGTACTCACATGGTCTTTTGTGAGGCCATGGGCCAGAGGCAGGGAGTCTCAGATGGATCTGATCACTGGAGCAGGGTTCTGTGGGAAGCTTTGTGCTCAGTTGCAGGATGCTCCTCTTAGGTAATTGCTCAAGCTCCAGCCAAGTCCCTATCTTCAGGGAGCTGCACTTCCAGTCCATAACACCTTGGCATTATTCTGCTCTCATGAGTCAAACCATTGAGCAAGTCAG
Organism: Callaeas wilsoni; assembly: GCA_013398955.1. Taxonomy (NCBI): domain Eukaryota; kingdom Metazoa; phylum Chordata; class Aves; order Passeriformes; family Callaeidae; genus Callaeas; species Callaeas wilsoni. The sequence continues at coordinate 293,215 of VWPU01000031.1, read as the reverse complement.
GACTGAAGAAACATGGAACGAATTATCTTTATAGATCAGCTTGTTCAATAGCCCCAGCTTCCCTGACTTCTCCTTGCAGGATGTTTCCCTTTCAAAATGATGAAGATTATTAGGCCTGTGGGCAAGTCATGATGGCTCTCTTTAGAAAGGGCTGGGAGTGATGGATGACTTTTCTCTGTCTTCCTCCACCTCCAAATTAATAACGGTACACCATAATTTGTCTCCATGGATCCTTTTTCCACTTTTAGCTAGATCTCAATAAAATGTATTTGCACTAGGAAAAAAGGGAAGTTCTTTCTGAGAAGAGGGAATCTAAAGAAAAATTACAACAAAATATTATCTGTTACTGACTAGTCCTTCCAGGCAGAATAATTGACCACACTTGGGGTCCAGACTCTTCAGGAAGGAGTTAATCAGAACAGTGTCTTGGAACCTTGGGATATTTTAGGAGAAAATGACTGTTCATGTAAGACGGAGACTGGACAGGAGCTGGTTGTTGGATGGTAGCAACACATGGATCACATAGTGTTAATCTTGCATCACTCTTTCCATTATAAATCCTGAGCCCATCTGGGCTCCAAACTATCAGCTCAAAGATGAGCAATATTTATTTTCAAATATTGTGCAAAATACTTTGAGTCTTTTTGGAATCCCAGGGTGATGGGGAGGGGGAAGGCAAAGCATGCTGGATACTTTCCTCTTTTGCAGAGCGTCCAAAATGTTTTGTTGCTGAAGTTCCAGACCAAAATGGGCTTAATTTTAAGCAAATATTTATTCTTTCTTCAGTCAGGAGGGGTGAGGCAGAAATAAAAGCATCAGTGTTTGACCTCTAGCAAGCAAGTTCAGGCTGTGCAAAAACTGCATGTGGTAGATGAACCAGACTCCAGAATGAAGCAGAGAGAGAAAGCTGGGGGAGTACTCTGTAGTGGCCTGGAGCTCAAACTAACAGTAATATTATTTTGTACGAGCTTTTAAAGGACACCTTCAGATGGTGCCTGGTCTTTGCACGGGTGCAGGAAATGACAGCTCCTCTTCCAAACCCACCATCTGATTCTGATGTTATTGAACTGGACAGTTTAATTGAGTCTCGGTTTGTCCTGCAGGACAAGGAGTCAGTAGAAGTACAAAGTTGACAGGGTGACAAAGAGCATGAAGGAAAGGAATTCCTTACTCCTTCTATTTTCTTTCACAGGAACAATCATTAAGAGCAAACAATTACCCAGCAGCACCCAAGGAAGGTGGTTCCATGCAAAGTATTTGTAATGTAAGTATTAAAGCTATGATTACTTTTGAATATTCAGGCTTCTTCAGACTCTTCAGTGAGGACACCTGCCTTCTAAGGAAGTGGTTGCTGATGCTAACTCAGACTTGGATCTGTGTTATTCATGTTACTATCCTGCTTTTTAAAATTCTCCACTGCCTTCTGATTTGAACATGCCATTTGATATCCCTGTTTGCTGTGGAAGACTAGGAGAAAAGCTGGTCCTACACACCACGGAGTAGAATTTCTCTTGAAGCTGTTATTATTTCCAGAAGGTTTGCCATAGTTGGTAGTGTTTGCATGTAAAAAGATCAAACCACAAGCTTATTCGAAATCTGTGGGATGATCCTCATGTTCCTCTGAGTAATTGTTGTTTCTGATGACCAGTTTGAGTAAGAGCAGCAGGCAATATTTATCCTTACTCTTCTTCAATCCCTCTACTACCTGGTACTGTATAGCTGTTGATTATTACTACAGCTGGGTTCCCAGCCTCTGGAACTCATTGCGGGCCCACATACCTCAGGTTTTGTACTAACACCTGGCTGCAGTGTGTAGCAACCTGATTTTTACTCAGACAACAGCTGAGCAGCTGCAGTTTACACAAATGCTGGTCAGTGCCTCCATTTCTTCGACCCAAGGAATGACCACTAGAGTAATGCACAATTTCTTTTCAATTCAGAAAGCTTCTCTTTGGAGTCAAGGTGGGATTATGGCTATTTTCCAAGGAGCCACAAAGAATTGAAGACACTGTCCAGGTCTGTATCCATTTTCCAGGACAAGTGGGACAATCTGAAGGCATTAGAGTCTGGTTCAAGGTTGTTAGGTCTAATCTGCGAGCCTGCTCTAGCTCTTCTTACTAGCACAGGCAACATAAAGGTTTTACACTTGAGCAAAATTCTTCACTGTCATTGCGCCCTGGACCTACACAAACAATTCTGATGTCTGACTCCATTCAGCTTTGGAAACTTTTTACAGACTAGAAGAGATTTGGATCACACCTACAAAGCCTTCCGCTGGCTCTTGATTCAAGTTCATTGGTTCAGATTTCAGTCTCAGCTGAGATATTACACCTCAGGCAGCGTCTTACACGTGGAAAGCAGCAGATCTCGCAGGCAGCAGCTGGCCTGTGCTAATCATCAGAATCTACTGACACAGACCTCAGTATAACTCCCTTTGCTGATGTGATCTATCTGTTTATAATGCAGTGGTGATAAAAACAAAGGCATTGTCTTTTGGGGAACTTCTTGATGATAGCCTGCTCTTGATTACATGATTCATGTGAACTCAGAAAGAAATGTAAATTAAGTATATCAAAAGATAAATTGGTAAATAATAATATATTTTAGAGACTGTATTTATAGAGAAAGCACCCATTCCATTAAGAGAGGAAAAAGCCCTCATTCATTTCTGCCCTCTTTTCCACAAAAGTAAACTGTTTACTGTTTGCTTTCATTTACTGAATTGCTTTCATTTACATCAAGGATCTTTGACATCCCAAGTCCCTTATCTGTCTCTTCCTCTTTCTCCTTACAAAACAAATACTCTTTTCTGCTTTAAAAGCCATTGTGCAACACAAAAGGCACAGAGTAGAGCTAGCAATTTTTTACCCAAGCTTTCTGTGGCATCGCACATCCTTGTAGCAGTTTGTACTACAGGACCACTGAATAGTAGATCCACTTTTTTTTTTGGTGGGAAGTGTGAGCTGGAGTGTTACAGTAGGCAGCTGACATGGGACAGATCTGCAGAAACGATAAAGCCACTGCAGTACTACTCAGTGCTGCAGCCTGGGTTTAACCTCTGAGCTCCCTGTAGGCTTTTGTTTGGTTGCTATCAGTTAGCATGATTCATTTTGGGTTTTCAACTCAGATTCAGTAGACCAAGTTTAATCAAACAGCTTTTTCCTCCTTGATTAGAGAAGCAAAGTGTATACGACACTTTGCAGGAGATACTGTAGCACCAGAGAGTTAAAAAAAGCCTCTGAATCTGGGGTATTTATCCTGTCAAAGGAAAGATGAATGACTCTAATTTATATCTTAGGAATTGCTGCCTATCTTTATGAGGCAGAGAGGTGGTGGCAGCACACAAGTGTGCCCTGATACCACTTTCTCCTCACAGACAGTGTTAGAAAGTATTTTTTTGAGAGAGTTGTGGTTTAATTTTTAGGGGAAAGAATATTTTGGAAGAATGTAGTCTTGATTCTTTCTCTTTAAGATACTAGTATCAGAATTCCAGTCCCTTACTGAACAGTTTCTCATAATCCCACTGGGAAAGAACAGTGTCCTTAGTGGGAAGTTTTCCCCTTACAATTCCTTCTCCTTCCCTAGACCATCTTCTCTTCCAAGTTAAGAAGTCAGCAGCAAAATTTTTGGGGACATAGAGTTCAACACTCATGATTCCAGCTTCTTATTTCTCACTGCTGCGGGAGCTGGGACAACAGGCTGCAACATCCAGCAATTAAAGAAAAATAAATGTGGGATCAGTCTTAAGATGGTCACATACTCTGTGTTACACAGACTACTGCCAGGATCTGCAAATATTTGTGTGAGCAGGCTCCACAGGGTTTAGAGCAGTAAGGACTGAGTTGCTTTCCCACAACCCCCCTTTTCCCTCTCTCTCTATTACTCTTCCACCCCTGCTGTTTCCCAGTCCTCCCAGGTTTCAGGATAAGATACAAAAAAATTTATTATTCAGTCAAAACTCTTGGGTGACCTTGGAGGTATAAATGTCTGGCCAAATGACATCCCAGCATTTGCTCAAGCACACCCTTCCCTATTCCACATCTCCTGTAGCTCCTGTGGGTTGCAGTTATGTTTTTAATATTATTTTCTTTTCTCTCCTCCTCCACCCTAGAGCAATTAAGTTAATTTTTTTCCCTTTCAAGGCTTGTGTCAATGAACAGTCAAAGAGTGAGACATGAACCTGTGTAGAGGAACCTCTGACAAAACCTTTGAATGCCGTGTATCTGTGTGAGAAGAGAAATGTCAGGAGCAGTTAGCAAAAAATGAATAGCCCTGATCCAACCCTGTGACTCTTCTCCTGCCAAGTTCTCCAGCGCTCACTGGATGATCCGGCACAGCTTTGACAAGGCTCTCTGTTAAAGATTTCTTCCTCCTGTTTACCTGCTGTCCGGCTTAATTGGGAAACTTTGAGTTCAATAGGAAATGGTCAGTAAGTCTCCAGGTCACGCTAGCAACAGCAGGCTAGAGTCAAAACAAATCCAGGCCCACCACCACAGCAAGGTGGTGGCCCTGATCCAGGAGAGACTGGGGAGGCAGGGGAAAAGTCAGCACTCTGAGCTTTCTCTGAGCTGCACTGCCTGTTGGAGGTGGAGCTGTGCCTCCGTGCAGCAAGAACAGCACCTGGCACTGGGAAGGGATGAAGGCAGACTCCCTTCCAGGGTGCAATGACCACTTTCTTGTCTCCCTGCCTGAAGCTGACTGTCACATCCATGGACAGTTTCACCGCTGTTCAGTCCCTTTGCAGGAAACCAAGCAGCTTTGCCTCATCTGTAATCACCCGTCTTTGTTCATCGTCTTCTGTGACCTGAGCTTTGCCAGTTGTTCCCAGCTAACTGGACCCAGTGCCATCAGTGTACATCTCAGCCTGCGTTCAGCTACCGTGTCCTTCCAAATCTGGCAGCCCAGCTGCTGATTTACTAATGCCAGCTAAAAGATGAGTTGTTTGGGAAGAAAGAACATATGTTTACATACACATTTTAGGTGAACTGATTGTCCTGGGTCTTTTTCAGACACTTAACAGTACATGTCTTTTATTTCCTCCAAGAGACTCGTGCTGGCCTATCACTCCAATGTGCTCCAAAAAGGAGCACATTGCTGATTTTTATTTGGGATGGAGCAATGGCAGACAAGTGAAAGTGTAACAAGGAGTTCACATGTGGAAAGAAAGGGGCTGCTCAGTCTATGATAACCTTCTGGTGCGGGAGAAGCAGACAAGGTCCCTCTGTCTTCCACCTCCACTTGAATTCTCCTACTTCCCTTTGTCACATCAAGCCACAGCTGCAGAGGGAGGCAGCAATGGCCAAGAGGCAGTACTTTACCAATGCCTTATGCAAAGTTCTACTCCTATTTTACAAAGCATTTAGGCACTCCAGGCTTACCTTGAGACCTATTCAGTCTTCCAAGTTACCTCAGCTCCAGGGAATAAATTCAGATTCTAAATTGGGTAGACAGATTGACTTTAATTGTAGCAGAGACACAGAACTGAGCTTAACTCCTCACTTACTGGAGATGAGGTAAAGTGCTCATGAGGTTTGGGCTCAAATTTTGATTCTGAGGGGTTCTCTCCTTCATTCTAAGCCCTGCCTGGAAAGGCAGAGCACAGCTAGGAGAAGATCTGCAGTAAAGTGAGAGACTTGTTATACATCTCTTTTTTATATACAGTTCCATTTTTATTCATTTTCCTTCCCCTCTCCTCTGGGTTGCAAGAACATTATGCAAGGCACAGCCCTGTCTGGTATCTTTGGAACATGCCTAATATACTCCAGATCCTACAGCAACCTTAAAACACACAGTGGGAGAATGTGTTTGTGGGGGAGACTTTTCTAAGCTAGTCAGAAAAGGCAGGAGATCCAGGGGTTGCAAGGTGAAGTCAGAAGGTAAACTTGAAAATGAGCTGCAAGTCTGACTTTTGGCATGAAGATAATTAACCACTGCAAGAGATTCACTAAACACTTGGTGAAATCAAGGCAGGGAGTTGTCTTAAAATTTGCATGCTGGTTCAACCACAAAATTACAAGTATAAAAGTGGGAATTACTAAGTGACTTTTTCTAGCCTATGAGAGGGAACATAACAATTAGAGGATTTTTTTTTTCCTGGCTATAGAATGCCTAAATATTCTTAAGAAATAGAAATAAAATATTTTAAAGATGTAATAATAATTTTAAAAAACCAACTTAAAGCAGCAATTCTAAAATATCTCTGGGTTTCTGAAAGAACAGGGGAGAGGCTATGAAAGGACATCTCAGAAAAGTCCTAGGTCAAAAAATATGAAGATGGGGACTGAGGTGGGGTGAGTGAATGGGAGACTTCTCTTTCTTCTTCAACATCATATTAATTGTTCACTTGCACTCAACTTTTCACTAATACCCATTTAAAAAAAATAAGGTGAGCTTCTTTTCTACTCCTTTAAGGATGAGGGAAGGGAAGGGAAGGGAAGGGAAGGGAAGGGAAGGGAAGGGAAGGGAAGGGAAGGGAAGGGAAGGGAAGGGAAGGGAAGGGAAGGGAAGGGAAGGGAAGGGAAGGGAAGGGAATCAACAGAGAGTCTTGCAAGCTCCTTTTACTGTTAAACTTTTCTTTTGTTTCACACGGATAGACAGCAAATTGACTGGAAATTGAATTATCATCCAGTTATTCCCTTCAGCACTCAGATTGTATTCCTCATGCCCTTTCCCAGGAGCCATACTTTCTGGAGTTCTTTCTGAAGAGACCAAACTTAAGATCCATTTGTCTGTTCCAGCTCCTGCATGCCTGCTCTAATTTTGTGGGTTTGTGCTTGTGGATGCTAATGCAGCTTTGCAGGGCTCATGGCCTGTCAGGGTGCATGGCAGTCAGCATGGTCTGACCTAGGGAGAGGAATGTGCTGTTCAGTTCTGGGGCAGGGCTTAGATCAGCTGCACTGTAAGAATGCAATTCCCCTGGGTTCTGCAGCAGCAATGACTGGCTGTCTTTAGGAGTGACTGTTATTACTGCCTAGTTTCTTGCCAGATAATTTGGCTGCACCTCCAGATTTCTGTAGGGGATAAGCTGAGGGTGTTCACACTGCTGTACCGGGAGTATCAGCTAGATTGCACCAAGATTAGCTCCAAGGTCTTCCCACAGACAAGTAATGTGTACAGACTGCATATTTGACCTCAGGATCTCTCCTGCACCTGAGTATAAACACAATCACTATGCCCTTGAAAATGTCCTTCAAGAGGCCTGTTACACAGACTCCTCAGGTCTTAGGGATATGAACGTCACCTGAAGTTCTACTCCGCGCTGCATTCACACCATGGCAAGCACACCATCCCCTACAGTACATTGTGTTTTGTAGCAAAACCCTGCATAGGCGCTTTAATGTCTGAGTTTAAGTCTTGAACCAGTCACATCCACACTGCAGAGGTTTCAGGCCTCCTTGTAGAGCATCCACTGAACCCAGACAGGGGACAGGAGTGTGAATCAGCAACACACCACTCCCTACCTGAATTTTCCAAGAGGCCACTGGGGAATTATTTCAGGGCAGAGATAGGAGGACGAAGAGAATCCATAGAGAACCAGGGGAGCTGTGCCACAACCAGGGTTATGCCACCACTGTGCCTTGGAGTGGCCAGGAAAAAAGGCAACCTGTGGAGCTGAGAACAGTGTCAGCACAACCCTCAGGTTTAAAACAGCAGTAAATTGCAGAGAGATATTCAAGCTTAGTTTCAAGATCAGGAGAGTTTTAGGGAGCACTGAGCTGCTCAGAAGCACAGGATTAATTTTTTTTAATAGAAGTTACAAAATCAAGCTGGGAGACTGAAAATCAGTGTAAACTAAAATGAATTCTCCTTAAGTGAGCAGTGAAAACTATCAGTTTCCCCAGAAAATAGCCATGCAAACAAAGTAATAATAATAATTGAAAAAGGAAAAAAAAAGACGAAGAAAATGGAGACAGTATGAGAGGAAAACAAACCCAGGGGATTTGATTTATAAAAGGCAGGCTGTGTGTGTCTGCAAGAGTGTCTGAAGTGCAGGATCAGCCAAGAATGTGTTTCCCGGAGCAAAAGAAGAGCTAGGAAAAGTGGACGACTTTGCTATGGCTGTAGAGGGTCTTGAGAAAAACCACAGCAAAGGTGAGGGGTGATAGATCCCAAAAGGAGGCAGACATGCACAAGCCCTGGAGGTGTTGTGACTGTACCAGAACAAGAGCTGCAGACCCAGTTTGGTAGTGACTGGAAGGGGGAACATGACTGTACCAATGCTGAAGTTTCTCGTTAGGGCTCCATTTCAGAGTTACACTTTTGAGGTTCATTTGCAAAGGAAATGGTTACATTTGAATCCACCGAGGCACAGAGGAGGTGGTGAGAAATAGGGAGTGGATGGAGCTGTTCTGCAAAGGAGTTCATGTGTCACCACCCTCCTAGGAGTGCTTGGCTTCCTACATTTTACTGGAAGTTATCCTCACAATGCCCTGATGAAGTAGGGAAGCATTTGTTGTGTTTTTACAGACAAACAAAGCATTGAGTAGATTCATTAATTACCCTGGGGAATTTCCTTTGTCACTACCCACACGTGTTTTCAACATGATGTTGGTTTCTGGCTGGCCCTGGTTTTTACTTTGATCCATCAGACCATCTCCTTCAGCTTGCACTAACCAAGAACTGGGACCTTACTTCAATGGGTTGCTGCAAGTTACTGATGCAGTGAAGAGTTTATTACTGGATGTTAGCGGTTCGTTCTGTGAAATTCTGAGTAAGGGGAAGGAAATTCCAAACCAATTATGTAGCAGAGAAAAGGAGTAAAATTCATCAAAGAAACAAAGCCATGTAAATTAATCACTCAACTGATGATTTTTTTTTTCTCCACTCACATGGACAGGACCCTATGTAGCCAGAGGAAAAAAAATTCCCATAAAATGCTTTGGGTTTGGCTTCACAGCATAGACTGATTAAAGACCTTCTGCTGGGTTGTTAACCTTTTATTAGCATGAATCTAATAATAATAATATCACCACAAGTATATTTACTTTGCTGATGCCAGAGGGCCTTCAGGCAACTCAATAAAATGCAGCTCAAATAGTGCTTGATCATTAATAGGACAATGTGCTGAAATAAAACTAAGCGCAAGGATGAACTAAAAGCCTAGGATGTTTCTCCAGTGCATGTAGGCTGATAATAAGCCAGATAAAACCTCTGTCCTCTTTTAGCAGCGGCTTCAGAGCACTGTGTATGTTGAACACAATGAATATGTTTTTTATATATATGTATGTAATATATATGTATTAGCTATTGGCATCTGCAAAATAAGCATAGCCCTATATCCCACTCTTAGGCTTCTGAAAAGAAGATGGTAATCTGTCTCTGCTCAGAGCTCTCTGGCTCTGGGATTTATCATGAGACCAAGCCCACAAAAGGACAAAAAGGAGACCAGATCCAAAGCTGTGGAAGACATCAGAAAGACTCCCAAGTTTTCAGGTGGGTTTTGGTCAAACCTGTTTTCTCTTGCCTTTCCCTCTTACTCCAGCACAAAAAGAAACCTTTGGCATAGGATGCCTTTGAAGGCAATCCAGGTTCCTTAATGACATTGAGAGGTTTCTTGCAACAGCCCTGGAGACTGAAGGTGACCTGTTGTTACTACATAACACAGAGACCACATTTCCAGTTTCCATGTTCCCTCTTTTTCAGCCCTCAGTCACTGCTGTTTACATTTCATAACCCCTGAAAAAATCCTGCTTAGGCATGGAGGAGGAGCTGCACAGACTGAATTCTCAAGCTGCATCTTGTTGGCATCTGCTACCAGACAAATGAAAGAAATGTCTCAATCCTAACGGTTTGAGCAGGATGTGTCATTTTTCTCCTATGCACCTTTTTTGCTGTGTCTATTCAGATATGTTCCCGGTGATCCATGTTGGTAACACAATCTGCTGTATGTGTCTGTATCCAGAAAGAGCTTATTCAGAGGTAAAGGAGGCAGAGGAGGCAGTTTACATTTTCAGAAATAATAAAGAAGTGGACAGGAAAGACATGCTGAAGAGTCAGACGCTTACAGAGCTGAGTGGAAAGAAGGAATAAGGACATTACTCCTGTAGAGATTTGGTTGTCTTAACCTTCACCTGCTGTGGATGTTCCCAGCTTGTCCTCCATTTCCCCTTGCCTTTTGGATCCCATTCCTATCCTCTGTGGGAAAGTGCTGGCAGCAGACAGCTGCTAGGGATCAGATCCAAGAAGTGGGTCCATGCTCAAAGCCAGATGTGTGGCAAAAGACCGTGGATGAGGAGGCGAAGACGAAAGAAGCTGGGAAGGATAACCTTGAACAGATGGCAGAGAAACAGCAAATGGAGCTGTTTGTCTCATGCCCATGACACAAGTAGTGGAAGGAGGGGAACCCTCTGAAGCTGAGCTCTGACACCAGGAAGAGGCTCCATGTGCTGCCTGGTTAGGTGTGATGGCTGTCCAGGATCTGGATGGGCATTTCATTCAAACCTCTCCTACTATATGTGTAAAAGGAGGGGGAAGTGGGAGGTGGCATTTCTTAAATGGCATTTTTCCAAAGCAGAAGAACAATACAAATCCATAAACATTCTCATGTGCTGCCACAAACAGAGTTGGTAACTGGATTCTGTCCCTGATCCTGTAACACTGCAGTGTGTGGAGCAGGGCAGAGGGACCACACTGCAGAAGTGCTTGTTCTGAACAGGCTGTTGGGGAATGTTGCTCAAACTCAAACACATTTGCCTCCACACTGATTTTCAGAAGCCGTTTTTGCAACATGTCAGGGCAGAAATCACTGCTAAAACATCCTCTCTGTACATCCAGTCAGATGTTTGGGGTGAAGGAGGTTAAACAGCCTTCACTTGGTACCAGGCTAATTATTTGAGGTTTCCGTCACACACAGAGAGCTCCCACCACCAGGTTCGAAAAACAGTAGAAGAGGGTTTTTTTCAATAAGTGAGTTGATTCCTAATTAAATCATGTGTAACTACAAAACGGCTGGTGAGCTTTTTTTATTAATTTCTCCTTGGCTGCAAGAGTCTAAAGCTCCTAGCTCAAAAAGCACAAACTGTGCATGGAAACACAGTACATGTAATTAGATTACAGATTAAAAGGGATTATATCAAACTGTTCGTGAGAACCAAACAAAAAGTTGAAATTTGGAAAAAGTAAAAATAAATACAATAAAAATTAAATCTAAATAGTAGTGGTGAAATGTCGACTATTTGGACAGTACACAAATGCACAGTGGGGAATTGCTATATGAACTCTAGATGTAACAAGTCTGGGGCACACTATACTGACGTATATATATTAAGGTGAAGCCAGGCTCTTTAGATCTTTATTTTAAGATACAAACACATGATGAAAAAGGGCAGAGCTAAGGCTGAACTTTTTGTCATCTTTCTTTCTAAACTACCTTAAGATTAGTGCTACGTAGACAATGGCTCTTTTGCACAGGATGTTTTATTTTAGCAATAATCTCAACTCTCTCCCGCCCCTTCACCTCTCTGGATCTCTGGGAATGAGAGTGGTTCTCACAGGAGTGCTTTCCTGTGACCCAATTATCTAAACAAATTAAAAAACATAAAAGTGTCCCCACCTAAGTCATGTCATTCTAGCTCAGACTATTTTTTATCTTCCCTGAAAGAAGAAGCTAAAAATACATACTGTTTGTTTGGGACAGATGATGAATGGACCACGGCTCCTGCTGTCAGGGGGTAAAGAAGCCACATCACAAATGGACTAAATATCACGGCATAAATTCCTGTCTTCAGCACTCTCAGCAGAAAGTCTGTTGGTTTTTCTAACTGATAAGAGGTGTACCTCTTCCCCCCCAAACTCTATATGCACTTACCTATGCAGGGGTAAGGCCTCTGTTTTGTTGCAAAACAAAAATGTCTGAGGGGGCCAGTTTTAGGGAAAAGTAGCCTAAGTACTTATAGGGGATCCAGGTCATGGCAAGGGACACTGGTATCAGTGTGCTGTACTTCATATCATTCAGTAGATGTACGGAAGGAAGGAAAGCTGGGTTTTTTTCAGGTTTGTTTGTTGGTTTGTTTTTTTTCTCTACCTAGTGAGTTATCTCCCTGTCGTGTACACTTACAAAAAATAGCTGAACTCCATGTACCCCTATTTGCTCTTTACCCCACCCATTAGCTCTGGCTCCAGTTTGCAGTTGGTATCTCCAAATTTCGGAGGATAGACATGAAGACACAAAGTCCTCAGCACAGGAACTTCAGCAGCTCCTGTTCCTGTGACACAGAAAAGGTGCAGTAAAATGGAATATTGCCAGATTTGATTCCATATAAGAATTTGCATATTGCTATTTGCCTCAGGGCAAAATGAGATTAATTTCAGAGTCAATTCACAAGGAAGAGCATGAGTGTCAGGTATTTAAAACTCTTCTCATGTCATCTAATCCATTGTTTATTTGGAGAGTGTGATATATTGTATTTGTTATTCCTTTTCAGATATTCTTTAGTTTTGAAAACTGTGGCTGACCAGGCAGGAAGGTGTTGCAAAGTCCTAATAACTCTGGGCCCAGTTTGGCATCGTAGCCATCCCCTGCCAGACTGTCAGTCAGACATCGCCTGGTCGTTATTCGTAAAAATCAGGTTGAAAGGAATACAGACAGAAAACAGTCTGAGTTCTAAGATTGCAGAAGGGGATTTATGGAGCTGTTCTGCAGTGATCTAGAAATAAAGTACATTTGCTTATAACTTCATTCATTTCCCCTATTTTATAAAAATTCCTCCCCCTCACTGCAGAACAATTAGTACTATGATTTTCCCTGGAAAAAAGCAACATCCAAACCAAGTCTTTGTGTAACTACCAACCACTCTGAACTCCATCAGCTGCTTCACCCCACCTGCCTTTTTCTTCTTCTCTGTGAAAAGATGTTCACATTAGCCAAAAGAAGTTTTTTCCTTTCTTTTCACATGTCAGTATAAGGAATGAAGTGCAACAGGGAGACTGTGTCATGTTAAAGGTCAGTTGCATAAGTTCTCTTAAATGGCAATTAAATGATTCTATGACAAACAGGATGCACTCAGAGTGCAGACATCAGCTCCGACCTTGGGACCTGGGAGAGTCTGGGAAAGAAAAAAAACACTTTGGGAAAATAAACATAACACCCAAAACTGTATTCATCTGCTGATGAATCAAACTCTATCATTTCCCATGTGTCTCTAGGGAAATGCGAAACGTAGTAACACTTTAATTTCTTGCTCAAAGAAACTGGCTGTCTTAAGATCAGCTGTTCATCCTACAGTGTTAGAAACAACCTGTTGAATTACTCAGTGCCAGCCTAAGTATTTCAGCAGTTTGAGGGTGGAAGAGTCATATCAAGACCACATCTGGTCAATGATACACAGCTCTGTGGTGTAAGTGTGGGAAAGGGGTGATGCATGATTACAGGGCGCTCCGTGGATGAGAGAAGAAAGAGCAACACTTCCTAGGAGGAAGCCTGGACAGCAGCTGGACAGAAGCCTCAAAAAGGAGTGTTCAGGCACACAAGACAGCCCCATGCTGGTCCAAGCCACAGCCTCTTGCAGGATACACTCATTACCCACCCCATCCAGTTGTTCTGTACATATCTCAACAGGAGGCTAATTAGCCTGGATGGTTCATCTAATGCTGAACTTTTTTCCTATATAGGTTTTTGCTGAAACCTGAGACCTTTCTACTGGACACCACTGGAGAGGGTTGAGGTCTTCATTTCGAAAGGGTTACAGCGGGTGGTAGGGTGGATACATAAGGACAAGATGTCCTGAGTGTCTCATATTTTCAGCCTGGTAAAACAATGCACAAGGCAAAGCAAACATGAGTTGGAGGACCCCAAAGAAGGCTTCAGTCAGACCAGGAATAACCTGATTAACAGCAAAAATGTGGAAAATATCAAGTACAAGCCAAGTGTTTTTCTGACAAACAATGAGATGTTGATCTGCCTTTAAAACTCACTGGGCACAATATGATGAGGAAAGGAAGGAAGCAATAAAAAGCCTCGTGAATGAGGATGGAAAAAAACCCCCATGTTCACCAGATAGTTCCAGATCTGCAAGAGCTGGAGTGGGTTTCAGTGAGGAAAAACGTAACTCAAAAGTTGTTCTCTTGAGGGCCATTTTCCTGAGAAAGTTGGTGAGATATATAGACAAATTGATTGGCAGTGGAAAGGAGGGAAATGCAATACAGTTTGGTCTGGGATGTGTCTCCTTGGGAGATAGTTCTGAGTCTGGGTGAGAATAGGACAGAAACAGTAAGGGCAAAGTAGGTTCAGTCGAGAAAAAAAATTTTAAAAGGAAAAAAAAAGCAGAGGAAGAGTTCCCTGGTTTTAAGTGTTCCTCCCTAAAAAATCTTGAAGCAAATAAATAAAAAAGCACTGTTTATGAAGGACAAGAAAAACTTGAGGACAGCTCAACACACCGGCCTGGGGAGTGCCAACAGCTTGGGTTGCAGCACAGCATAGTGCACTGAGAAAATGATCTCAGGGATGAGAGGGGGAGACTGAAATTACAGAGGGAAAGAGGCAATCCAGGCCTGGACTCTCCCCTCTGTCTCTCCTCTCCAAGTCTTTCCTTGCCAGAGAGAGGTGACTTTGGAAAATATGAAGAATGGGATGGGCAAGCAAAATTCACTTGGCAACATCCAATTTCAGGGCCTAGAAAAGAGAACTGAAGAGGATCCAGAGGCTGAGTTCCTGACCTCAAGGAGAATCCTGAGGGATATTTAAGCCACATTAATTCCAGCAGGCAGAGGGACATCCTGGCAGGAGATGCTGCAGGGAGGGAAAACTGAAGTGAAGGGAAATGCTCTTGTCTGAATTAGGGCTGATTAATGCCTTAGGAACCAAGGGTCTGCTCTCTTGTTTCACAGTGCTCAGTTACTCGCCAGTCTGTCCATGGCAACAGCTGAAAAAAAGGCAGTAGACAACAGACTCTAGGATCCTTCAAGGAAAACCCAGACTTTGCATTAATCACTAATTCCAGTTTCAAGGAATAATGTGTAAAAACTCTTCCGTATTCTCTTCCCTCTGGTCTTATTTTTTAGGTCCCAGCTTGAGAACAGAAACAGAAACAAAAAGAAAGCTTCTTCGCAGAAGAGATTTATCCTGTGTTATTCACAGAGACATCACATTCCTCATTTGCTGGAATGAGCTGGGAGACTCTGCATGCGAATTTCAGGACTGAGCAGAACCAAGCCTGCAGATGATAACGGTATCGTAGCGCATGAGACGCCACTTTGATCTTGACACCTGGCTCTGCAGTTGAGCCCTTTGGCTGACTGGGGCATCCTGGCAGCAGCACGTGTACACCTGAGGCTCCATACCCTGGGGATATCAGTCCACAGTCAAGATTCTGTAGCATAGGAGTTCAGATTTTGCCTAGGATGAAAGTGGGGACCTAGCAGAAACAAAGACCGCATTCACCTTTCTGTGGCACCAGTCATCAAAAACACACCAGAGTGAATGTAAGACTCACTTTATTTTGGCTAGGGAGAAACAATGTTTATCTGCTCTAGACAAAAGCTGAAGAACTGAAGAAGAGCACAGGATCCTACTGGAACAGAAGAGAGAGTCAGAAGAGTGTAAATCAGAAGAGCTGGAACAGAGCCAGGACACTGGCATTTGCACCAGAGCTGCAATCAAATTACCAGAGAATTTCTGAAGACCAGAGCTGGTCAGGAGCTCAGATTTATATCTATCAACCCACAACAGCCTTGAATACCAGGCAAGGGTGTTGGCTGACAGTTGATTCAAGGAATAAAAATGCCACCTTTGGTTACATTGCCTATAGCAACCAGGCAATGCTCCCTGGGTCTCCCACCCAAGCAGCCATCCGGTATTCTTCATGGGCTCTGACAGGATTAGAAGATCTGAGGATAAGGGTAAAGGTCTTGCCTGAGTCATGTTGGTGAAGTGGCAGAGTTCTTGGTCCTAAACCCTATCTGAAATGACCAGGGTATCCAGAAAATAAAATTAAACAAGTTTCAGGGATAAGGCTTTCTATAGATCTGAGAGAGATTCTGCAGCCTTTAGACTAGTTAAAAGTTCAGAATAGGAAATGGAAATCCTTGTTTTAGTTCTTTTCTGATCTGTAGTTTTGAATAGTATGTGTTTTGTAATGGCAAGTGTTAGCTTCAAAAATTATTATAATAGTTAAGCTTCACAGTAATAGGATAGGGAGGATTCAGAGGTAGAGACTATTTGTTCTGAGACAGCTACAAGACTATCATTAACAATTTTGTGCATACTGAAATAATCTCCTTGGGTAAATTAGTTAATAATCTCTGCTTCATTAATGAATTTTAACTGCCCAGCACCAGCCTCAGATAGAAAAACTCACTCTACAGATGGGAAACTGAGGTAAGGGGCACATCAAAGTAGCATTTTCAAGGGCTGCCTGAAAATAGGAAAGTATGTGGATTCATTTTGGAGAACAGCTCCTCTTAGTAGAGTTATTGCTCTCCTGTAAGATCTCACGCTGTGAGCTGTTGCAGTTTCTCCTGAGTCTATGAAATGGTGACAACGGCAGAACAAGAATTATCTCTCTGTAAGAGGGAGGGAGAGTGCTGTATTTACTGTATTTGCTGATACACATCAAGAGAAGAGAAGTGCAGGGTGGGAAGAAAGAGAAAGAGGCGGCTTTGTTCTTGCAGCAGTTTGCTCAACAAAGCCCAGACTGTTTCAGTGATAGTGGATGCTGCATGTTTATTCTGAAAATTTATGGTTTAATTAATTTTGGGGTGAGATAGCGAACATGGTTCAGTGCCAGATCAGGTGAAATATGATCCTAGCATTTCAAGAATTTAAGCAGCTGAGGGGGCTGACTGAATGGCACCTGAAATCCAATAAAAGCCAGCACAATGGGAAGCCCTGGTATCTTAAAGGAAGATCTTTGGAGATTTTAAATACATCAAGCAGGGTGGCAGTGAGGAGGGGAGTGGGCTAGATTCATCCAGCAGCTACGTTCATCAGAATGCCTGCTGAAAACATGCTGGTTTTTTCCCGTTGTTTGCAGTTCTGAAACAGATTGTGCTTCAGGGAAAAACTTTGGAAAAGCACAAAACCCATAGAGCATAAAAGCCACCAAAACAGTAAATTGCAGGACAAAGTGTTTAAGGGGGAAAAAAAAAAGATTTGAAGCTCCTTTTTATTTGCTTTCCAGTTTGAGGAGCGGTCATATACAATCATTGTTCACAACTTGCTTTCTTCTGCCAGGAAGGCTGGGAACATAACTCTGGCTTTTTTTTTTTAAATATGGATATACACTTTTAAATGCCAGACCTTCAGACAGGGAATACCAGAATCCCGAGGTTTACCCAACTATAGAAAGGCTGATTCTCACATCCCTTGTGCAAGTAACACTGTATGAATATATTTTGTGTGTGAACATGGCAGTATTTCACAGCTGAAGTACTCCGTGGTTTCCACAGTTCAATTGGAGCATCCATAGTACTTGCTGTACATCTTCTCCAGAAAAAGGAAGTGATATTTTTCACTGTTTATTGATGAGGAACCATGTCACAGGACACAGAGGATTTGAATAGTAAAAATAAAGACCGTAGCCTACATCTTCTGTGGTGTAAGATACTGCTCTAAATACAGCACAACTCTTCCACTTGGCAGAGCATGAGGAACCTGCAGGGATGGTGCTGACACAGGAGTGACATCCCTGAGTCAAGACGCCCATCTTCTGCAGTGTGAATGTAGAGGAGCCAAGAGCAGGACTTTAAATCTCTTTCCAGAAATGCTCAGCTCTCCAGAGGAAAGTGGGAGGAAATGAAGAGTGTGGGATAACATAGAGCATCTCCCTTAATGCTGCAAGGGAATAGATGGGTCACTTAGGTCAATCCCAGTATGTCATCTCACTTGTACCCTGCTGCCTTCATTTTTATAACCACCTACTCTCACAGAAGCAGGCACTGAAGTCAGGCATCCCAGGCCCATCCTATAGGGAATGATTTCTGTAGATGCTGTGGCTGTCTGAGATGCCTCAGCTTTAGCTGGCAGACTCAGAGCAGGGATGTAAGAACTTGGTCTCTGGGGAGTCCTTCCTGTTATCCACAGAGCTTGTCCCAGCTAATGACCCGCAGTATTTGGCAAGGAGGGGAAAAAAGTAAATAAAAAAATATTTCCTTTCCCATCTCTTTGTGGATTTTCCCATAAGATGGTTAAGTTACAGCTTCTGCTGCATCACACATGTACCTCTTCATTTTAGTGTCTGGTTTTGACCTTTGTTCATGGCATTCAGTCTCCCATGCACACCCTGCTTACTCTCTTTTTGTAATTTATGACACACACTGTACACCCATTTCCTTCTGCCCTTAACTCTCCTGTGTGTGTTCTTGTTATCTCAGCTGCTCGATAGATTTGCCATATTCTAGCCAGCTTCCAAGCCTGTTCTCATAACAGCTTTTCTCCCAGACAATATTCCACTATTTATGAGGGCCAATCTGTGAATTCGTATGGCTTGCTATGACTTCTCAGCCTGTCCTACAGCCTTCCCTCTCGAGCAATGGGGAGTGATATTTGTACAGTGTTTGGGCCTTACTTGACTTTCAGGGTGTATAGGATTCATACACTTTTTGAGGCTGTCAGTCCGATGTTAGTGTTGACCCTTTCCAAACAGAAATCAGCACTGAACGTGACTTTTCCTCAGAGGTCTGTTCCTCCACTGGAGACAGGTAACATTTGGCTTTCTTTGGTTAATGTTTCTCCTATTACTTGGGGTTATAAATGGGAACACTGCAGAAAATTCAGACTCTAGTCAGCCTGCGAATCTTAAGTGAGAATTTATTCCTCCCCCATGCTGGCTTTGTGGAAAATCATCACAATGCTCCAATTATTTCTACTGAACTTCAGTTTCTCACTCTTCCATCAAATTCTTCCTCTGCTTACTTGAGCCAACAAACACCTCAGACTGCTTCCTTCCCCATGGGAGAGACACGACATGAAGGAGCTCCTGCTGGAGGGCTGCGGTGCAGGGTAAGGGGTAGCCAGGAGAGATGTGGGGACACAGGGCTGCTGTGTGAGGAGAGGTAGTGCAAGGTGGTCAGCCAATAATTCCAGCAGGTCAAAAGCAGCTCTTAGCTGAGGTGCAGCAGGGTTGAGCTGTAGTTAGGAGGTGGGTCCTGCAGTGATACCTCATGTTGGCTTGTTTAGCAGTGAAGAAGCTGGAGAAAGTGGAAGTCCACAAAGGGACTTCTGAGAATCCCATTTCCCCTCTTCTCTTTGTTTTATGTCTCCTGGTAACATAACTGTGTCGATCTGAGTCCTCCACTGACCAGCTTCCAGTTACAAGTCTTTTGAAGGATTCAAAGGATCTGATGAAGGAAGCAAAACACTCTCTTTGCTGCTGGCCTCAGAAATCCCAGCCTTCTCTCATGGTCTCCTTCTCTCTCTGCCTGCAGACAAAACCCTCTGTTACATATCTGCCTTTTTACAACTGGCCAGGAAGGAATGAGGATCTGCACAATGGTTGTGTAACTCTGTCCTTGTTTATCCAGATGGCCTTTCTGTGGCAGAAGTTATCTGAATGATGAATGCATTTTCCTCTTAGGACAGGATCCATTTCCTGGGATGCATCACCTGACTCTTTCTTCTCAGGTCATTTCTCCGAGCATCTGGACAGCTGTCTCACATTTCTGATGTCTTTTGATATTCAACTGAGGTTGACTGCAAGCTTGGAGGTGCGGGGGAGGAGTGAGAGAGGAAGAGGAGGGAACTCCCAGAAGCAAATCAAGGTGTAAATATGTCTCCACTTCAACCATAGGTGTAACTGGAACCTGCAGAGTGGTACCCAAGGGAGCTTTGATCTTTCTGCCTTGAGTCCCTAGACGAACAAAGCGATATTGGTATCAGGTGAGAGATGACTGAGCATATAAGGCAGGCTGAAGCAGAGAATGGTGAAGAGCAAACTACTGCAGCCTTGCTACAGCCTCGTAGCAATGCATAGGTATGCCCAGCTTCCTTCAAGTTTCTGGCCACCTTCCTTCGAATGCAGCCCAGCAGGCAATTTGCTTTATTTGCAGTGACAGTGCGCTGCTGGCACATCTTCAACCTAGCATACATCCTAACCCCCAAAGGCCTTTTGGGGAAGGCTGCTGCTCAACCAGGTGCTTTCCAGATAGTACTAATGTGTGGGGTTACTCTGCTTTATGGGTACTTCTCCTTCCTTAGTCTTGTAAGGTTTCTGTCAGTTCAGACCTCAAATTTCTCCCTCTTACCCAAAAGTTCTCTGTTATGAAACATCGACCATTACCCGTAATTCAGTCTCATCTGCAAATATGATGGGAATACATTTTGTATTATCACACAGATGAAAATATTGACCACAGTACAGATTCCAGGGATGCTTCTTTAGTTACCAGCCAAATTTGGTGGACACCAAGTCATTGAATGTTTTTCTTTGAACTCAGCACTCCAGATATTTTTTATCCCAACAGCTTGACCAACTAGCTCATATTTCATGAGCTTCATAACATGAATGCTGTGGCAGACTGTCTCCAAAGCCTTAATAAATCAATATTATATCCACTGCTTTCCCCTTGTCCACACAGTCATTTCATCACAAAGAGCAACTAGGTTGGTTGAGCCTGGTTTGTGTATGGTAAATCCATGCTGACTATTCTGGCTTCTTAAACCAGAAAGTATTAGACCTGATACCATCTTTAGGCCCTCCATTAAAGTAGTTCTTAGGGGCAGCAAATTTAATCATTGTCACATTTCGAGGAGAACTTCTGGAAACCTCACTTCTCCTCCCCCAAAATGGTTGGAGCATCCGGGTTTTTCTTTTGTTTCTCCCTATCCCATGTGGGTATCAATGGAACAAATTGAGATATTTTGCCTCTCTGAGGCCAGCTCAATTGTCTGTGTAGCACTCAATAAGTACCACTGAGTGAAACCTTTCAAACTCCTTAAGAGGTTATATACAAAGGTGCTTACTTCAATATTGTTAAAATAAAACACTGTAATCTCTTCAAGAATATAATTCCCCAACTTCCTAAACACATTTACAAGGTCAGAGTGTAGGCAAATGGGGATTTAATGAATTTCACTGACAGCAGTGAAATGGGCCTTTTCTAACGCACTTCCTGGACGGATATATTATTGTCAGGATTTCACTTCAGTGCCTGAGAGCATCATATGGTGAATCACACAGAAGAGGAAAACTTCCTTCTTCCCCACCTCTCTCTGGCAGTGGTGATTCAGGTCCTCAAGCACTGACTGCTGGAGCACTAGTTCTCCATTCAGTAAAATCAAGCCAGCATCCTGGCGACTATTGCAGTGACCCTAAGCACTGTGCAATCCATGGAGAAGTTTACATTTCTTGTAAACTCTTAGCACAAATAGAAGGATTATTTCAAATTCATGAATACAGAAAGAATTAACTCTGGACTATTTTTGGAGGCAAATCAAAATGGACAAAAAAATATATGTCAGTACTCAAAGAGAGCATCACTTCCTAGCTGGAATAAGCTAGAAAGGTATCTGTCTGGTCAGACTTTTATTGGGAGTCTTGCCTTTAGTTTCATTATTTTTCTAAGAAATAAATAAAATCACATAGAAACTGATACACATCCCACCACTACTAAGTTTATGGCTTACCTTGTCTTACCAATGGCTCAGGGCCGTTTTTTCTGTGGATTTTCAAGCTATAAAGTAATTTGGAAAAAGCTGTTCTGATTAGCAAAGCGATCATGGAATGGAATTTACTGGTGCCTTCATATTTGCTCACTAGGTGAAGACTTCTTACCTTATGCAAATGTATTATTTGACTGTATTTTCATTTGTTACAGTTAGTTTTAGTCAGGGAAGAAAAATCCAAGATGACTCACAGAACTTCTGACTTGAAAATCTTAGAGGAAACCACACTGCAAGAACGTTGTGTGATCAAAAAATCACTCTCTGCAGAAGCTGTAGACTGGATCACCAAACCTTCTACTGCATGGGTGGTCACTGCTCCCACTAAAGCCATATGGTGATAAAAAGACCACCCCAGAAATGAGATGTTAGCTTCTCACCATAAACTCATATTTTCTCTGGTTGCTTCTTGCACAGGGAGAGGAAGAAATGGATCCAGTATCTTGTGCTTGGACCACAAGGCAACACACAGCACAGTGTTGGTGAGCCAGGAGACTGCATCCAGGCCTTGCTTCAAGATTAAAACCAGACATGTGTCAAAAATAACAGAGCCTGTACCTGTGCAGCCTCCTGGGGATGAGCTCACGTTCCGGATCTGGTTTGCAGAGCCAAGTCCCTGGAACCAGTTTCATCTGCAGAGTCTGCAGGGGCAGAACACAGATGGGAACCAGCCCTTCCTGCCCTGTACCCAAGTTTTCTCATCCAAACAGACAGCTCCAGACTGGAGCCAAAGGAGCAGCCATCATGTGGGCAGCGCAGACAGTCAGCAAGTTAAGCTCTCATTTAAATTTCTAGTCTCATCCGCTCAAGAGATTACAGGCAATGCCAAAATCCTCCGTGATATTCTTGCCAAGGGTGAAGGAAATCAATAGGCTGCACTATAGGCTTATACATGGAGGCACACAAAGTTTGCTTGGTTGCATGGTTCCCAAATTAAACAGGGGAAACAAACAGGTCTCTGTTGCAAGCCTGAAAGCTGTTTGCAACATGTTCTGTGCCTGTCAAATTGCCCAGCAACAGCAGTCCCTTGGCCTGATCCTTGCTACCCTCTTCTTCTCAGGGAAGGCAGAACTGATAAATGTGTCCTGCTTTGGACTACTTGTCCCTATATTGCAGAAAGGACAGTTCTTGCAACCTGTCCCTAGCTCCCTCCCTTCCAGATAGGAATGAAGCTGGTCCTCTGGGATCAACTAAGACTTTGGAGGTCTTCATGGTGGTGGTGAAGGGAAACTGGGGCATCCTTCTTTCTATGGAGTCATAGCAAATGTAGATGCTTTCTACCACAGGAGAAACCCAGCCCATGGCAGGCAGGTTAGGAGTGTAAAACCAATTAATTATGCTTTCACAGCAGAACAGAAGCAGTAAGCAAACTCCTTCTTACCAGGAGGTAAACTGCAACAAGAATAATTTCCTGTTGACAGTTGGAGAAAAGAATAAAAAAAGCCAAAACCAAATAAAACCCCCAAAATTAAACCCCTCAAAGAAACAGAGAGGACGAAGAGGAAAAACCTGTTACATTTTGCAGCTTCCCACTCAGAAAAGGAGATGACATATTAAAACTGGCAACATTTCAGTGTCCCCTTAAAAGGCTACATTATCATTCCAGGCTAGGAAAAAATGTAAAAGGCTATGTGTAACAGCACCCTCTGGTGAATCCTGTCATAAGAGTATCCCTGTCCCTATAGATGGAAAATAGGATATTGCTGCAAATCATCCTAGAACAAGGCCATAAGTGTAGGTGACACTTTGGAGATGGGAGGAACACAGAAAAGTAGAGACACCCCTATCTAGAAGGAAAGAGTACAGATCCATCTGATCCTGCCAAGAATCCCCAGCTGTGATGGCCTCCTGTGAAACAGCTGTTGAGGCATCTCCTATTCAAACCACTCACTCTCCTGCCTTGGAGAGAGAGGATATGCTAATATTTCCAAATAACTGGCCCCCTCTTTCCTTCTTGGCCTTTTGCTTCCCAGCCCTTGAACTTAAGAGACTACCCAGGTAGAGGGAGGGGAGCATGCAGCACGATGCATTCAGCTGGAGAATCCTTTCCACAAACTGAGGCATTGCTGGAATTACCCAGAGCTAATTTAAGCTCTGGTGAATGCAAAGTGTGTGCCAGCAGGGGAAGAGCTCATGGAGTTTGCCACCCAAGGTGGATTAAACCAGCTTGGAAAGTTTCACGAAAGAAAGCATTTCTTTGAGGCAGGATGAGTGGCTGGCTAGTAATTCAACCATGAGAAGATCTGGCCTCTATGCAAGTCTGCAAATAATACATATGCTTACTTGTGCATTTCCATCTCAGAGGGGAGAAGAAAGTGGAGAATGAGGGCAGCTCAGTGCAGGAACAACATTTCCAGAAGCAGGAAAACGTTCTGACTGCATACCCATATCCTGCACTTTCAAAAGGTATTTTAAGGCCACCAAAAATGCGTAGTATGGGAAACGGAAACCAGCCCAATCCCTCATTGACAGAACCTCTCCCAGCTGCTTCTGCTGAGGCACCGTTTCCAGAAGCAGCAGGAGATTCAGCCTGCAAATGTGGACCTGTTCTGCCATGGCTGGGTTATTGTCACAGTGCTTGGCTTGGCTGCTCCATGCCACTTGCAGGCTGTACCAAGGGCTCTGCCCATCTCCTGCCACACAGAGCAGTAGCACACTTTTCTTGGACTACTCATGACAAGGGCACAAGGACACACATTAGGCCAATAAGCCTGAGTTTGAGCTTTCTTTTCCTGAGCCTCTTGCTGTGCAGTGTGCATGATCAGTAAGTCCACAGGCTCAGTTGTGCCCTTAATATCTGTTGCTGACACGTCTTTAGAGCCCAGGCTTTGACACCACCACTCTTGAAATCTTCTTGGGTTTTTTTGTTGCTTCTGGAATTTCTCCTCAGCACAGACAAATTTTCTTTGCATGAAAACAACTGCTTAGTACAGCGGGACAGAAAAAGATAGCACTTACCCTAGTAGGTAATAATCTGGTGTCTCACAGAGGTGCACAGAAACCTGGGTATCTTAGTGGCTAACAGATCAAGATTTGGATCTGACAAACTGGCTCTCTTGATAGATGCAAGGTGTACAGGGAGAGAGGTCCATGAGTAGTGGCACCAGGAGGCTCAAGAAGTGGATGCTCCCAGTGATCTGCTTCCTGCCTCCTCTGCTGCCAGCCTCCAGCTGGAGCACAGCAGGCAGCTCACACTGGTTGTCAGGTCCTCTCCTGGAGCAGTGTAAGGGGTGGTCTTTCAGAGACCCTTCCTCCTCAAATTTCTTCTGCTCCTGAAACCATATGGTTTTCCTAGGTTTTCAGCCCTTTTACTTTCTCTGAGGAAAGGCTTAGTCTTGTTTATACTGAAGGAGACAGCAGGGTCAGTAGCCAGAATAGATGCTTCAGAGGAAGACACCCACAACTTATCTTGGAGAGAAATTTATTTCCTGTCCCAAGGACGAGGGAGAATACAGAGGTTGTCTTTTATTTTGGGGGGCTTTCAGAGACTAAATCAGTGAAAATCAAAAGGTCACTTGTTGTGAGTGCTGGACACACAGAGAAGGTCCTTCCACTGTAAGTTAGAACCAAATGGGAAACAAGTTCAGAAGGAAAAAGCCTTATGCAGAGCCCTCTAGGAGGTCAGGAAAAGAAGCAGAAAAAGCAACTTGCTTCCTTGATTCTCAGTGTGATTTATCTCAAAGGTCATCTCTTCCATAATATCTCATTTTTCCCCAATGCATATTCCTAACTGTAAATGTTTCTGTTACTTGCTGAAAGATTCATGCTTTCTCAAAAGCTTGTTGTGCTTGGCAAAAAATATCTAATGGCAGAAAACTCATCACTTACTCCTGATTGCTGTAAAAGCTGCTTGTGTGTGTACATCTGTCAACAGAGTCAAGGAACAAGCAGCACATTCAATTTCCCACTTTTTTTTTCAGTTTCTCCTCACAAACAGATCTTCCAGATCAGATCATATTGCCATCTTTTTCCAGTCTCTGTCTTTCAAAACATGAGAGGAGGCATATTAGTAGCATATTGCTCAGCTTCAGTGGCAGGGGGGTTGGAACTAGATGATCTTTAAGGTCCCTTCCAACCCAAACCATTATGTGATTCAATGGTTTTTCCCTGATTCACTGCACAGGACAGCAAGTAGAGCCACAGGAGTTCACTTATTTGTTTTTAGCATTTTCCTCCCTTATACCTGCAGAAAGAGTAGGTAGGTGTGCTCGACTGAGATACCTACAACGATGCTAAGGTGGTTTGCAAAATCCTGTGGTTGACTTGATAACTGCTCTCTATTCAACTAAGTACACCGGTGAGTCATTCAGAAATGCCGAAGGGTAGATAATATGGAGACTAAATTTGTTCTTTGAAGAGCCTGACTCCATCTGCGAGGAGAGGACTAGCTGAAGCCAAACCCCTCCCATACCCAACAAAGAAAGTGCCCCACTGAGCTGTATCTAAAAGTAGGTGGTATATACCACTAACAAAGCTTCTCTCATCTCCTGCTAACTCCAGCCAGCTGCCAGAGGAGCCCTACTGAAAGGAAGGCTTGCTTTCTAACTTTGCCTGCTTTTATAGATTCCCCAGCTGCCTAGCCTCACCTCCCTCACCTCCCTGTTCCCCTTTGGTTTTAATCAGCCTGCCATTTAAATCACCTGGGATGTAATTAACCAGGAAAGTCCACTAAAAAGTTCATTACTGAGAGAAGTTCCCTATCTCCAGTTTTCATCTTACCAAATCACAATACTGAATCTCCAACCAAAATGTCCTTCCAGCTACAGAACTGCTTGTCCTGGGAAACTATGAGCCTGAGGTTTAGGTTAACAGCACTTTCCCAAGTGGGAGAAACCCTCTGTCCTAGATGAAATGAGACATGATCAATGACTACATGTTCCAACTCTCAGTGGAGTAATTCACAGGCACAGAGATCCAATTCAATCTGAGAACCAAATTGAAAAGCTCCATTATAAATCAATAGAAAGTTAACCAGTGCTCTGCATTTTGCACAGCACAATTTCTAACTGAACACTTGAGCATTTACTATTCCAAACCAGCTACATCCTTTTAAGCTTAGAATTCCCAACAGAGGTGTAGAGCTCGTAAACTTTTCTACCCTATTTTAATTCATGAAGGGGGAAGCTGAAGGATGAAGAGGGGAGAAATAGATCTAGGAACAGATCCCTGGTAATGTAGTACTCATCATATGAGTTTTCAGACAATGTTCTTTCCTCTATTCATTTTCCTTTAGGGAAAATAAAATATTTTTTACAAGTAATCAGTGGAAGGGAAAAACTAAACCCCAAACCTAAGAAGACACAGCCTCAAACTCTACCATGTTACAATAACTAGGAGGGTTCCTTCCACCAAAGAAGGGTTTTATTGAAACTGGCATAACTCTTCTGGTGCTGTGCAGGAGGAGCCTTTTTCTGGGCCATTTGCCTCCATTTGGTAGGAGTGAATTACGTCAGCGTCAGTCACCCATATCCATTTCCATACTCCACATGGCAGAGCTACATGCCATTTTCTTCCTTATGATTATGCTTTATTATTCCTATTACATCAGTGCCTGGAGGCCTTGGGATAGACCAGGTCTCTATTGTATTCATTGCTGAATTTACACAATGACATACAATCATGGCAGCAAAGAAGGTCCTGGAGTGCTGTGTGCTGTGAGCTGGAAAGGCATTTGGGGTAATAAAAAAGGGAAAGTAATGATAACATGTTCTCAACCAAAGCACAGTGAAATCATTGTAAATTCCATGATGGGCAGGTGATTAAGCTTCGATGGTGCATCGAAGAGAACAACCTTGATGTAAGTGTCATAAAGCTTGGCAGAGCATCAAAACCACACACAATAAAGCTATAGGGCCAAAGTGTTCCAGCAGATCCTCCCCAGGATTTTCCTTCTCCTTCCAAGGCTTTTCCTCATCAACTGCTTATTGTGTAAACTGTGTTTGAACATAATAGCTGTGCTAGAGGTGGGACACTACAGGGTTAGGACAAAGTTTGCTGTAAATTTTTCTTCTGTTTTGGTTTTGGTTTTTTGGTTTTGGGTTGTTTTTGTTTTGGTTTTTTTTTTTTGGTGTTTTTTTAAAAATTTGTTTGTTTGAGTTTTGTTGGGGGGTTTGGGGGGGGCGGTTGGGCGTTTTTTGGTTTTTTTTTATTGGTTTGGGTTTTTTTTAGTCTTCTGTGTTTCCTGGGTCTTGTGCTCTTGTGTCTTGAAATCGCACCCTTAATGTAACTTCATTGTGGTTCATTTTTCTTGTGGTCTAATTAAATCTGGCTCCAGACAGAGTTGTGTGTTACCAACAACAGAAGGAGGAGGTAGGAATCCAGAGATCTAGGAATCAGCAGGAATGTCATGGCCTGAAAAGTGAAAAATCAAAGGAGAGGGAGCCCAGGGAAAATTAATGAAGAAAATATGAGTAGATAAATTCCTTAACCAGTCTAAAGGCAGTTGAGTTGCTTATCAGAGTATTGATAACCCAGGGCAGATTTGGGTGTGGTGGAGGAATGCGAATTCCTCCAGCCTGGAACATGACAGCTGTACACGAGATCCCAGATGAGTCCTTGCCATAATGTTTTTGACATTAACAGAATTACATCAAAGATGTAAATCCCAAGGGGTGGAAATCAAATTAAGGGCTGTGTGCTTATGAAACGAAGGCTTGGTTAGAAATGGAGAGGGGGGAGGGTCCAAAAGGATGAATTTCAGGGCCATATCAAGGACTGGGTCTTTCTAAAGCAGTGCAGAGGTAGTTTAAGCAGCTGCTGAGGAGAAAGGAAAGGAGATCTTTCTGAGATAAAGCCTCTAGTTGATTTTGGACCCTGGTACATAATCCTCCTGTTGCTGGCTGTGAAAGTTCCAAACCTCATCTCTAGAGTGCTGTAAAAAGCTCATTATTTGGGAGAATTTTAATGGAGAAAATAGGTTTTCTTTGCCATGAATATTTCTATTTCATTAAGTCTTTTTAATTTATTAAATGTCCAGAGCTTTTCTCCTGTGTCAGTGACCAGCTGGCTTCCAAAAACTGGACTCCTAAGAGAACATAGCATTTAGATGCAGTAAAGCAGGAGAGAGGGAGAAAAGCAGTGTATTATGTTGTATGTATGGCTGAACCTCTTTGAACCACGAGCTGGTTATTCAAGATGTTATTAAGATGCAAATCCATCAACTACTGCAGGACATGCTTGCACTGTGAAGAATTCCACGTGCTGTACTTGTAGCATGGCGCAACCTTTAGGGACCTGAGAGATGTGGGACCCATGGTGGCTAAGAGCAGAGAAGCCAAAAAGTCTATTTCCTTCCCTGTGGTGACAATAGGATGATGAAGTGATTTAAATGCTGAAGTGGGGATTGAGACACTTGCTTCTATGCAATTCTCTGTCTTCAGTGTCTGGTAGTGGTAAGGACTCCAATGGGACATTTCCCACATGGGTGAACATTTCTGCTTCTCCATGCCTATCATTATTAATACATATTTATATCTCATTAGCTTCTAGGTGAGCTATTACAAGAAGAAAGAAAAAGTTAACTATCACAGAGTCAGACTTTCAATCCTGTATCCTGTCTCAGAGAGTGGAAGGAAAAGAGAGTGAGAAAGTCTATCTGAGTGATCTGTTCCTTGGGATCTCCTCTCAGATACCACAGCTGGTATTTCAGGGATTTCCTGGGCTGCATCTTGAGGTTGTTGACTACACCTCTTGTTTTCCACAGATATCTCTTCCATCAGCCAGGGGAGTAACACCATAGTTGTAAAAACATGGTACTTTCTTGGTCTGTGTTGTTACCTGTGATCCTGTGATGTCTGGTAAAGCTGTCACAGATATTTGGTACTTGTAGGGGAAATACATTTCAGCCTGAATATCTAAAATTTAATTTTCAAAAGCTGAGCTAGACACCCTAGACTGCCTTTACCAGAGGAGAGAGGAAGTGAAAGGTGGGGACAGAAATGAGTGTCTTCAGCCTTTCACCTGTGTCTGAGACATGTAGCCCAAGATGAGATTAATTGCTCCCTGAAGGTACATATCTATCTCTATAGACAATAAATGTAGAATCCTACACTCAGCCTTCAGAGGCAGTGCCAATGAAGCCAGGTTGTTCAGTACTAAGGGAAATAGATATTTCTTCAGCATGCTTAGCTAAGCCAGCATCACTGCCACAGGTTTCTCACCTGGGTTCAAACCCTTACTAGAAAGATTTTAGGAAGAAAATACTTTTTCTGAAACACCACCTCTGACTCAGCAAGAGCCACAGAGGACTTGAGCCAGGAAGGGTGCTCTGAGGAAGGTTCGAGACATGTTTGCGGTGCCCTTAATGTCCCTTGAAATCTGCTGATTATGGATGCCACCACAGCTGAACTTGTGGTCTGACCCAGGCACTGGTGTTCCTTTGCTCATATCTCTTAAGGAGGGACATAAGGATTCTGTCCCACAGCTCTTAGCAGGCATGACTTCCTGATCAATTCCAACATATTAAAAAATGGGTTTCTTGACTAATTTTGTAGGAAAAGGGCAGACATAATTTTGCATGTAGTAGAGTCTACTGTTTGATTTTCTTTTTTTTTATTTTTAGAGGGTAGGACAGGAGGAATGAAAATACTTTTGTCTAACTGTTTTCTGAAGAAAAAAAAGGAAAAGACCAAGAAAAAGGAGAAAAAAAATCAGCCAACTGCTCTGAATTCTGGGAATTCCAGGGCTACTGTCTTGGATCTTGGATTGGGAAAATGTGGGGAATCCCTGCCATTCAGGAAAATCCCCTGCTTTAGAGCCATTTCCTGGTGCCACTGAGGATGCCTGAAGCATCAGAGCTGCCAAGAGCTCAGCTGCTTCCTGGCAAAATGTTGATGAGGCCAGGGAGACAGGAGTGTTTTCACCAGCAAGGCTTCTGGCTGCTCAGAGGACTTCTGCTCAGAACATTCTCAACCGAGGAACATTGCCTTCTTCCCTGCCGCAGAGGTCACAGGTGTACTGGAGAAGACAGGCAAACAGTAGGAGGAAAGATGAGTCCCAGGAAAGGGGAGGAAGTTGCCTGGGGTTACACAGTGTGTTGGGGTTTTAGTCAGGAGCAAGACCTTGCCCAGTTGGGTCCGAATACAGCACCTTGTCCACTGTCCCTCTCCACTCCATCAAAACAGCCTTGTGGTTGAGTTAAGGCAAAAAGTTCTCCTTTGAAAACATTTCAGCTCCCAACACCTTTAGTTAGTTCTCAGTTTTTATTTTTAAGGTATGTTTTATTATCACTGTTCTTCCACATTGTTTTCCTTTATTTTTTCCATGCTACCTTGCATGACTCTATTCACTGAGGCAGCCTCCAAACTTCTCCTCTAACATTAGCACATAAAATCATTTCCCTTGTGAGGAAGATGGGAACATTCAGTTATTCTAGTTTAAAAAAAAAAAAAGCAGAGGGAACTGCATAGATTTTTTTTCTTTTTCTTCCTTTTGTTGTTTTCTTTCCCCTCAGGCTGGTTAGTTCTGCTGACGTCAAATTGTCCAATGTTTACTTTTTTAGTGGAAAATTGGTTGTCTGCTCTTCATCAGCATCAGTTTGGAATACATCTCTCTCGATGCCATGGATCCTCAGCCATCACAGCAAGTGGTTTGTTCTGATGATGCTTACACCTTGCAGCGCAGTCTGGCACTGGTGCTACACAAGGCTCATTGGGAGATGCAAAATATCATGGTGGGTGTTCAGCAGCATTGTGCCAAGTTGAAGCAACAAGTGTTAGAAGATGTCCAGAAGAGCAAACTCCTTCAGAGTCAGGTTCGACAGCTCTTAGGAAAAAAGAAGGGTAAATTCTAACCCAAACTTCTAATTGTTGCCTTAGCAATGAGATATGAAAATCATTAAAAGCAATTTTGCATCCTTGGAAGTAATTTTTGTTCCAGAACAGAAAGGGGAGTGTAACATTTATTTATTAGGCAGAGGACTGACATCTTGGTTATAGGACAGATTCTCTTCATATGCAGGGTAGTGGATCAGCCATATTTCACCGAGAATTTTTCTTAGGCTACCGGGAAAGGAACGTTCAGGCTTGGTAGCATATGTTAATTTTGGCTTCCATACTGAGATGGCCTTCTACCTCGGGTCAATGTCTTCAGAGCTGTCAATCCTTAAGTTTTTTACTTGATTTTCTGGACATGTCTTTACTGTCTGCTAACAGTGGCCTCAAGACTGTGCTTGCCTCCTGCGCACATGCTAAGGCTTTGGCCATGGCCTCTTGCATAGCTGGAGAGCATCCTTCCAGGTAGATTTGACTCTGCCAGCTGGATAGAGCAGGACTCGGCCTGCCCGCGGAGGCAGGCTGGAGGCAGGTCTGCAGGCAGGCTGGAGGCATCTGTGAGGCAGCCCAGGGCTCAGGGCATGCGTGGGACTCAGAGCAGAAAAAGCACTGTGACCAGTTTCTCTCTTCGGGGGATGAAAGGCCTGAAAAGGTGATGATTCTGTCCCAGAGTGAGAGTGGCATTCATGCAAAGCATTAAAAACTTGTAGAATGTCTATTGACAGAGAGTTTGCTTGTCAGGCCATTTCTGAGAAACATGATAGCTTTTATAAAATAGTGGTCCAGACCACAGACTGTTAAATTGTTGAGGGATCATCTTTAAAATGTCAGCTTCCCAATGAACTCTAGGCGGAGGAAAAGACAGGTTCCTCTGTTTCTGAAAGTCCCACTCACCTTCATCTTTTTCCTTGAGTGCAAGTGGGCTCATGACCTTTTAGCAGAAAACGCTCCTTGTTTCTTTCTTTACAAGACACCTGAAGCCAGAACAACCTTTTGGTCTAAGTTACTGGTTTCTTTTGACGACACAGCACAGTACCATGGAGGTGAAAGAGTGTTGGCCTTTTTCCATGCCCAGCTGAGATAAATCACCTATTCCTTGAGGAAACCAGCGTCTCACTGCAAAATTTTGTGCATTACATGAATACAAAAATCTTTTGTGAAAAAAAAAAAGCTTTTCCTAGTGCAAAGGTACTGCATTTAACCCAGTTCATCCCATATCTCAGAGACTGTGAAATAAATAATAAGGGTGTAATTCTAGCAGCCTTGACATGATTTTTAGCACTCATACCTTGTCTATCATCTTCATTGCACTGTGAAATATACCCTTCACAAATTACTCAAATAACTGCATGTTCCCTGTGCACTCAAAGTGATCTCCTCTGGCAGTTCACTGTTTGAGAATTTGTAAAAAATATCCACCTGGGATTTTGAAAATACCTCATTCCGTCTTTCTGGACTGCCTGCAATGTCGGTATCCCTCTGACCATTTTTGATTGTATATATTAGAAACTCCTAGATTAGGTTGTTCAGATCTTTTCAGATCTATTAATCCAATAACATCATAAATTTAGAATAAGAGGTGAGAGTTTTCCCTTCTTGTTCAGCAAAAATTCAACAGGCACTGGGCCACGAACCTGCTGATTCAAAGAATCCCGTAAAATGGAAAGGTAAAGCAACTTTATTTATATGATGGTACAAAAGGATTTCTTAATTTAGGGAAGTTCAAGTCAGTGTCTCTTGGCCAGTTCCGGATTGTAGAGATGACTATATGCGGTGTCCCACCTTTGCGCGGGGTGGGATGGACAGTGGCTGCCAGGAATTGTGCAAAGTCCAGCAGCCCCTGTGGCCAAAAGGATAACTCCTGAAGGACAAGTCCACTGGCGGCTTCCAAGTGTGATAATCTGATCAAGCATCCTACTGCTGATGACTGGATGTCCAGAGGAAACAGGGAAGAGTTTCTCTGTACATGCTACATTTCCTGAAGTCCTGAACGAATATTTACCTTAGACTTCCTGTAGGTAGGGTTCTGGGCTGACTGAAAATGATGCTATTTTGTACACCAACCTTGTGCTTTTCTGCACCTAAACACAGCTTGGCCTTTGGAGCTGTGACATGTACTACCACCTCTAGGTGTTCATGTGTGGCATTCCAAAACAGGTATGGATGTTCTGCTGCTGGAATGATTGGATTATCCAGAGATAACAGAAAACTTTGTCCAGCTCTTCTGTATTTTATCTTTTTAGTTTGCAGTTTGTGTTTGGCCATGTAAAGGGTGGTGTTCTAAGAAATCCATGAAGGCAGTAAAAGTATAAATCCTTCTGTCAATGTGCCTGTTCCCCATAAAGCAATATCCACACATAATCCTGTTGTAGCTGATTCTCACCAATGTATTGTTCAATGCTGCCAGAACCAAATCCCTCTAAGGATATTTGTACAGAGTGAATTGTGACAGTAATCCAGATTTATGCTCCTTAATTACTTACAGCCAATAGGGCATGTGACCACATTTGCCATACTTGCTGAGATATCTCCAAAGATTGAATTGGGCCAAGCTGTCCAAGGTTGACTTGTTTTTTTTTCCTTCCTCCTTCCTCACTCAGGCATCACTCCCAATGACTTCAAGACAAGAGCTTCCCATTGTTCCTGATTTTCATTAATCAAGCTAAAATCAGATACAGACCTAAGGCAGTTTCCCCACTTATAGGAGTGAAAACTAAGTAAATAGACAGGAATTTCTATGTTGATTTGCGCTGTCTTACAGTTTATTTGCATCCAGTACCTGTTAACTGCAATCTTTAAATGGTCTAAAATATCACAGGAACTGGAACACATAGGTGTCTAGATTCCTATGAACATATGAAACTCCTTTACAAAATCTCTTCCACCCTCTGAGCATCCACCCATACTTCAAAGTAAGATGTAAATTCTAGGGCCAAGGCATTACACCAAAAATTTGGCAAAATTTATCCTGCAGCAAATCCTGACATTTCAATGTTTGTTTTCATCCCACATTGGAACAAAGATCTGAAATGTCAAGACTTTTTCTCTGGGTGGAAATTTTGGGAAAAACTCCCCCCCCAAAAAACCCAAAACACTTTTTTCTCTTTCTGGCAAAGTCACAGAATTTTTCCTGACATTTTCAAGCAAAATAAAATATTTCACCATTCCTGAAATCAAAATGTTTTCTTGTGGTGTGTCGAAATGACCCCAAAACACTGTATTTCAGGTCACTTCTGAGCTTTTCCCTTGTGTTACAGCCTTCTGGGACATGTAGTTTGGAAGATTGCTCTTTGCAGGCTCCATGTCCGGATTGTGTGAAAGCTCTGAAAACCCATCTAGATAATCATCCTTGCACAGGCAAAGAGAGAAACATCTGCATTGCATTATAGGATAACAAAGAGTGTCCCATCTACTGAGAAAACGTCCTGAACTGTAACCCTGCACTGTAACTGGAAAGTAATTCATTATTGAACTCATCTGACTCAAAATATTTTGAGCCAATTCAAAAAGAAAATATTCTGTCTCAGGTCAGTGGGGATTTTTCTTTTTTTTTTTTCCCCCCCAGTATATATGGATTTTCCTCTAATTCACCCAGCATTGTAACAAAATAGCAAAATCTCTGCAAAGACTGGTCTCTCTTTGAGTTTTTATTTTAAAATGGCACATCTGCTTATGTCTAGGAAGGAAGTGAAAATGGTAATCCTGGTATTTTCTTGATGCTCAGAGCAGGAGGCAGAGTTTTGGGTCACACCTTGTTTTGGCCTTTCCAGTAGGAAATTAAGAAAATTTGTTAATCTCATTTGTTATTCTGCGTGGGCCTACCTACTTCTAAGGGGAACCTGGGATGAGGTAAGTCCTTCTGGATGGCTGCTACCCCTAAATATATGTGGATCTACTGTTAAGGAGGCTACCCACCATCACATATGAAGGTTGCAGTTACACAAGAACTCCAATCCGGGTTTGAAAGTTCTAGTCTTAGGGTTTGTGCAGTTTTCTCTTTGTGACACCAGTCAGACACTCACCACTCCTTCTGCTCAGATCTACCTTCCTTGTTTTCATGATCTTCAGTGAGAAGACAACATGTGATTACCTTAACATGAAAGTACCAAAAGAAAAGTAGTCTTGGTAATGCCTCTATTCAGGGTTCATAAATTACTGCCTCAAAAATTGGAGCACTCACTGTGCTTTCACTCTGAGCGTTTCCTAATGATAGCTGCCATTCTCTGTAAGGTCTTCTCCCTATGGACTGATATAATTCCTTCAGGGAATCAAGCAGAACAGTACGAACTGGTAAGGATTATACACTGGAGAAGATGCCCTTACTGCAGCGTAAGGCTCTTAAATAGGCTACTGCTGTGTTACAGATCTTAAAATTCAAGTAAGCCTCCTGTGCAAGAGCTCTCCACTCTGCTTTGAACTTCTGCTTTAATATCCAGATTCATCCCATCTAATTTTAAGGGCTCAAAACCCTGCCTCTGTAGTCTATGAGTAGAATAATAGAAACAGAATTGTTTCGATCGAAAAGACCTTTAAGATCATTAAGACCGGTCATTAACCCAACACTGCCAAGTCCTTCACTAAACCACGTCCTCAAGTGCCACTTCTACACATCTTTTAAATACCTCCAGAGATGGTGACTGCACCACTTACTTGGGCAACCTGTTCCAGTTCTTGACAACAGTTCTGATGAAGATTTCTTTCCCAATATCCAGTCTAAACCTCCCCTAGTGCAACTTGAGGCCATTTTCTCCTGTCCTATCACATCTTGTGAGAAAAGACTCATGCCCATCCTCCTGGCTACACCCTCCTTTCAGGTAGTTGTAGAGAGTGGTAAGGTCCTCTCTGAGCCTCCTCTTCTCCAGGCTAAACATCCCCAGCTCCCTCAGCCATTCTTCACAGGACTTGTGCTCCAGACCCTTCACCAGCCTCATTGCCCTTCTCTGGACACACTTCAATCCCACAATGTTTTTCTCACAATGAGAGGCCCCAGACTGAACACTGGATTCAGGTATGGCCTCACCAGTGCCAAGTGCAGGCAGAGGATCACTGTCCTAGTCCTGCTGGCCACACCATAAAGACAAGGTCTCTCAAAGAATGCTTAAGGTGTTGGCTGTGATGGACCTTCCTCAGCTGATTATGGAGGGAGTTTCAATACACTTTGCCCCTTAATTGTGCTCCTTTGTTATGATCCTGGAGATAGATGGGAGAAACAGAAGCATTTGTGCCTCCTCAAGACTCCCCACGGTGTATAGGTGTCAGCTGGTTGAGAAGCACAGAAGTTCAGCTGGTGTGTATTGTCTCAGTAGTACAATACAATCCTAAAACCCATGGTAAAAAGCCAGTAATGTGTTACATGTATCTTTAAACACTGAATCTGCATCAAACCCATTCATACTGCATTGGTCAAATTATGGCCTCACACTGGTTGACAACAGGTATGATTGCGTCTTTTGCCACAGAGTGCAAGTCAGACCGTGCTAACAGATGTATCATAATCTGCTGAGGCTAAACCTGGGGAAAAATCCACAGTAGTAATTCAGACAAATACTGTTCTGACCTTTCCCACTTTGAATATTGCCAGCCGTGGAATACGAGCTTTTAGCAAAGACATGAGTGAGTCGTATCTTTCCAGACATATGCAGATCACCTAATATACCCTGTGTGGTAGCACGGTGACAATAGCAGTAGGAATAATTTCATACTCCCACTGCCTAGTATCCCCATGGGTTCTGGGTAGATAACTGGTCCTTTTCTGGCAGCATAATACTGCAGAATCTGTGTGAAGTGAGCATTGGCCCTATTTTGGAAGATGCTGTTTGCATGTCTGTACTTTCATTTCATTTGCAGCTGATTTTTTATGAGTTAAACACCACTAAACAAGAGGTTAAGGTACAATTGGTGGTGTGAGGAGTTTCAAACAGATTCTTTCTTTGATAAAGCAACAATTTTGCTGGAGGTGAGTTGTAGGGGACAGAGCAGGTAACACAGCCAGTTTGATGACATGTAAATAATACCTAATGACCACAAAATAGAGATTTCCATGAGATCATAGTTAGTCTCACACATACTCATTATAAGGAAGAATTTGAGCAGGAGATCACTTTTTGTTTTTTCTTTCTCCTCTGGCATGAGTTCTGAACCTCAACAGGGGTAGTATAAAACATTTTGTGTGTTCACAGTGAACTTGGCACTGATTACCAGAGAGTCCAAAATATAATACCCTGCTACTGCAAAGGGATTAATGTGTACCTATTCAGCAGGAAACATTCCTGGACATCCTTTTCTTGGTCAAATATGCTGTAATTTTGGTAGGATTTCAGTTCAGTTCCCAGTGAAATAAATAGATGGTAGTTCCGAGCAGAGTAGAACTGCTCCTGAATGCAACGTGGTCAAGATTTTAAAATGCTCAGAGCATATGAAGTGAATGAATCTTCATGAATCTTGTGGCTTTTTCAGATCTGTCACCCATGTGGAATAAATATTAACAAATTCTTGAAAATTAAAAAACCTAAAAATATCAAATATTTAAAAGTACTGAATGTTTCCTGGCAAAAATATGCCCCTGTCCTACAGATGTTATTGTCAGAACACATTCATCTGCCTAGCTGGCTCTCACTGCTTGTTCTATGTAGGACGGGCAGAAACTAAATTCATCACTGTAAAATAATGTCAAATCCAAGCAAATCATAAAGGTGCTCTTCCAAGTTGATCCATTACTCTGATCAGCAGGAAATCCTGTTCCAAGCCTCCAGAAAAGAAGAATGATTTCTAAGAACTGTCAAGATTTCTTCCCAGTATCATGGCTGAGGTTTTATTCCCTAGGGACAACATCAGCCTTCATGAGCAAATCGGGTCCAGGATTTTACCTAAAGAGAAAGAGGAGTGTAGTTCCTAATCCTGTGAGTGATACAGTTATATTTTACCACAGGAGAAAGTTCATAACAAGAGTCAAACTGGAGAGAAAGTATCAGGATATATTCATAGATCCTTATGGATTATCTTCACCACAGAGAAGAGAAATAACATGGATACAGGATATATTATAAAGTAAAGTCCCTTGATTCTTTAGCTCTGAGTTTCTTTATGACCCTCTAAAAACAGAGCTTCTTTTTAAGGTCCATTTGCCTTGCCATAAAGAACCTGGCTTTCCTAAACCGCTTTTGGAACTACTGCATAACTAGTAGTTCTAATTATGCAGACCATAAGGATTTAATTAAAAAATCAAGTTGCATTACTTGCTCCAAAGAGCTTTCTTCAACCCAGAGGATGCAAATTCTCCATCCCATTTTTTTCCCTTCCCTAGGATCCATTAACCAAGAGAAACACAGTGGGGATGACCCCACAGCAGCACCATGGGGTGTGGTTGGCTGAGGTCTCTTTACTTCTTAATAACTTCGTGGAAAATTGACAGAGAATGTTGCTTTAATTTTTCCAGGGTTCCAAGATGAAGTGTGGTTATCTTAACCTATCCACCTTCTGTAATTAGCTCTCTTTCACATTTGACTTAGAAGACACCTATTTAAGAGAAACTAGCAAAGAAAGATTGGAAGAGTGGGGATTGGAAGGGTTTTATCTTTTTTTTTTCTATCTGTTTATCTGGTTGCTATCTTTGATTCTTTTTATAGCTGATAGGTGCAAACTGAGCTACCCAAAGGGCAGCTGGAATCAGGGTTGTCAGATGACCATTTCTCTGCCTTAAACTCAGAGGTGCTTAATTATATTGTGTAGCCAAAGTTGGGTGGGTTGCCTACTGTCACACTGGTATCCTTTGCATTCAGACAAGTATGTCTTTCTACAAGGGCATTCGACTTAATTCATTAATGAAGTGGCATATTAATGAGGACAGAAATGTAAATGATATCCACCCTAGGGCCTTTCTCACATGTTATTTTGTGAAAACCAACATGTTCCCTGCTGACTTTCATTCTGTGGTTAGGAACAAGTGTGTGAGCTGCTCTAAAGAGGATTCTGGGGAAGTAGCCATCATTACTGGATTCAGATGATTGGAAGCTGATTGATGTTGCGGTCACTTTGGTATCACTTGAGGAATTGTTGTATGCAGAGATGAGTCATGTTATTGGTGGAGCAGAACCTGACCCTAGGGCCTGCAAGCAGTGGGAAGAACAACCATTGCACCACCCTCTAATAACACACAGACCCAGGCAAGAGCACTGGCCAGCCAAAATAAATTAATTGCATCATCTAGTGGATATTGTGCTATATCAAAGCCTCCTTCTCCCTTTAATAAGGGTAGTAAAAATGTCTCCGTTAATTGCTTTCACTTCAATTAGACAGCTTGTGCCTTCCAAGCCTGCTGAGGACGAGGGATGGTGTGAAGAGATAGTTCAGAAACACTAGCAGAGTGAATTCCTTGCACCTTGAATTACAGGAACTTTGTGTTTACCAGACATGGCTAAAGTATACCCAAGATTTTCTAAGCTTTTGGTGATTTGCTTTCTTTATCATTCTACCTGCTGCTGTTTAGTAACAGAAGAATCATGTGAATATGATGGAGATTAGACATGACAGAAATCCCTCTCCACTTCCAGCACTGGTATATTCCAGGATGGAGAGCTCACAGCATCATTTAATCTCCCAAGGAGAGAAAAGAAACACAAAAAAAAAGGAACTCTTGGAATTTAGGGCATTTGGCCATCAGCCAGAAAATTTGGAGCAAACAAATAATGAACTAGAGGGAGAGAACCTGCTTAGGGTGAACTGAGAAATGAAAGCTAAGCAATCTTGGCATTGGTAGGAGTGTGCAGCACGGCAAGAAAACTAGAAGCACTGATAGGCAAAAGGCTGCAAAATAAAGTGAAGATGGAGGTTCTGGTGCAGGGATAAATGTAGAGCTCTTGAGTAGTGCAGAGGTAAAGGAGCAGGGAAGATAATGTTCTCTTGGGAAATCTGTCTAATCCTCCACTCCAAAACCTTCAGAATATGGTCGAATCGTGTCACTGCTCATGGTATTTACCCTACAGATTTCTTGTGTGCCTCTCATAAATCCTTGTTTAGACTTTGATCCACCCAGCAACTTTTTCCATTTTTACTTCATCACCCCTTTCCCAGCTGTCCCCCACCCCACCCAGTCTACTGGCTTGTCTTGCAGCTTCCACACACCCCTATGCTTTCTTCAGAAGGCTTTGTGTCTGCCTTGAATGAAGATCTCTGATTCTCTCTTTCCAGTCCTGAGACCCAGCTTATTCTACTGATATCTCTGGTGGCTTCTTTCTTACTCATATGTTAGAAGCTCACAAAGTTTTGTTCTTAAAAGAGATGAGACATTAGGGTGTGAGATGAACAAAGCTAAATTAATATTTAAGACCATATTTCTATGCCCAGTAGGGAATATGATATTGCTGACCATGTATAATGATGTCACAGACAGAACTAGACAGCATGCCTGAAGTTCACACTGGACTGTGACTGGCACATCTGGAGAGTTAAAGTACCTATGACTTGAAGAGCAGCCAATTCTATCAGTGTTGGCTACAATTAAAAGAATCCCTTGCTTTGGGAAGCCTGGGCCAAGGGACTATGAGGCCTGCTTTATGTCAAATCACTATCATGTGTGAGGCTAAACTGTCTCATTATTTTGGCATACTGGTATCCTCCTGCCAGACTAATTTCTCATTCTCCTTATGTCTTGAAACAATGTTCTCCCTACTGTTGGGCCAAAAAAGATCCTCCTCCAACTTCTTTCTGCAATACCTCTCAGCATTTGGTTATTTTAGATCCCTGTGCAATCTCAGCTGGGATGCGTTTTGAGTACAATAGGATGTACCAGGTGCACACATTCGGTTTCCATTAACATAATGCCAGTAGCAAGTCTCTTCTTGCATGGCTCCAGTGGAAAACAGATGTAAGATGAACTGCAGAAGAATCCTACAGTGATGGAATCAGCTAGGTCAGACACCCAGGACAATACCATCTGCCTCACTCAGAGACCAACCGTTGTGGGCATCAGCATGTGAATCCCTGGGAGCACAAAAGAGCAGATGCTTCAAACCCTTTGAGGTTGACCCATTGCTGAGCAACGTTCCTAGTGTTTGGC
This sequence comes from Callaeas wilsoni, assembly GCA_013398955.1. Classification (NCBI taxonomy): domain Eukaryota; kingdom Metazoa; phylum Chordata; class Aves; order Passeriformes; family Callaeidae; genus Callaeas; species Callaeas wilsoni. The sequence goes on along the minus strand of VWPU01000031.1, from coordinate 251,799 downwards.
TCTGCCTCAAGACAAGCTTTGAGTTTCACGCGTTTATAAGGGCAGAAGTCAGCTCTGATAGAATCAGAATGGGTCGCCTGAAATTCAAGCTCAGCATTGGGTGTGTAGTAAAAAACATGCCAGATGTCCAACTGGGCAAAACATGAAAGAGGTGTGAGTGGGTAAGAGGCACGAAACAAGCCTTTCCTCGTTGCTTGCTACACAGCTGGTTTAAATGTGTCAATACAGGTATTGCAGGGATTTTGCAACTCTCCTCTTATCCTGGTAGGGGCCCTGAGTTTTGGATACACCTGACTCCCATTCAGACATGTGTGTTAACCCATATTGGAGCTGGAACCATATGGTGTGCAATGGAAATTAGGTTGTCTCAAAACTTGGTAGAATACTTTTTATTGCAGAAGCAAAGGGAAGGGCCCCCTGATCATGGCTGTGTGGCAGACTGAAACTTTCCCATTCGCCTCTGTGACCAGGATAAGTGCGAGCCGGCTTTTTGCAAGTAGAACATGAATTATATAGCACACTAGTGGATACATAGGCAAGTAAATGTGGATTTATATCATTGATTTCCACATGTCATGAAATGATTGTGTCATACCAAAGGGCAAGACTGTTCTAAATGGAAGGTAGACTTATAGAAGCTGGTGAAACCAAAGACCAAACCTGATACACAAACCTGGACAGACTACATTCACTCAGAGCTATTTGCCTTGTTTGTCTTCTCAGAGCAGTCAGGTAGGGTTCAGCAGGAGAATTATATTAAAACTGGACTTGAAGAACAGGCCCAACAATCATCCTTCCCCCACCCCCCAAAAAAGAAGCCTTTCTCTCCACGATGCACAGTCTTTTTCTCAAGTGGACAGAGACTCCGCGACGCCAGATGAAATGAATTGCATCATTTGATGGATTTTATCTTCAATCAAAGTGCACCTCTCTCTTTAGCAGAAAAGCTGTAAAAATGTCTTGATTAAACATGAAATCTCCAAGGTAATTCTTAGGACTGAGTGGTGAAATTGTTAGAAAGTGACCTCCAGGTTAACTCCTTTTAGGTTCCTGGCCTTCAAGCTGATAAAAGAATCCTTCATGAGAGCATAGCATTGTCGTTTGAAACCCAGTAAAAAAGAAGATAAACACAGATGCTTTCAAATGTCAGGAGGGAGGTGACAGGTCAGGTGGAGATTGCATGCATGATTTTGGGAGTGGGCGGGTGTTAGTCTTGGAATGGCATTTTCTTATCAGAAAGAAAAAAAGGACATGAGAAATACAATCCACGGGGGTTTTCCCCTTGATGGTTCAGGAGTCAAACCACTGCCTTGGTTTACTCACCACAGCTGCTGCTTTTGATACAGCAGGCCTTGAAACGTACCAAGAAGATTTTGCCTGGCAGGCTGGGCCAAACCCAAGCACATGAATGAGCCCAAAAGAATTAACTCTGCTTATCCAACACTCATTTTAGAAACATCCAGTCTCCTTCTCCCTTGGAGAGATCCCAGACCTCGGGTATGTTTTAATGGGTCAGAGAGAGGAATCATGGTCACATCACAACCTCGTGGGCTTGGTCTGAGTGCAGGCAGAGAGGCTCATTCCCTATGTCTGTGAGGTGAACAATTTTAAAATTCATATAAATACATTGTATTTAGCAAAAGAACACTACAGAAGCTCTTTGCTGCCAAGCCAGGGAAGCCTTCTCCCCAGGGTGGTGGCTCACATCAAATGGAAGAACCATAGCTAGCAAAGAACAAAGTGGAATGAAGTGCCCTGACATAGTGCCCCAGCTTGTCCTTCCCTTTCTGCAAAGCCTTTGCTGGCACCTGAACTGCCTTGTCATCACCCAGCATGGTCAACTGAGGGACTTACTCAAGCTGGAAGAGTTACTGCTCATCCTCCACACCCAGCTTGACCATGTGAACACTGCTTGCTCGCCCTACCTGTAAGACAGTCACTCCACTCACCTTCTTGTGAGAGATGTGGGAAGCAGACAGCCTCCAAACAGTGGCTAGGTAAACCCTTGTGTTTGCCTTTTCTCTTTCTACCCTTTTGTCTGGCTTGTATCTGTAAACCATAACTCCTCAGTGCGGGAAGTCTCTCCTGCTAAACACAGATCCCAACACAACAGAGCAGAGTGTAGATATTACTAGAACAGTAATGCTGATGGTAAAAGCCTGATGACCCCTTCTGAAAAAGTCCAAGTATCACATCTTTCATCCTAATTGTATTCCAGTCATGCAATTCTTCAAATTACTCTGCAATTTCATATAATGGAATTCTACATTTTTGGCCTTAAACTGTGAGAATTATGTTGTCACCTGGTACTTACAGAGTGACCTCCTCCCGCAGATGGGCAGACAAATGACCAAGATCAAAGGTTTGGTCCCTCACCAGCTCTCCAGAGAGTGGTGCAAGAAAGGCTGCATCCATGCCTGTACTCTTTACACCACAGGGAGGTCATCTTCTTTGGAGACCACCCAGGCTGGGGGTACAGGTACAGATGCTGGAAGCTGCCACTGGCCACATGCAAAGGAGACTCTAATCCTGACAGCCGTCTCTCCTTTGAGTTGCAGCCATAGCTTTCCCTCATCAGGCTATTGCTCATCACAGCTGGTAGAGCAGAGATTAAACATGTAGCTTAATCTTGAAGAAAGAAGCACGACTCCCCCACCTTACAGAGCAAGAAAAAAGCATGGCAAGGGTCTGCACCCATGTATTCACAGTTTGCATAGAGCACACAATGTCTTTCCCATTTCCAGTGATTGATGACATGTGGCATTTTTCTCTGCTGGTATCCAGACAAACAGATCTAGCCCCTTGCTTCGCTCACCCTCTTTCTCTATGAAGAGGCAGCAACACTATCTGACGTAAAATCCTGTAAAGACAAAAGAAAGACTGAATTCTGCCTCTCCCAGGCTGTGGTTGAGGGGGCGAGACAGGTAAAATGCATCAGGCCACAACATCTGTGAGATTAAATTCTAGCTCTCATCTGTCTTGAAAAGGCTGACCCTGATAATTTCTCCCTGTGCTGGGCTCTCTGTGTGTTTTCTTTATGTGACCATGCTTTGTTCTACTTTATTTTATTTCACTCTACTCTCTCTCCCATGTTTGCAAATGTTCACGACGAATTGAAGACAGTTCTCCAGCTCAGATTTACAGCTGCACGGAAAGACTGTTGCTATTTATAGTCCTCTCAAATTTGTTTCATCTGCCTACACAATCAATTAGCTTCAGCTCCAGCTAATTTTGCAATCAGCCCAAGAAAAATGTCTCTGGCATAGTATCTTGTTTTCTCCTTCTTCTCCCTGGAGCTATAAAATCTCTGTACCCCTTCCTTATCCAAGTTCTACACCTTAATACAGCGCTAGCCGGACTCATCCTCCATGTCTTTTGCCTTTTAGAAGCTTCTTCCTGGCTGACTTGACAGAAGAGTATTTACTTTACATGATGGAGACCTTTTTTCCTCTCCAATGGAGGTTTGGAAAGAATACTCCACCGTTTATTTTTCCATCAGCTAATTGCAAATATTGAAAGCGTCTAGACAGGGAGAAAATAGCTTTATAAATCATCAGCAAAAGGAATTTCAATGTTATCTTAAATCCCACACAAATACTTTTTAAAGATGTTCAGTAAATATATACTTGTATATAGAAAAATTATGCTAACCTGGAACTCAGGTTGAGTTCACATAAGGAATTTTAATGTTCAGGGAAGGGAATCATAGAATAAGGATGTTGTAACTGTACCACAAACAAGCAATAAAACACAGCAGATTAAAAGGGAGGGTGTAGTGAAGAGCAATGCTGAAGATAGTAATTTGGGGCAACTTTTCAGTTCCTCATTACTGGAGTCTTGGACTTCAGCAAGAATTTGTCAATCTCACCTGAGCTGGTGGTTCAAGCGGTATAAACTGTGGAGAATAATTAGGAGTCTTTGAACAGAAACAGAAATATATGCTGATCCTGGCATCAGAACATCTATTAGAAACACAAAATGGAGGGATGTCTCCTCAAGCCCAATGGTGACAAGACACTCTGAGGGCAACCTTGCAATTCTACCTAGCACTTAATGCCAACACAACCAGCAGGGCTCACGGGGTGTCCTCTAGTGCACCTGCTCCCATATGTAGGATCAGAAAAGTTTAAATCAGTCCTGACAGGTGCTGCATAAATCTGTACTATAAGACCTCCAGCTATGAATGTATTACTCATTCTTCTGAGCACTAAAACATATCCTGTGGTTACAGATCTGAGTTGAATTGTAAGCCCAGGACTTTGCACATTTACATCTGTAAGCTGGCTTCCAGAGGGTCATGGACTGAAAGCATTGCCCTTTAGGAGTCCAGTCTCAAAGGATCTCTCAGCTCAGACATGAAATTCCTGTGGGTTTTCAGTAATTCTACATGCCCAAGACAACTTATTTAGAGAAACAAAAATATTGTTTGTCCTTGTGGGTAAACTATTTACTCAGTTCCTTTAAAACTGTCACAGCTCTTTCAAAATTTTAGAGGTTTGTTTTGGTTTGGTTATAGGTTTTTTAGTTCCTCGCTTAGCAGAAGAGAGACTGTCTTGAGGAGAAAGGCAGGCATGGGTTCTGTACTCACCGAGGATTTAGGGAGAGGGTTTTTCCCTTAGAAGGGCAGGAGTCTCGGGATAGCCCCTTTGCCTTTGGGTTACTGTTTGAACTTGGGCAAAACTGGAGACAATATACCCAGGCAAGGATGGAAAAGAGACTGTGAGAGTATGGAGTACAAGGAACAGAAGGTGGGGGGTGTTAACAGCATACAAGAAAGGTTTAAATCAATGAAACTTTTCATTGAAGGTCTAATGCAGTCCCCAGTAACCCATCCAGGATGCATCCCTGACTGTTTTGGCATCTTGTCTCTCAGTTCTTGTCAGTGAACTGTGAGACAAGACACTGAAATGCGGTCCACATGTGAATATTTTTTCCTTAAGATTTGATAATCACCGCCTGCAAATGTTTTAGGAATTGTTTAGTTTGTTTGTCTAAAAAGCATATTTGCCTTTCCTTTCCCTGACAGCAATGTTCTGATACTTTACGGAACTGGCAATCTCTTCAACTTCCCTGGAGTCAGGATCACATTCTTTCCACATCCTGCAAAGCTCTGCCTTTACTATGTATCACTGCTAAATACTGTTGTAGGAACTATGATTTCTTCATATTCTTCTCCTTCTTCTTCTTCTTTCTTCTTCTTTTTCGTGATAAGCAGGAGCAAACACATTTTGTTCCCCGGCTCTTCAGACTTCCAGGAGTACCCATCACTCATTAGACATCTGCAATTCCTGCTGGCATCTATTGCAAGAAGTGACAACTAAGCTGCAGCCCTTAAAATACTTGATTTTTGGTGAAAGTTGATATTACCCTCCATACCTATAATGAACTAGAAGTGGGTTTCTAGCCTTCGAGAAAAGCCATATTGGAATGCAGGTTATGCCTGAACACATGGCTGTAGATCTTGTACTGTTGGGGTGTTTTTTGTCTGCGTGGAGACAGAAGGAATTATGCTGAGATTTGAGGATCACTCCTACCCCAGCTTGGGCTGCCGCTAGGTTTGGAATTTAAGACCACATGTGAATGAATGGAAGAAATCATGCAGGCTGAAGGAAGCAATGGGAGTCAGTGGGGATTTTGTGACATTTTTGTAGGAGGACAAGAGGTGTTGGCTGTTACTTTCCTGACAGTGAGCTGGTAATTTGGCTGCTGGTCCCACTTTTGTGACATTGTGTTTACAGAGGTTGCTATAGGAGTACAGCAAGTTCCTTTGAGCTACAATTGCTTCAGATCTGCCACCAATGCAGATTAGAAAGGGTGTGGTAGATAGACTCCCTGGCTAACGTCTGTGGAGGGTTGAAGAAGTTAGAAGCAACATTTTCTGCTTTGCATCTCAAAGTTGTTTCCAAGCAGCATTCCACTAAATCTGGGAGTCCTCCACCCCCTCAATCCCAGCTGTTCACTCCCCTTGTCCTTCTCCATGATAGGAAAGAAATATATCCTAACCAGGAAGAAAAAGGGCTCAGAGCGTGGGCCTAAACAACACTGCTTGTGAGACATGGGAGCAATGTGCTGTGGTTCAGAGGCTCGACTGAGCCACCAAGGTTGTGTGGTGCTACAGAAGTTCTTACAGCTCATATATCCAACACCATCTGTCTTATCAAACTGCAGGCTTAGCTGCTGGTAGCCTCTGAACCCCATTTTTCCTCTACCTCCCACTTCATCTTGCATTTGCAGTTAAATAAATTCTACTGAAGTCAGCTGTAAAAGCTGGGGACGAGATGTAGACCATGTATTTTATTGTCTCAGGATAACTGTCTTGCTCACAGCCATCAGAGCTTTCCTTAACTATTTGTATGGCCATGGACATTATTAGACACAAAACATTTGGGATTGCTCCACCGGGTTTTAACCAAAAGACCAATCTGTTTAAACTTCTTTCTAATCCACAAGGCCAAATGAAGTTGTTCCTGGCCTGGTGGTAAAAGAAGTTGTTGAAAAGGCTCTCCATGACCATGTACATAATCCTTGCTGGTTTGCAAAAAAATCTTTGATGTTGATTTTCCTTGACCATTTCCCAAGTTCAGCCCAGCTCAGAGAAATTTGCTGTCTCTGGAACCCATCTTCTGAAGCAACCCCAAGTTCTGGGTTCAGTAAGTTTAAAAACCTACGCATCAAGTTTGTGAGGCTGCATTATTTCAAAGTATGTTGTGTGGCTTTCCACTGTCTAAACCAGTCAGTCACTTTCTTTCAAGAGGAGGTGTGGAAAAAAAGTCAGGTGAAGTGATGTTAACAAGTCACCTGCGACCAAGATTTCTTTGGCTGATGAGTCTTCATTGACCTTGCCTTGCATAATGAAAGACTTCTGTAAAGAATTATGCTGAGGTCTGAACAACCTTTGTGCTTGTGTAGTACATTTTAAAATATGTTAGGAAACTAAAGCACACTTACCACAAGGGCTGAAGATGTGCTGTAAAGCCCTGGCTAGTTTGATAAAGTAGTACCTTCTGTGTCCTTCAATTTCCCGCATAGACTGATCTTGACAGAACATTCTGCTTCACTTCCTACTCTGTAATATGAGGGTTTACCTCTGCTGTACAAGAGGTATTGCTTCCCACACTGAGGATAACTGCATGAGCCTTACAGACAATATGTTTCAGGATGAAGTTGCAGCTACCTCCACACAACTTCGTATCTGCCTAACTTCACCCATGTTCAGGACAGAGAACAGTGCAGCTTGGGAGACAATAAGAGTGCTTTGGTGGAAAAATTGCAAAGGATCATGGCTAATTCCTGTTCCACTCCCACAGCCTGCTCATTTTGTTGTGTGGCTTGTAGAAGCGCTGGTCTTAGGCGAGCTAGTGTCCCCTAAGTGCAGGGATTTGTTTCTGGCATATCTGTATTTCCCTCTATTTCAAATGCCACCATAATTAGCTTGAGATACCTGCCTCATGAGAAAATTTTCCACTTCATGGCAATCCAGAAAGGAAGACAGGAGTCAGTCAGACCTCTTCCAGTTATGCTCACCAAGTTGGGTGGATCAGCTCTCAGCTCAGTCATGTGCCTGAGGAAGACCATGTGACAGAATTTAAATAATAATAACAACAATCATCATCCTGTAAATATTAGAAAATCCATGGCCTGCTACAGACTGTGACAAGGTGAGAGAAACTTTACACAAAGGCCTCAAGACCACTGGGGATTCAGTCAGCTCTACTACAACGGGCTGAGCAGGAAGGAGGGATAAAAAGCTCAGTTTTCTCAGAAGGAATTTTTTACATACCTCTATCATTTCTTTCAAACCTTTCTTTGCCCTACCTGGTGCAGGCACGGGACATGGCCCAGGTGCCCTCTGTATCCCTGGATGTGAATCAGCCAGGGTCTGGGGGAAGCTGAAGCTGCAGCACAAGCAAAGCTGCCAGTGCGCTAACCTGAGCTGCTGGTGCCAGCCCAGAGGACGAAGGTTATCCTTCTACTGTTTGATGCCAACTGGCATGGCCTCCTTCTTCTTCTCTCACACAAGTGTTGCCTGCTTCCCCCTCCCTCTCCACAATATTTTGCCTTTGAAATCACTTCATCAATAAATTCTTCCTCTGTCAGAATTAGTCTTCCATCTGCCAGGCCATGAATAGTCACCTTTTTGTGTGTCTGCAGCATGTTGCCAAAGAAAGTAAGGAGAAAAGAACAGGTAAGCCTGGAAGAAATAAAAAGTACAAAGTATCACCAAGAAATACTACCCATAAATTTAACCCTAAAGCAGCACAAGGTACTTGTCCCTCCCGGTCCCACAGTCCCACACATAGCTTCCTCTAACTTGGTTATATTTCAAAAAGGTCTCCAAGATGTAATCCTATGTGGCCAGAAGCCTACAGAGGCATTTTCCCCTGTCTAAATCCATGGTGAGAGCAAATGCCCATGTTCCTGACACTTAAAGAAACATGAATATATATTTTCTAGAAATAGAAACTTGGGGTCCTGGTCTGAACCAGGACCTTGGCTGTCCAACAGGATGTCTTTCTCAGTCCTCTATAGGAAAGCTGATCTATCATTCCTAGACATCTCTGATACTCATTAGGATTCAGACTAATGATTATTGGCTTTAAAAATCTGTTCCTGTGATGCTGAGCAATCTGAATATGAATTCTGAAGAATATCTGCATATCTGATTGCCCTACAACTGTGTAGAAGATAGGTAAGAACACTGAAGTAATAGGGTACCCCAATACTTAGCTGGAGACCTTGATAAAATCAAAGCAGACCATGTTAAATTCTAATGATATGGAACATCTCCTAGGACGTGTGGATCCAGGATGCTTTGTAGGAAGTAGCAGTTGAATTAATACTTTTGATTCTTTCAATGAGTATCCTAGAGAACAGACTATTAATTTTTATGCAAATAAGCTACCATGGCTCCTAGTACAAAGAGCCTTTCATGGCTGCACTCCCCAAATAGGACAAGACATTTTCTTTGCACCTGGTCCGATGCCAAATTTCCTACAACAGGTGAGACCAAGTGGTGCATAAAATATTTCAAATGTAAACTTTTCTAGAGTAAAACTGGAATAGGATGCACAGCAATACTGAATCAGGCTTACTAAGGTAGATACATAAAAAATTTCAAGATCAAGGCCCTTTTGACCTGACACTGGTGTCTTGCCTCTTGCTCTTCGTTGTAGACAGCAAGCATCTTTTAAAAGTTGGAAGATTTCTAATCATGAAGCAACACTTCTGGTTAGAACACTGGCCTGGGACCCAGGGAAATAAGATCCTATTCTTATTCACAGAATCACAGAATATTCTGGGTTGGAAGGGACCCGCAAGGATCATCAAAGTCTAATTCTTTGCATGGGACAAGACAGCCCAAAGAAACACATCATACACCTGAAGATGTTGTCCAAACCCTTCTTGAACTCTGGCAGGCTTGGTTCTGTAACCACTCAGACTGATAGTTTTGACTCTGAAAAACTGATACTGCTTTTATTGTCCATATACATCCTTGCCCTCCTCATCTCTTAAGACAGCTGGAGAAAAAGCCTTCTCTTCACATACCTGTGATCACTGGACTAGGAGGACTGAACAAATTTTTGTGGGGTTTAGTTGTTGGTTTGTTTTTTTTCTTTTGATCAGAAGTGTCTCAGGGTTCTCAAGGTTCTTTTAAGATCAGTCCTGTCCCTTAGTAATCCTTATCTTTGAGGTTCAAGTGCAGCTAATACCACCCCAGGCAGGGGCAGTAATAGAACATTAGACACACAAATGTCAGACTGAATGCCTTTCTCCTTCTCTCTTCCACATCTCCTGTATGAAGTCAGATTGCATAATGGAAACCCTGTCCTGGAAGTCTGCTTCCTGTTCCATTTTACATTCCTGCAGCTCTAAATAAAGGCAAAACAATTCCATTGTATTGTTAAAAAATTGTCTAGTTCTAATGCTGTTCCTCTGTGGTATAAACATAAAGACTTGTGCCTTCACTTTTCTATTTGAGAGGCAAATAAGTCTTTTTAATGGTGCTCAGTGCTGCAAAATCAGGGTGGAGTACAGGTCTGCATCACATCTGTGTGTACTCCCCAAGCTTCAGACTGGAGGGGGACAGAACCTGAGGACTCATATGGCAAGCTGAACTCAGAAAAAGGCTTTTATGACTGAATAATAAACACAGGAAAATTGAGGGGTTACTAACAAAAATGTTGACAGACCTTTAACTTTAGTGGTGCTACTGAGCACCGCTGTATGTAAAAACAAAACCTTTCTGCACTTAACAAATTTATTGGCTGCAATTTCTTTTATTTATCTTTTTCTTTCCACATATAGAATATGTGCTAGGAAAACAGGAGCACTTTATGCCCTGTGAAACCAGAGTTTTTGTGAGATTTTCTTTCTAGAGGATTTAAGAGTATGCATGAAGGGTATTTGTTTCTCAAGCTCTGGCATGTCTGAAAGTCCAACTCACTCCTGTAAAGTTCAGTGGGATCGTTGTCTAATTTCAGTGCAGCTCTATAGCCAGGTGGGAAAGTCACTTGCTGACAAAGGCACACACCAGAACAAGTGGCTCACAAAGGAGAGAGCCTTGTGTCCTTCTCTTTGAAACCCAGCTTACTCCATGCTTTCCCTCAGCTTGTGTTTTCCCAAATCAGAGCAAATCCTGCCAGCAAAAATGACAGAGATTAACTAACTTTTAACCAATTATGAACCCAGAAGTTTGCTTTGACATCTCAGAAACAAGCTGCTCCCCAAGACTGACTCCCTCATCTTTCCTGTTGTTTCTGCAAACCCTCTCTGCCCCCGTGGCTCTCCAAGTGGACTGTGACACTTGTCAGTGGTTTGCAGCAGAGACACAAGTGCTTGCTCCTACTCCAGGAGGTAACGACATCCTTCCCAAAAGCTTTCTCCTATAAACATGTCTACTTTGATAATTGTTCTGGAGTTTCCTTCCTGGAGTAGGAAGTTCTCTGAGTGAATTACCTCTCTGAAAAATCTCCTCCTGCACAACTTAGCCTGAACTTTTCTCTCCTTCCCTGACTGTGACCATGGAGAGGGTGAGGGATGCAGGGTATCCTGCCCAGGGTTGGGAAAGCCAACTGTTTCTGAGCAGTGGTTAAAAGGAACACCATGGGGGAAAATAGTTCCCCATGTTATGAACAGGACCTCATGCATGGTATTTTACCCTTGCTCACCAAGAAACCTTTTGATCGACACGGAGGAGCTCACAGTGCAGCCAAGGAGTCATCATCACTTGCTCAGAGCACTTCTTGCTTCAGACTCCAAGAAGAACCTGAAACACAGGAAAGCACGTCTCATGTCTCACAGGCTTGCTCAGGTCATGGTATGGAACAAATCAGCCTGCAGTAACACAGGCCACACTGAAAATCTGCAAGTCATTACCCATAATGATTATTCAGAAAGGGAGCTGGCATCAAAACCATTTTCCCCCTCCTCTAGTCTAAATCTTTCCCCCTCTGTTTTTCTTTCACTCCTTGGTGCTTTCAAGCAACAGAGTATCTGAGTATTTTTTCCCTCCTGTTGCAAGTCATCAAAAATCCACTCAGGAGCAAGGCATGGTAGAGCCACAAGGAAAGGCAGGCAGGAGACAGACGGCAGGGAGCTGGCCCCATTCAGCTGTGCCCATCCTCATCCTTGTAGAAACATGTGACCAGCTGGGAAGGGAAAGCCTGAAGGCACATGGGGAGACAGGGATTGTGAAAGCATCTCTGTTCTGCCTTTCTGACAAAAGAGAGAAGGTGAGCACTCACTAGAGTAAAATAATTTCCCTTCAACTAAGAAAGCAATGGATGGTGTAATGTCCAAGGTCTTGCCGTTACATTCTGGTTTGAACACATCTCAGGCCTTTCTCTCTCCCTACCCAGGTTGGAAGTATTCACTTGGTGGCACCTGCAAACACACACACACACACACACACACACACACACACAAACCCCCATCATTCCTTGCATTTGCAATGGCAAATATATTCCTTTTCTTTACCATTAAAGCAGGAACGTGGATGAATGTATTTGGAAACCTTTACTTCTATTGTAATGCCAGATGCACAAAGATATGCAAGAAAAAAAGCAGCAAAGAGCTTGGGGGAGCAGAAATTTTGGCTGAGGGTAATGCAGAGTACAGAAAAGCCTGCAGAAATGTTTGACTGTACCTTTGACTGAGAGAATGAAGAAGTCTTCTCTGGGGCTTGTTAGAACTGTAACTGTCTAATTTAGAGGAGCAGGATAGGATGAATATTTTATGAGGGTTTTTCCACAGGGCTGTTAACATTTAGCAAACAAAAGACAGCCGTGATTCATTTTCCTTCTCACAGGGGGCAAATGAGTTAACAGCTGTAACAAGGGAATTAAAAAGGGATGCTCCCAGCACTGAGAACAGCTGTTGCCTTTTCAGGTACTTGGAAAACTGGGAGCACTGAGGTTCGTGCAGCACTTATAGGACAAGGTGGGTCTAGGCTACAGTTTGCAAACTGATTCAAACTTATTTTCTGCTCCAGGGTCCCTGGGTAAGTGTTGCTGGTCCCTGTCCTGGGACTTGAGTGTCTAAATGCCTTTGATAATCTATAGCTGTGCTCCCTTTCTCTAAAAAGGTGAAGGAAATATGCAATCTGTCTCCTGGTCTAGATAGACGGTACCTCCTTTGCTGTGGTCAGCACAGTCCAGCTAGTCATGACCTGACTCCAGGTACTTCCCCAGGTGCTCATCCTGCAGAGCAGGCATGAGATTGTGCTTCAAGGAGGGCCCTGACCATAGCAAGAGAGGGAGCAGATAGCCTTGTCCACAAGAGCTGCAATCTGTCTTCAGGGCTAGGGAGCAGGAGATTAGCCCCAAAGAGGATGTAAGGAGGTGCTGCTTCTCCTATCTCCTGCTTCCATGAATCAGTCCTCTAAAGCACATCCTGACATCCCTGTGGTAGGTCAGTTGGGGAAAGAAATGCTTCCTTTCCACAGGGAAGTGTCCTGCTCCCAAGCAGACTGCCTTGGGCACCTTGGCCCATCCTGCCAATTCCACCAGCCTACGTAGGTGTCTTGAAATTAGCCCAAATTTTTAATAGGTTGGTCCACTCTGGGCCTATGCCTGCTGCATTTTTAATGAATGACTGAGCATGGCATGCTCTGTCTTGCTTCTTGCTGCTCAGGTGCCTTGCACAGAGCCTGCAGACAGCCCGCTTAGGCATTTTCTTGTAATGTTTGCTCCTGGGGATAGTCTCCACCAGCCTTTGTTGCAGATGAGTGTCAAGCTACATTTCACGATGTAGAAATTACAAAAAAATCCATCCAGACATACCCCTAGAGATGGTTTCTTTTACATACATGCAAGTGCCCCTAATATATACATTTCTTATGCAGACATATAGAGTGCATGTCAATACAACACAGTGCCATAAAAACAATTCTAACTCTTCAGGTGAGGCACATCACCAACTCCATCACTGCACTGATGATGAGCATTTCAAGCCTTGCCTTTGCTAAGCTATGTCTTGAAAGGTCTGATTTCAGGAGAATGTGCCCATTGCTGTAGTACCAGAACTTTTACAAATCTAAATAGGAGCCAGATGCTCAAAAGAGCTCTAAGAGACTGAATGTTGGGTTTTTCTTAGTCCTTCCTCCGCATTTTGCCTCCTAATTCAGAAGTTCACGTCTAGCAAAAGCTGCAAAACCTGTTCTTGCAGTCTTTTCTAGAGAACCACATCAAAGGAAAACAGCAAGATGATGACCAGATATACTGGTGCAGCCCTAATCCTTCCCAACTCTAGGCTTCCCCTCCCTCCCACTGAATCTGACCACAGCTCTCTGCTGTGGGGCCAATATTGCTTAGGCCTATTTTGGAGATCTATTACTACTGGTTCTTACACAAACAGCAGGGACTAAACACAGATCACAGGCATGATGCAGCTTTTTGAATTGGTAGCAGGAGACAGACATGATGCAGAGCTCAGGTCTAAAGCAAGGCAAGTCCTTCTTTCAATTGCACTCTGTCCCTGGAGTGCACTTCATATTCCAGCAAGGCTCACACACCTGTCTGTGCTGGCCTCTGTTTTGTTTTTCTCCTGGAGAAAGTACAGTATTCATGCTCAATCCCTGTTCTGACATGATTCTCCGCAGTGATTTTCTGCAAGCAGCTCTCCTCTGAGACTGGAGGTCCAAGGCTGGGCTCATTCCAGGCTTTAGGACCTAAAATCACAGCAGAAGTGTCATCATACCATGTTATAACACCAATGTCTGCCAACAGCCACGCTCTTTGACTAATCTTGCTGCCTGTATCTGAAAACCACAACAATGCTGGCTTAGCAGATAACTGTCCCAAACTTGCTCAGAGCTCTTACTTCTTCAGAGAGCAAAATTATCCTGGACTTCCCCTCACCCGCAGCTACCTCCTTGTGGCACTTTCTGTGTCCCGCTTGGACAGAAAAGTCAGCCCAGAAACAGATTTTAGTTATGTTCTGGAGTATGATGGTGAGAGTCTGGGCCCACCTCATCCCTTACACAGGCCCCAACCACTCCTGTATCTTCACAGGACATCCTCTACCTCCTCACAACTTTAGGAAACCAAAACCAGGCAGGAAAGTTTTCTTGGCTACTTCCTAAGGTACTCTGATGACTCCTGGAGCAGGGTAGAAGAGGTGGAAAGGACTGGCGGAAGTCCCGCTGACGGAGATCTGTTCGCACAAAGCGTAGATGAAGAACATGCCGCCTCAGCCCACTGCCTGGCACGCACTCCTGAGGAAGGTACAGAGGCAGCCTAGGTCTTTGTGCTTGGGTTGCACTGGTGGAAGGCGTGTATTCTGCTTCTACATCCTGGGAAAGCAAACATGGGCAAACACCACCATTCTTGGATTTAGACTCTCTCAAATGTTTATTAGGCAAGTGATGACGGTGCAAAGGAGAAGAGGACCCAATGTAGACCATAGAAAAACACAAAGAAATCCTGATAGTTGATTAATTTTGTGGCTTTGAATCAATTACAAATCTATTTCTTTCTCCGCTGACCCATCTGTGAAGGGAGAATAAAAATATTGGGTCAAGACTGATTATTTTATTTAATGGAAAAAGCAATGTGTGGCACAGAAAGGCCACATTTATATTCATATTTGCACTGGTATTTGTACTGATAGTGGAATGCATTATTATATATTAATTATCAGGAATCTGGATGGCATGCATTGCAATAAATTTGGAGGTTTAGAAAGGAGTGTTTCAACGATCTAACACAAAAGGCTAAATGACATACAATGGCAATGTACTGAAGACAAAGGTGAGTGGCTCCATTTGAGTTGAAATGCATTCAGCCCTTTCCCAGAGATACACCAAAAATGAAATTGCTATCACATTTCAGCTTCTGTTCCACTCCTTTTCATAAGGTGATATAATTTTTATTATTTGGCCTTGGGACATCATCAGTAATAAAAAAATTACTGAGTGACACTTGTGAAAATGAGAGAGCATGAAGATTTTAAAGGACAGGCCTAATGGAGTGCTGAGCACTTCTTTCTGAAGTCAGTTTTACTGAAGCAGCTCACTTCTGACTCACAAAATGTATCATTCTCAGTGGTAAATCACCCTCAGCTCCAGGTTTCCCTGTCATGATTTAACACTCTCCCTAGTATTCTGTGGTTGAGTTTCAAGGCCACTAATGCATAAACAGCTTCTTCAGCCCTGAACTTCCTTGGAATACAGTCTGATGTTTACTTAGATATACAAAGAGATATGTATGTGTTTATGTACATGTATGTGTGTATCTATAAATATGTGTATATGCAGCATATACCTTTCCAAAGGTCTCACATTAGTTATTTAACTGCATGGCACAATTAATTCATTCATTGTTCGGAAATTCCAGGAGCATTAGTTGTCTGACTCCAGCAGGAACTTAGCCAGACAAATTTCAGAAACTTCTCTCCATGGCTTTGTCATTCTGGGAAACAGGTTTTTTAGCAAAAATCTTTTACAGAACAGATGGCTCATGTGAAATGCTTGAAATTCCACCAAAATTGAGCTGATAAAACCAGATAGTTCCACTGGAACTGGAGGGTGCAAGGTAACTTACAGGGGAAAGAAATCATGTGTGAGGCTGACACTGATCGTGATTATGGCTTGGGATTTTTGCTGTGTGCCTTGTTTGTATGCTTTAGTTTTTAATTAAGTTAAAGCATTTGCACCGTACTGGGCACAGCGCAGAGCACGTGAGTCTTTCTACCTCATTGCCCTAACACAAACCTCGCTAACCAACGTGAGCATCCGTTTCTGTTCTGTGACCAAACAGCACAAGGTGACACTCACAGCAAGCAGTGTGGTGACATGGGATGCTTTACCACTTCTGTGACTGAAAAAAAGGAGAGACCGTGACTTATTCCTCTGACTCTGTGGCTGTGTGGGATTTAGGGGAGAAGAAGGAAGAAATTTCCTTCAAGACTCTTCTTTGTGTGACCAAGTGAAAAAGCAAGTCTGGGTCAAGACTGACATTTTATTGACTTTGTTTTAACTAGCATTTTTCTGGGAAATTTTAGCAGTCTAGTCTCTACATTTTCAGTCTGAAATTAACTTTTACTACTGAAATCCAAATGGAAGGAAAATGTTTACTTTTTTTTTTCAAAACAACATTTTCAAACTAATATCCAAAAATCTATAATTTATAAAGAGGAAAAAGGAGAGTGAGAGAAAAAGAAAATCTGAACATTCATTTCAGTATTAAACTGATATGAAGCTGTGGGATTTTCTTTTTGTTTTGAATTCTAAATTTGAAATTGTCTTAAAAATCATGTTCCAGTAACAATCCCATTTGATATTCACTCACCTATGCTGAATTGGTATCAACAACAAGAACAGATACCTTCCAGATAGGTGGAGAATCAATATTATCAGCTTTTGCTTTAGTAGAGTTCAAGGAGTAGTTCTGCTTTTAGGGAGTATTTATCTTTTAGAAATAGCCCACAAAGACACGAAGCAGAGAATTGTCCTAGGATGGGAAATCAGTGCCAGATAATTTTGCCTCGATTACACATGTTAACTTCTAACCTTTGATCTGGTAAATGTAAATCTCATCAGTAGGGGTACCCTAAATACCTGTAGGTATGAGCACTTGTAGGCACCTACATACAGACTTTTAATGTCAATGTCCAAACACACAAACTCTTTTCTCTGAAGGAGAAAATTCAGAGTGACAACCAAGGATTTGTAGATGGCTCTTTCTCTAGGCAATCTTTAATGCTAATAATTATAACATAAATTACATGTGCGCATTTCCTGTCCCTTAGTACCTCCATTGGTCTCCATGAACTTCCTTTCAAAATTCCTTCACAAAGTCCTGTTCACTCCCAGACAGTAAATGGAGTCTGGAAGGACAGAGCAATCATCCTCACAGAAGAAGAAGCTGAACCTCTCACCCAGATATCACCAAATGACTTCTGAGTAACCTGAAGATTAATTCTCTTGAGAAAAGGATACCCACTTAGTTAAATCCCTTCTAAAGGGCTTCAGTATGGAAATGTTGTGATCTGCCCAGTTGTTAGGGGAATTAATGAGGAAATGGGCAAAGACTGGGCAAAGGTTCTGCAG
Source organism: Callaeas wilsoni (assembly GCA_013398955.1). NCBI lineage: Eukaryota > Metazoa > Chordata > Aves > Passeriformes > Callaeidae > Callaeas > Callaeas wilsoni. The sequence goes on along the minus strand of VWPU01000031.1, from coordinate 234,251 downwards.
TTGTGCCATGCTGCAGGAACATAACATTTCCGTCTGCTCTGAAAAATAATATAAATGAGAGAGACAGGCAGTTTTCCTAGCCAGGATTTTACTCAACAAAATGTTTTCAAATGAAAAACAAACACATCCACTGGGTAGCAGTAGGTATTATGGAGGTTTCCACTGCTAGCCTCTTGCCAAAACCACATGAAATGTCCTTTGCCTCAATAGATGGTGGCATGTGGACAATTCTTCAGAGACTCTGAATTGCACAAAATACATTGGAATTCCCTTTTTCCTGGCTCAGCAGGAAGGCAGGCACTAGATGGGTAAAAGGCTTCAGAAAAGTTTGAAGATACTGTCAGGACAGCAGAGCTACTTTTTTGCCAGCGTACCAGGTATGAGGATTAGGAATAACTAGGTCAGGAGATTTTGCTGTTGCCAGACAGCCTGGCCAGAGGAGCTGGGAAATGCACCAATTTAATGATGAATCTAGAGGCTGACAGAGGGTAAGTACAGAAAACATTAATATTGTTCAAGGCCTCTTTACAGGAGACTTGAGCTAGCAAAAGCAGCTGCCAAGGTCCTGACTGAGCAGATGAGCCTGCTGCTGGGCACATATGTTGAGTGAAGGCTTACAGAAGGATCTGTAAAAACATTTTGGTTCTCCTTAACTACTCGTGGACTATGTCTACAGAGCAGCTTTTCAATGCTTCTGCAGGAGGACACCTTATTTCTGGATCATATGCATACAATTAGGTCCACTTTCCTTGTAATCCTTTTTTATGGAGTAACCCTCAATGAATTCCAGATGAATACATTACTTTGGTTTGGGTTTTGTTTTGTTTTGTTTTGACCAAGTGGTCTCCACTGGGGCTCGAAAGCTGAGCTGATAGATTTTGCTTGTCAGTCTTTGGAATGTATCACTCTCATTGTTTCAGCTCTCATCCTTCATATTCAGCAGTGAAATTTGTAAGTTGCCCATTTTTTTTAGAACTGTTTTAAGCCTCTGACATCATGCAAGACCTCAGATTAAAGGGAAAGAGTGTCTCACTCTCTTCTGCTCTAATTAGTTATAATTTTTGGTATTTTTCACTCTTCTGTTAGGATCCTTGCAGAGACATATCAGGATGCATCCTTATACAGCCATTTCCAGTTCAAGAATAGGAAGCAGGAATTTAGAGCAGGTACAAGTAGAATAATCAAGACCTTGATACCTTGGACATCACTCTCCTGACTGCAGTGCTGAGAAGTTCCATCCATATACAAACCAAAAAGACATTTAGAAAATTAATTGGCACATTCTGTGCCAATATATTTTACAGAGGAAGCCTTCAGTTATTACACACCTGATTTGCACATTTCAGTTTGATGCCTAAGGTTTAGTGACTGAAGTCTGGCTTATGGGTCTGTGAGCTGGATATTTTAAGTATCTGCAGTTTTTGTTGACTTCACTTGGGTATGTAGGTGCCTCTCACCTCTCAAAAACAAATTCTTAATGGCTTCTTCCAGTGAGTTTCTGTAAGGAAAAGGAATTTTTATAATTTTAAAATATTTATTATATTTATTGTTTTATTATTTTAATTTAATTCAGAGCTTAATGGTACAGCCTGGGGATGTCTGGTCATCTACTTCACAGGCTTTCCAGTTCATAGGGACTTTCTCCTCTGAACTCATGCATCTGTCAGTGCTCACAAAACCAGAAATACTGTTTCCCAGAACAGGACCTGCCTCTGCTAGTTCCAACTGAAGAGGAGAATGAAAGAGCTGGTTTTTAAAAAAGTAATTAATACTAATGGAAAATAAATAGATACATATGTTCCCTGTGGCCTGTGATGGCCATTTCTCAGAATGCTTGTTCATACTTAAGTGCAGCAAAAAGTACGTGGTTTTCAAATGAGCAATCACTTCAGGCTGGAAGGAAAGGACAGGATGTCTGAGATGTCTCCAGCAGAAGGCTGAGCACCAGCAAGACCAGAGCCTGTCCTTGGTAAAGCTTATAACACAAAGGATGTCTCAGCACAGTCCCATACATACCAGGCCCTCTCCAACCCTCTGCATAGTTATTCAAACGTTTGCATGAAGCTGGCTTTGCCCCTGCCACCCATCTGAGCTCAACTAGAACTGGGCCACCAGGAGGGTCTGGTTTTGATTAACCTTCTCATTCATGCAGTGTCAACTGGTTTAATTTTTTATTGGTGCTGTGAGAGAGAAAATTAAAGAAGGAGTTGCCTGGCATGGTGCATCCTGCAGCTGTTTCATCTGAATTTCAGAAAGTGAGAGCGGAAGTATGGTGAGACTTGGCTAAAATGGAAAATGTTAAGGGGGGATCAGGTACATAAAACACAGCTGCTACTGGGCAAGGGTCTGACTCCTGGGCCAGAAATTTGGATTGCAATACCCTCTCGGAAGCTTGGAAATAACATCTGTATTGATTGATGTTTGTCCTTTTTCCTTTGGCCAAACCCTCCAGCTGCTTGGATGTTTTGACAGAGCCTGATATTCAGCTTTTCTTTCTTCTCCCTCATTTCCAGTCTACTTTCTTCTTGACAGAAGCAAAACCCACCAACAACCCAACAACTTCTTGCCCTTGATACTCATTTACTGAGGTCTTGCACATGGGAGAAAAAACCCCCTCTGTTCTGAACGGTATTTGCCCCTGCACTGAGAAGGACTCACTCTCATTTAGAGCACCTTGAGCTTGATGTTGCTGCACTCTAAGGAGCTGAATGTCTAAAATCACTGTAAAATGAGGGTCATTTTTGTGTCTCCTGGTTTATGCTCATATCTATCTAGCTTGTAGCAGCCAGTTGTGCCCACGACACAAAGCATTTTTAGAAGAAAGGCTGATGCAGTCCCTCAGAAGACTCTTCGTAATGTTGCTTGAGCTGGCCCCAGAGCCCAGGGTTGGTGAGTGATGTAATCTTTCACCTCCAAGTTCAACCTGGAAAATTGCTTTCAGGGCTATTACTCTGGCATTTTTTATGTGCTTGAAATTCCAAAATGATGAAAATAAGGAAAAGAAATAAACAGATATATATGTTAGAAATAAAAAAAAAAATTGAAATACTTTTTAAAAAGAGGCAGAAAGAGAGTGAAAAAAATGGACAAAAAGCAACATTATGATTCTTGAACTGAGTCTTGTTTCCTAAGTAATTGCAAGAAACAAAAAAGGGCCAATTTCCCAGGTGAATACTGTACATGGACTTTATTAGTTTCCCAGAGGTTTAAACTGAGCTTGACATTTCACTGAACATTACACTCATACAATGGGTTGGGTAGCATATTTTTGAGCCAAAAGTTCTCAAACAAGGGCGTCTAACTCTGTGAAGCCAAATCCCCGTTTGGGCACCTAAAATTTCTGAACACCCACAGCTTTTTCTGATTTTGATTAGATTTGTTTGTGCTCAGCACTTCTGAAAAATCCCTCCAATTTTATTTAGGTGTCTGTTGGCAGGGATGTCTGCACTTCAAAGAAAGGAAAAAGAGAGAGGAAGAAAGTGGAAAATAAGTACTGTTTTTAACTTTAGTTGACTTATAGCAGAGGTTCAAATTTAAGTTTAGAATTCTTCATTGGACTAACCTAGAGCACTGTGAATTGCTTTGGCTCCACTAGTCCTCTAAGTGACCTTGGCTAACTGAGGCTCACTGTGCCAAATTAAGAATATTTCTAATTTTTTTTTTAATGGATTTACTCTGTCAATTTCTGCATGATACCTTCAGGGCCACAGCTGAAACATTTTGCACCAGGACCTTACTTACATTCCAGCAGATATATTGCCAGTAACCTGGAACTTTGTCCTCTCAAATCTTACCTCCTTTGGGTACCCAAGGCGAATTCCCAGCACAATCTGCATAAAGGACGGCAGGTAGCAAGCAGAACCAGAAACCCCCTACAGAAGGGGTCATGCTCTATCTTCCAGTACCTGCACAAACAGCAACAGGCAACTAAATTCATTCCGTGGAGGTCTAAGAATTGTGTCCAAAACCAACTCTACAGAAGAGGGGCCACATCTAGGTAAGAAAAACAACAGGAAGTTACTTGGTGCCCTGCAAGGGATGTCCCAAGGTGCAAAGCTGCTGGGACAAGTCGTCATAGGCCATGAACAAGGAAAGAGATCCTTTGTCCTTCCAATTTCTATGCCTCCGTTCCTTATATCTCCTGCCATTTTCACTCAATCCCTAGTCTTCCTTCAGGCAAATTTCCATTGGTTTTGCCGAGGAAGTACTGAGTAACCGCTGAGTCAGGTTCTGATGACTTGAATGTGTGACCATATACACAATGAGCTGCACAAATATTCTTCACTGAGTAATGGGTTTGGGAGCAGGAGAAAGAAAAACTCCAGCTGCAGGTGCACCCCCTTTCTCCCAAAAACAAAGGCCTGGAGAACTTTTTAATCTCTCATAATATTTAGGTTAATTCTTTTCAAGAGGGAGGGGGAAATCTGAGCATCAGATTATGTAACTTTAAAAAATATGTTTCTACTTAAAAGCTAATCAACACCTCCCACATCAGACAGTAAACGTGGTGCTGTTGAACAGGATTATTCCTGATCTCTGCTTTGTCTCAGCTGTGGATTAAAAACTGTAATGTTATCCTGTTTAATATTTTAACCGTATGGGCTGCAATTTCATGGGCAATTATATGACAAGGGAGGTGCTCAGCAAGCAAGTCACAACCCAGAAGATTGGTATTTCCCTAAAACCTACACTGAAATCCTTGCCAGTGGTAATAGGGGTTTTTCTCATTGGTTTTTTTCTTCCACAAAATTCCTTTTAATTATTTTTTATAGTTTATAATTTACACCTTTATTAAGCCACTTTTTTTCACTGAATCAGGGAATACTAGAATGGGATTTGCTCCTGCAGACAGGGGGCTTCGTGCCAGTTGCACATAGTGGAATATGAGAAACCATTCTCCGAATATCAAGATAAAAAATACATCCCACCCCACAGCCCTAGCCAAAATTCTGTATTTGAATTGGCTAGTACAGTGTGCTTTTTCCTATTTGGTATGTCTTGCATTCACACAGCAACAAAGGGAAAACCAGGGTGAGTGTTTAGTTGGGTGTCAAGAAAGAGTCTTGTAAAGAGTGTATGGACGGGTTCTCTAAGCTCCTTACAAGTAATGTAATATAATGTAAGAGAAGGGAACAGAATACTGCAGTCGGAAGAGATGTACAGCCATCATCTGGTTCAACTGCCTGACCAGTTCAGGGCAGTGATCAATATTGGGTCACTGTAGTTTCCATCCCAACTCTCTAGAATGCTATAAAGCTGAAGTCTATCCTATGATGAACTTATTTCCAGGCTCGTACTGAACCTTCTCTCCCTCCATCAGTGGCATGCTCGGAACAACTTAGGTGTATTTTGTAAAGCTCTGCACTTCTAGTGTCATGGTGAAACCTTACCGAACCCTTCACTGAATTTTCTTTCTGACAAGGTATCTTGATTTCTTTTACCCAGACTTTCATTGAAGGTGTAATATTATTCATTTCTTGTCATATCTCACAGTGAAATGTTGCTGTGCAGTCTTTGAAATTACTTGCAGCTCATCCCACTCACAATGGCATTTCACCTGCAATTGTATGCCTACTAGCTAGATATAACTAGTTCTTAAAGTATTTTGCAATGATTTACATGAAACCTGGAGTTATACAAGGGCCAAAATCTGATGTCTTCTGTCAGACAAAACTCACATACAAGCCAATAATAATTTGGCTTGAGGAAGAAATCAGAATCTGACCCAACAATAAATTATTTTAATATCACCAATACTACATTACTGCACTTCATGCAGAATACGGATTGAATTGCTGTTCTTTTAGGAAGTCTCAGAAGATTTGTATAAGCAAATAAATTAAAAGTCTTCATCCTAAAAGGTAAATCTATTGGGCTACAGAACACTCCTCATTTTTATATATATGTATTTATATATATTTGCGAAATTGAAGATAAGAAGCTTTTGAACTTCTTTCTGGCACGTGCAAACTCATAAAGCGGTGCAGATAAAGTAGTATATGTGCTGACTGTTTGAGTTCCTAGAGGTTCTCTGTGATCAAGGCCAGGAAAACTGAGCTGTACTGAAAAAAAGGGAAAGTACAATGGTAGAGTGAGTGAAAAAAATCAATTTCACATGTACCAAAGCAGACAGCTAACCAAGTCCTGGCCTTGGTTGTCCTAGCTGGCTCTTTTCTAAAGTCTGCATGGTTTAGAAATGTGATTGGCTTCCTCTGTAGTTTTTAATGTTGCTAAATAAATGTAAATACAATTGCATAAAGTATAATCCATGGTGTGATTTATTTGAGCTCATAAGTTCCACATGGCTATAGCAATCTCTTTTGTTCCCCATAATAAACTAACAGTCTGTGGATCATCTTTGTTTCCATTATTGTTTTCCTGGGTGCAGTGAAGCTGGGCTTCTCTGGGTGCAAAGACAAATTTGGTAAGGTCTCAAGTGAAATGGATTTACTCCTATGAACGATGCACAATGGGATATTGCCCAAGTTTCTGCACAGTATGTGTTTCCACTGAGCAAGGTGTGGGGACTTTCATGCCATATTCACTAATCTCACCACCATAGTTTTGGAGATGGGTGACCTGTTCTCTGGTACATGGCATGCAAGGAGTCCTGTGGTTACTGCCCAGAGCTGGTCCCAAAGCCTTGTCTTCTCACTAGAAGTATCTAAGTGCTAGGTGGGAAAATCTGATCAGCAAAACCAGAAGCATCTGCACCAAGGAGACCTGTCATATAAGGCAGGGCAGTTATTTTTCTGATGCCTGCAGGAAACTGAAGTCTACGGAAGGGGAAACGTTTTCTCTGATGGGTTAGAATTAGGATTTTCATTCCATGACTCAGGCTATTGAAGAACATTTCATGCACTTTTGGGGACTTTTTAACTACATATATGCTTTTGCAAAGGAAGATTATCAAGACAAGGAAGGTTAAATCAAGCCAACCAACTCTACCCAGTCTTACCAGGAAGAGGAGATGATATCACAAGTCAGAAACCCTATTGCCATTTATACCAGAACACAGGCTTGTGTGCATATGTTGTAGAAAGGTGCTGAAATCTTTGTTGGAATAGCTAAGTACCCTGTGAGCTGCAAATTGTACCAGCATCCTATCTTCAGATCTTCAAATTTTTGGCAACATAGCATCCACAACAATTAACTTATAATTATAAGGAACTCACCACAAAAGGCTGTTTTGCAAGAGCAGGCAGAATATGCTAATTTTGCAGTTTGCATAGATTTGCCTAGTGAGTCCCACATAGATAGGTCTCACTCTGAACTGATGGCAATGCAGCTTAGATGTCTTTCTAGAACAGGCAGAAGTTATAGGCAGAATCCAGGACTCACTGCATAGTACCATGCCAATTTAAAGAAGAAAGGAAAAAAAATGAAGGTGGAGGGAGAACTGATAAATTGTCTTTCAATATATGGCAAGTAGTTATAAAGAGGTTGTTGGTGACACTTACTCAAGCAATTGAGTAAAGGATGAAGGGCAAAATTTCTGATTTACAGCAAAGAAAATTTGGGTTAGAAATAAGGGAAAATAACTATAATGGGATCAAGAAATTTAGAAGGGTATATACTCTCTCTTTTCTGTAGCCTTTTGAGGCTTGACTGCTGTTTATGTAGTATATCCTGCACATACATCTGCCTCATTGAAAGGCATTAAAATTGCATTTTCCTTGAGACCCCTTGCTGTTACACATTGCTGCAATCTGGTATTTTGCAGAAAATAAATAATTATATCCAACTATTTGGATATCTAAACTGGGGTCTTGATTTGGCCCCAAAAATGCCAGACATAAAGGAGTAATTGTGAATATTAAGTCCAGAACAAAACCTCCCAGGAGTTTAGATTAATTCAGATATGGGACTTTGATTCCGCAGGTATTTTGGCTGGCTAGGAAATTAGGTCATTAACTATCATTATCATTTTTAAAGTTGTTTATGGAAGCTCCCTAGGTGCTTTCCAGGGATTCAGCAACTCCTGCACACTGCTGACATGCTGGGATGCAGCCTTCCCAAAGTCTGGGGAGGTCTGACTCTGTGGATTTGACTATGCTTTGAGTAACAACTGTTCAAAAAATGCAACACTGAGAATTTTTACAGCCTCTCCACCCCAGTAACAGTCTGGAAGAAGGACCCAGGACTTGACTCCCCATTCTCCACAAGCCCACAACATTCAAGATTTTTGGAGTGTTGACTAGGAAGGAAGAAAAGCAGCACCAAGACTCACCTCAACAGTAGATGCGTCTCAGCAAAATTAAGGAAAAGAACTTGCATTGGGTATGAAAATCCCAGATGAGAGAGCAAGCCTTGGTCTCAGGCAGAATTTGTCTTACCTTTTACACACTTCCCATAACTGCTCTTACCACATTAGGTAATTACCTGGTCCTTCTATGTTTCAGCTAGTTGTGGGCAAGGCTGCCAAAACCTTGGAGGTTATCTTTGCTTAAGCATCCAAGTATTAAAAGGCTTAGTCAAAGCTTATCTCAGGTTCTGGAGGCTTCTGCACTGGCCTCTGCATCACTTTCCTGTGCAGGATACAAAACCTTTTCTCTCCTCAGTCAAAGGCAGCCATGGACTTCGAGGAAATCCAGAAATGTCCTATCCTTAACCAAATATTTTCACAACTTTGTTGACTGCAATAGCAGTACTATTGCTAGAGATGGGCTTTACTTCTGCATCTGAGGAATGGGTTGAGCCTTCCCCCAATGGGGATCCTGATTTTTGATTTAAACAGATTACATAGTAGTGCCTCAGCAACATTCACACGTATACCTGAACCCTGCAAGAGTTCAGAACTCTTAATTTCTGGCTCACTTCTGAACACTTGTGCTCCTGCACCAGCTATCAAATCACACAGTCTTTATTTTTTTACTGTCTCTATCTTCTTAGTTAACTGATAAAATAGTCAAAATGGAACTGTAAAATACTTCCTGGCTTTAAATCATCTTTCATATGAGAATGAGCCAGGCATTTATCTTCAGCAACTAACAGTTTTGGAATTGTTTAAGAAGAAAAATGAAGCTGCCCGAGGATAATGGGAGGTGAGCCAAAGTGTGCTGAGTTTAGGTGGGAAAAAGAAATAATCAGCAGTGTACCAGTAAAGAGAGGCACGTCCAAATTTGTCTCTGGGCCTTCAGTCCTGCACTCGTTCCTGCTTGAAATTTGATATTGTAAAGTCCAAAAAAGACCTACAGAGCTGAAATTCCTCCTATCGCTGCAAATGTTTCCTGTTTTCTAACTGTCACAGATTGCACTTCTCAGTATATATCTCTTGTGTAGAGGCATGAAGCCACAGAAATCCACAGAAACTAGGCCGGATTCCTTAAAGCATTCAAGTAATATAAGTCTGAAAGTACTAGAGAAGCAGTTAAAATCCTTGTGAGGGTGGGTTTATTTGGCTGGTTTCCTTTTTCTTCTTTTGTTTTTTTTCCCCTCCCTGGACTTCTTCTGTTTCCTTTTCAATGTTATCTTAAGCTTTCAGGTTCCCTTTCCTAACCATCTTCTTGGAAAATGGGCTGTCGTTTCTAAGCCATCTCCCCGATGATCAGTGGTTTAGAAATGTTTGTTTTTCAAATACCTTAATTGTATGGTCTACCCAGCAGTGATCAGCACCAAAAATTATATTTCAGAGCTAAACACAACCAGATGGAGAGAGAACAGCCAGACATTTGAAAAAGCCTAAAAACTCTTTCTGAGCTTCCCGTGTGGTTTGGTTGATCACTGGTTAATTTTATAATGATTTCTCTTTCAGATGGGTGAAAATAATCTGGGGTTATATTTATCTACCAGAAGAAAAAACCAGGCTTTCAAAGACGACTCAAGACATATCAGTATCAGACAGGCTGTGGAGCTGGTACAAACGCAGCTACTCCTTGCTTCAGGGAAACATAAAACCCTTTTCAGAGGCAAAGCTTTTCTTTGTAACACACTCACATTAGGACTCACTAGTCCTATTTGAAGACAGAGACTCCTTGCACCTTGCTTTTGCTCTCAGTTGGGTTGAATTACTTGCTTTTTTAATTCAGAGGGAAATGGAACAGAATAAAATATCATAGAAGATATTAATTATATTCGGGAGAAATATTCCATGCCACTTACTGTATTCACATGGACTTTATATTGAAATACATACACCCTGGACAGTGCCAAATTCATGCTCAGGAATCCTTTTGCTGGTCTGGGTGAGTTTGTTCTTTTCTCTTGAAGATTTTCTGAAGGACAATTTATGTCCCACTTTACTCAAGTAGAGTTCTACTTCATCGTCAGTTTTCCTGTAAAGTCCTTTGACGATTCAACAAGGTGATGGAGGACACGTGGTTGAAGTGCTCCTGCAGTGGTCCAAAATTGTCCATATTCTCTGCGGTTGAGAGTGGGACATGTCTTCTAGAAGACAGGGCTGACAGCAGGAAATAACCTTGATGATCTGATACCAGTCCCTTCTGCTCTGGGCAGTCAAAGGTATTTGCTCACTGTTGCAGCCTGGAAGAGAGAGAAGCTTCAGGGACCAATATCTTAATCAGGAGTCAAAACAAAACTCATTCTGTTGAAACTGATGCATCAAGAGGAAGTCAGAAGAGAGGATGAAGGGCAACAAAAGTCACTGGGATTACAGGTCCTTGCATATATTTGAAGAGGAGCGTCAACTGCATCCCCATTGGCCATCAAAACGGGATAATTCCATGCCCTGAACTCAGAGGAATCACTCAACTCTTGAAAGCTCCCTGGGCTGAACCTCAAAGTGGGCTTGTTGTGAAAAGCCTTCAAAACTGTATCTTTTCCATAACTTGCTGGGACTAAAATGAGTTGGGGTAATTGAATGAACAGGCCAAAGAATTAAATTACAACAGCAGAGTAGTTTAAAAACAAATAATTTTTTTCATTTCCCCTGTCTATAGAAGGGAAGCCATGTCCAATAAGCATGGGAGGAGGAATGTAGGCTTTACAGATTTGCTTAGCAAATTTACAGAGAATTATTTTAATACTCCTTTTTCTTTTTAGCCCAGTAAGATATCTAGAAAAGCACAGGGTATTGTTCTGAGTGTCTTTACACTGGTTTGATACCCCTAGTGCTTCCCAGCTGGTGTCAATGACACCTGGTGCAAACAAGACCTAACTCAGACAGTTGATTTTACATGTGTTGCCTGAGAGAAGATAGGCACCCTGTACTTCAAAAAAACCAAAAATAAATAAATCAACTGCTATGAAGTTGCCTCAAGCAGGAGCCCTATTCAAGGCTCACATTTAAAGGAACAAGTGAGCTACTGAAGAAGTAAAATAGGCCCCTAGATACAAAGCCAACACCCCGCAGAGTTTCTTACCAAAAAGTGACCTTCAGCAGTCTCTGCAGCTGTTGGACAGTTTCTGATAGCCTCACTCCAAAGGCTGCTCTTGCCTGAGCAACAGCAGCCCATGTTACTGAGGGAGGAAAAGTCTGGTATCTCTTCGTGGGCGTTTGACTGAGAAGGGGGGTTGGGAAGATGTAAACAGGTGAGTAGAGGGATAGAGGAGAAGAGGGCTCAACCCCCTCCCGCACGAACTCCATGAGCCTCACGGATTTAAGTGTAAAGAGCAGGCTGTGGAGCGAGTGGATTGGACCAGTCAGAAAAGGATGTGGAAGGGAGCTGGGTGAGGGTGATTTTACTTCTCGCTGAAGTGTTAGAGTAACACAAGCCAGATTAAGTACACTTGATAGGAGATAACATCCATAAGAAGTGTATGACAGAAGAGAAAGAAAGAAGGAAAAGAATATGTTGGCAAATCATAGACCAGTCATCTTGAGATTTAAAGAAATTACTGGCATGCTTCCTAGGTATCAAAGGCCACTACATATTGTCTGCCACTTCTTTTATTGGGCCATCAATGTCCTTGTCTTCATTTTTTGACAAATTTTCATTGTGTTTTATTCCTTGGTATGATATTAAGTGTAGAGGAATATAATAAGTTCCTCCCTGGCTGCTGCAAATTACTGAATGAGACAGAAAGTCTGCAGTCCAACAGAGAGACAGTATTCTTACTCAAGATTCTCCTGAGAGAAGTAGTTGAAATGGGCTGGTGCACTGCTCCTATGTAGCAAGGCTCACTCAGGTCTCAAAAAGTTTGACAAATATAATTAGACAATAACAAACCTTTTCTGCTCCATCACCAAACAAAATATTGCAGAAGAAAAATCCACTTTATTTTGTACTGAGATATTGGTTTTGAGAAAAAAACCCACAAAATTAATTCTGATTCAAAGAAAATTATTAGGCTTCATTTTGAAGTAATTCAACACTTTAAAAATCTTCTATGAAACTTTTATTTTTAAAAATATCAACTTTAGTATAAAATATAATTTCAAAGCAAGAAATAAAATATATTTATTTGATAATATCAAACCAAAATTTTTCATTAATATGAAGAATATTCCCACTTCCCTTGACTGAAACTATTACCTAAATGAAACCCAAATTTACATATATCTTGTTCCTGCAAACTTTAAGCCTCAATGAAATGTTTTCTGCATAATAATTCATGTCATTCTGCTGAAGAAAGCAAGAGCAGTGACACTGTTTGGATACAAAGATCATCCCTGTATAAGAGTCACAACTCAACTTCTAACTAGCATTCCTTCCTGTACTGTTATAACATCTATTGAATTGTTTCTTTCACTAAAATGTTAATAAATTAGAGTGACTTTAAGATTTCTTTCCAGCCTACCTCCCTACCGAAATTCAGGATCAATTCCAGTTGTTTTATCCCTACAGATGTTTTTCTAATTTGTTCTTAAAGACCTCCAGTAATCCTCCCAGGGGAGCAACACCCCAGGCAATGCACTGGAGTGATTCACTATTCACTGCCTTCTGCTTAGAAAGCTTTTTACCCTCTTTCCTATCCGGGATCCTCTCCTATCATTTAAGCCATGACTTTGGCTTGCCATAAGCATGAAGAAACCCAGCATTCATTTCCTTTCTGCAGCATCCTTTTACACACCTACAGTCTAGCAAAAAAAAGTCTCCTTTTCTAGACCTCCAACCTTATCACTCCCCTCTCAATTTCCTCCAGTTGATCCACATCTTGTTTGGCATCAGAGGTCTACCGTTGCCCTCGGGACTTTGGAAGAGCCTTCAGCTAGGGCTTTATCAACGTTGAACTCCGGGAAAGGATTACTGCACAGATTTTGCAGGCAAAATTTTGTTTATACATCTCCCACACTGTCTTTTTTGCAATATTAAGACACTGTTGACTCATGTTCAGATTACGCTGTAGTGCAATCCCAGATCCTCACTACCCAGAGAGCACTACCCATCCCGTATCTGGGAAAATTATAGTTGCTGCCTAAGGAATGAGTATTTATAACCATTCCTACTGAAGATCACCTTATTTTTTTCAGATTACTTCTCCAATTTGCTATAATCATACTAAACTGTTCTCTTGCCTACCAGCATCTCCAGTTACTCCCAGTTTGGTGTCATCTGCAAATTTAGTACCAAAAGTTCATCATTCAGTCATTAATGAAAATATTGAATAGCACAGGAAACAGGAACAAATCTGTGTCGAACTTTATTGTGATAGCCTTCCATTTTATCAGTGAACCTTTGATAACTACTCCCTAAGTACAATTTTCCCACGTGTTCAATCACTTGCCCACTATGACCCTTTCAGAACCACCACTTTTCAGAAAACAGTCCTCTTTATTGGGAGTATCTCCAAAATTATTTGTTTGTTCCCATGTATGTACTTCATTTAAATAGGTTTGCTTTATCAAGCATCTTGATCTTTTTAATCAATGTCTCTCTTCACTTTGGAGAGAGAAAAATTTTGTTGCAGTAACTCATGAGAGGCTGAAATACTGCTTTTGTTCTTAGTCAAGTTAAAATTAGGCTAAGATTCAGATTTTTTAACTCTTTTCCATTGCTTCCTTGCATAGCAGGAATGTTTGTGTGTGGGAGGATTGTTCTGAGCTTTTAAAAAGTAAAAATAAAAATATAAGTGAATACTCCTGCTAGCTCTTTGCAGTTTTATTTCATCAAGCTACTGTATAACACTGGGAAAATATTTGATTTCTTCATCTTCTCATCTAACTTCTCCAGAAAACCCTCATTTTGAAAAGTGCCCTAATTCACAAGCAATTTAATCAACTCCAATTTAGTGCAGAATTTATTGGAATGAGACAGAGCAACTTGCTTTTGAAATGAGGATATTGGGAAAGATAAAGTCCTTTAAAGTTTGTTATCTTTTCACCATGGCATTTGCTAACAAAATTAGTGATCTCATCACAGACTGAAATTGTCTTGGTTCTACATGGCCCATTTCTATTAAACCATTTTGACTGACAGTAAGTACAATTGTTCTCTAATTTTTAATTATTTGACTCCTGGTTTTGTGGTTTTGGCTTTTTTCTTTCAGTTTTTATTTTTGACGAAGACCGGTGTCGAGCTAACTGGCTTACTGTTAGTTGGGTCATCTTACTTGGCCTTTTGCATATTGGCACAAAATTAGCTTCTATGATCTACTGGAATTTACTGGGTAGGCCAAGATTTATTCAAAACGAAAATAAGTTGGCTACAGAGATCTTCAGAAAACCTTTTTAGGACTCTTGGGTGCAAGTTATCCAGGCCTACTGATTTCAAAATATTTATCCCTTACTGAAGCTGTTTAAAACCATACTTGGTTACTAATGGACTAGGATCTGAGTTCACTATTCTCATGTTGTAAGAGTGAAATATCCCACTTCTTTCTAAATGTAGAAACATTATAAAAAAAATGTTTGATTTTTCCACATTGTTGATTGCAAGAATTTTACTACTCTAATCCAGCCACGGACCTCTACCACTGTGATGAATCAGATGTGATGTTGTGAAATCTCTGCAGTTTTCAATGCACAGGAAAAGAAGAAAAAAAATGTTTACTGTTTTGTTCAACAAGCATAATTTATGTCCACTGGATCCCATTTTCTTATCTCCATTGCCACTTGTTCTCTCAGAAATGGAGAGAGTTGGATCCACACAGTGTAAACACACCACCTGCCTGAAAGGACTTTTTCTACTCAGCCAAGATGCAATAACAGCGAGCAATATGGTGCTACCGCTGCCTGCAAGTGCCTTTTATAAATAGATACACATGATCAGTCATATTCGAGATCCAGATAATTTCTGGATATAGCGGTTACTGTAGGGACCAAATTTCTTCTCTCTTCTGCCAACGTGACCTCATAAAGACACGCAATTCCCTTCTATCTTTCAACAGCTGAACTGCTGGGACAAATGTTTTTATGGACAGATGTCTCTTGCCATGTTGCAAGATACAGATCAAAGCAAATCTTCTCACAAAGACTGTTCTATGTTTATTTGTGTTTTTCTGTCTGACCATTATAATCCAAACCAAAAACCTTAGGAAAAAAGTACAATATGCTGAGGAGAACCAAAAAGTAGAGACGCTAAGCTGGCCTCCATGTGTTGAGGGCCTTGGAAAAATCTGATGGTGTAACAATTCGGTGATGGAGACTAAATAAAATAACCCAATCATATAACCAGATTAAAAGTGATCTGCTTATGAATTTGCACAGTCAGACTAGCTCATGTAAAATCAGTAGCATCTGTCCATGGCCATAGCAAACATGAAAAAGGTGTGTGTAACTCTTTGGTTAGCCCATACAGGGAAAAGTGCATGTCCAGACAGCATTCACTGATTTTACACATTCCTTAGTCTTGGGAGATGCTTTACTCCCAGTTACTGTCACCCAGAATGCAAACCATTCTTCAACCTTTACAAAGTTACAGTAGATGATAAGACTTTCTAGGGGCCTGATGTTTCTGAAAGTAGATCAGAATAAAATGTCTTGTATTCCTTCTGTGTCTTGCATATCCTCATTACTCTAGTATGCTGAGGGTATTCCTCTATCTCAGGAGCAACTCCAGGTGCTTTCTTAGGGCAAACTGCCAGGTGTTTTGTGCTACCTGGGCCCTACAGACAGGGCTGGAGATTTAGTCCAAGAACTGTTATTCTCCATGGGGAAAGGAGGAGGTCTCTCTGGGTTTGGACTTCACATTAAAGCTGCTGCTGAAGGCTCACCTGGCATTGTTCAGCCAGACACAGTGTTTTTGCAGGTGCAGAGTGCTGAGCCCTGAAGGGTGGAAGGATAAACAGTAATGGCTTTAAGCAAGAAAGTTGCTGCTTCATAGGGATGAAAGGGTTAAACTAAGCAAATTCCCACGGGGAGGAGGGAAAGAAAAAGGAAGCTGCATGCAGTGAAAGTTTCTCTTGGTGTTTTATACATGAATAATGGGTTCCTCAGGGGTTAGCTCCTGGCTTCAGAGAAGGATGTTATCTTGTCTAGACATATGATCTGAACATCCCCAAAGAGCTGGCGCCTGAATCTCACAGGAGTCAACGTTTACCCCCCGCTGACTCCCATGGGATGCATCCAAAAGATTTCTATTTCAGAAGCACCTGCAGGTAGATGAGAGGAGAAAGGGAAGATGGGAAGAAGAATTCAGTCTACTTTCTATTGATGTCATTGCTTTTTAATGTAAGTAATATTTGAACTCCTGGCTCCCTGCATGCAGGAACTGTGAAGCTGTAGTGGCCTCGTGGGTGCCTAATAAAAGGAAACATAAAAGGAAACCAGATGCCCCCTAGGTAGCCTGCTGCCAGCTTTGTATGTGATCAGTTCATGTTTTAGGTGACCTTGTGACAATGGGAAGAGTCCCTGGAGTGGTGGGGGTCACAGGGTCCAAGGACTTTAACACTGGCCTTGACTTTGGTTTACCACTAGCATCCTGTATCTGTCCAGAGGACAATTACTCTGGGTTTGGTGGATATTCAATCCTCCTTTGTCACACCACTATCAAGTCTTTTTTACAGATACTTGCAAAAGGCTGATTTGATACTTGAAGCAGAATTCTGATGAAATCAGCTAGGACCATGAAAGGCATCTCTGTATGTATATCTTTCTACACTATGTTTCACCTCAAAAAATTGCACATAGGTAAAATCCTTTAAAACTATGAGAAAAAATCTGCAGAAAACAAAATGCTAAAGTAAGGTATGGAGTCTTCAATCATCACATCAGAAGTTAGCTTAGCATAAGGGAGCACATAAGTCATTCATGATTTGCAGAATAGAAGGAAATCTGAGTTAGGTTTAGTGTATCCTGTGACTTCACAGATCAGAGCTTGATGCTCTGTGGTCTTCATGTGGCTCATGCAGACAATTGCTCTCTCATTCTTTCCCTTGCTCTGCCTCAGTTTCCTAAAATGGGCATGATAACACTTCCTTGCCCTTTTCTTGCTTTGCTGCCAGATACACAGACTATTAAAAAAGGCCAACTAAAAAGACCAAAGTATTTTCTCTAAAAGAAAAACAAATCAGACAAATTCTCTGTATTCAGCTAATAGAACCACATCAGAAAAGTCAAAAAGGACCTTTTGATACTGGGCTCAGAATAAAGTTCCAGTATATGTGACAGAATGATGGAACAAAGATATAAAAAAGCAATAAACTCTAGTGAAAGGCATGGTACAACAAAGTTAGAATGCAGTGAGTAAATCTTAGGAGTAAGGAACCAAGGAGGCTATTATAGAGATGTTAGCTGAGTAAGAACCTGAAGAATAATGCTCTAAGATATGATGGGAAAATGGCATAGTGCTTAGAGGAGTCAGGAGGTCTCACTCCGTCTGAAATTAATACAACTTGGCTACCTAAATATATCTCCAAAAATCTGGGTCATCATGTGTATGATTTCTGCATCCCCCTGCTAAACCAGACAGTTTATGAACCAGGTACTCTTGCTGCAACAACTGCTTTTAGCAAAAAAACCCAACCAAAAAGCAAAAGTCTGTTCCATGTGATTGTAACTCATCATCCCAAACATCTTTCCACAACAATGACTAAAAAAACCCATCTGTATGCACATGGCCTGGACTTTATTACGCATATCTTCCTACCAGTGATGCTGTGAAATGAATTAGTGAGCTCAGCACAGTTCTCACTGAGCAGGTGTCCACATCAGAAGAAGCACCATTAGGGTAAAATGACCTTAAGGGCAGCTAGAAAGTGACCTGACAAAGGAATTTTCTCCATTTTTTTTTTTTTCTCATTTGTCTTTTTGCTTCCTTTTTGATAGTGAAAACAGGCTTAAATTTTTCACCTCTAAGTCACAGCAAGTGCAAGTCTTACCTTCCATGATTTTTCTCTCATTTTAGGTAACTCCAAGTTGTTCAGCCTCCATAACAAATACAGAGACTATAGTTTTTTAGCAGTGTTTTCTCAATTTGGTTAAAACTAACAGTATTTAAACATTTCTGTCAAGTGTCCTTTTAGGCTTCTTCTTGGTGATCAAAGCAGCTCTTTGGGGAGAAGGGCATTCACAAAGTTGATCTGCTGGAAGCATTCTGTATAGCCTCCTGAACCAGCATAAAGGTTATTTTCTGCTTTATAGTAGGTCTTTTTTCTTGTATCTATAATATGTATCATCTTCTACATAACCCTGCATATATATTTGTCACTCTGTACCATTTATGTTCTTCCCCTTTTTTTCTCTTTTAAAATTTTTTTTAATTTTCTTTTTGTTTTATTAATTTCTTTTCCTTATCTTTTTCTTCTTACAATTGTATGCTCTCTTTAAAGACATTGTTTTCAGTAACACAGGTACAGCAATTTTCCCCAGTCCTACATCTTTCACCTCCAAAAGGCATATTCATGAAGATCAGATCTTTACGTGTTTGAAAGATACGGACACAAAAGAGACTAATGAGTCTGCAGCTTGTGTATTATAGATCATTCTTGCTCTATCTGCCATTCACCTGGCTAGCACAACCAGTCTCAAGTGAGAAATACAGCTACATGTTCTTTGTTTTTCTTTCTTCCATCTCCTCTAGGTTTCTAATCACTGGTTAGTCTTTGTCTGTTATGAGCATATTTTTATTTTTTAGTAACATGGCTAGGGAGAAAACTCTGATAGCAGAGAAGAATATGCAAACAATCCATGACTTCCAGAGCTGTAGAAACATGTAGAAGGTGTTTTGGTGAGAAAAAAACCCAACCAAACTCAAACCAAATATTGTCATTTATTTGTTTTGCAGCACATAGCTCTGTTTAGCTCCTTTCTTTTTTTCCCTCCCTTCTTTGCTTGATCAAGCAAAACACTGCATTGCAAGAATGTTCCAATCATACCACGACTTTTGGAGATTTTACAACACAAATGCAGATAGGATTTAAGTAAGGGGAAAATTCACTGTGATGAGGCTATTATGCAGAAGTGGGTTTTCTTAATCTGTTTATGGTTTGCAAATGCAATCCCTGGAGAAGTTGTTCATGAAACCCATGGCCCCAGCCTAACTTTGGATCCTGCAAAGATATTGAATTTCCTGTCCTTGTTCCAAGAGGGATTATTACTGAATGGCTATTTTACTTCTGCATTGCAGGATTAGTTTCTAAATTTGCCAATTAGTGCTTGCCAATTAGTGTTGTCATATAGTCCACAAAACCTTAAAGTTTAGTCGCTTAGTCAGAAAATAAATGTCTTTGTATTTTGCAAAGACGTCTTCCCATATCTTTCATCCTTTCTAGGTTCTCTGGGTGGTGGTTTACATTTTAACTCTGTAAAAGGTCAAAATCTGGGCTGGATCAATTTATTTACTGAAAAAAAATAAAAACAGGCACAGCAAATGCATCTTCCTGGTGAGAATAGAAATGCCCTGGAGGTCATGTTCAAAAGAGATTTATTAGAAGACAGTGTAAGTGTCCATTTTGTTGTGCCAGCCCAGCCCTGCCCATACACTATCGCACACGTCAGCCCCTGTGTGATCCAAGCCCTGTCTCTGATCCAAGCCTATGGGACTCTGTGAACTCATCACAGCTTAGAAGCACCCTGGGGAAAATTTTCCATTGGAATTTATGAAAAGAGGTTATCTCCACAGTCGACCCCAATTCCAGGAGAGATTTTTTTTTTTTTTTTTGTCTGTGTGCAACTCATGCTGGGAAGGAGAGGTTGGGCAGGTATCAAAAAAAAAAGGTAACTCAGCTGTGCCCTGCCTCAGGACACCACATTCAGCAAGTGATCAGATGAGTTCATGAGGGAGAAGTCAATGGAAAGACATTACATACAGCGTAACCCATGTGACTCGAAACCGCAAGAGCAGAGGAAAGACTACTGCAGGATTGCCTTCTGTCATGCTCTTCTCCTGGCATGTGCTGGTGCCTGGTATCAGGGAAGGGTTTCTCTGGATGGGGACACCTGTTACAGTAACTGTTCTTATGTTCACAGCTTATTCCCTTGAGAAAGAGATCAAAACATCAACAGCAGCAATCCTAATCCTCCGAGGTACAAATCCTCCACTAGTTTATACCCAGTAGGTAAGATCAAAGTGGGAAAGATTGTAGCATTCCTGTAGCAGTCCAGCTCCATTTTAATGGCCCAGGAGAAAAGCTCCTTTTTTCACTTTTTCCTCAGGAGGGTGTACTTCTGTCCGGGAGAATGATTGAAAGTATCAAAGTACAAGTGGGCATGTCTCATACATGGTTTTCAGCAGATTCTGTCTACCATCAACTTTCTTTTCTTCAAATGACCCTTTTTGAAACAATCTCTGCAAAGGCATAAAACAAGGAGCATCCTAGCTCGCAAGCATAAAATAGTAATTCAAATTAATCTTCAACAAATGAGGCAAGACAGAGCAGTTCTTGCTTTTCATGTTTTGCCAGAGCTGCACTAGTGTTCAAGCCTCACCCCTGACTACCCAGTCTTCTAAATCTTCTTCCTTAAACACTGCAAGAGACACTGTCACAAAGCACAGAACCAGTCACAATATTAACCAGCCACGACCTTCACTGCTGGTCTGTTCAAACAGAAAAATTGAGCTATAGCTGGAAAATAATTGAAACCTGCGGGACCTTTAGCAAAATTTTACTCCAAAGCTGTAATATCCCCAGTGGGCCAGGAAGTTTCATCTTAGCAATCTGGTTCATCCCCCTTATTAAAACAAGCCTGAACCTGGGAAATTCTAATCTTGATTGAAATCTAAAGGTGACCTTTATTTTTACTTTTCTTTTTTTTCCTCTAGTCAGGGCTGAATTTGGGTACCCTAGCTCCGAATCAGCCTGCAGCTTCCTTTGCCTCGGCAGACAGTTTGTCCTTTCCAAGACAGGCTGGACATTTGCTCCCCAAGGAAGGGATGGGAGTGCTGGGTCACTGCTATTATTGCATGGCAGAGACATATTGCTCAATGTGCTGGGGAGGGATGGCATATCTCATTGAGAAGGAAATAAAGGCACCAGATCTGATATAAAAGCGGGGAGGGGCTTTCCCACTGGGAAAAAGAAAAAAGGATAAAAATTTTAAAAATTAGAGAAGAGAAGGTCATTAATATTTAAACAGCCTACTTGGCAGGTATTTCCCTGCATCCCCCTCCACAGCTAGTCTGTGTGTGAATAAGTTGCTTTTTCTCCCTTGGGCCCAGCGTGTCTTTTGCTGAATTCTGCACTGAAGTTTGAATATGAGATGGGCCCAAGCCCAACCCCACCACCCCTGAGCTTTGGATACAGATTCTGCCCTTGTGGCTCAGGCCCCATCTCTCACTATAATCCTGGGCTCATGATTTCACCATCTACTGTCATCACGCCTGTGCCTGCAGCGAGCTCCCTCTCTCAGCGTGCCAGACACACACACACTCCTCCCTGTCACAGCCCTGCGGCCATAAAGCCACACAGGCAAAGGAGTGACAGTGACATCGTTGTCACCTACACCCATCCCCTGTGCTGGGGCTGGAGGGGACAGGGGTTGCACCGGACCAGCAGATTGAAGCAGCATCTCTGGAGGCGAGAAGGTCTCAGCAGCTCTCCGTGATTCAGCCTCGCCACTTGTCGACCTCCCTGCACGCCTGCAGCTACAACGGGGGGCAGGATCAGGACACGGAGGTTGGGATCAGGGCTTCGATGTGCCCCAGGATCTCAGATTACTTTAGCGTCTCCTGGTGGATATTGCTAGCCAGTATAATTTAAATTCAGCCGGGAAAAGGCACCAGGGAAGGGACTAAAGGTTATGCTACTGTCTATTGGAACATAGAACGTGTTTCCCAAATATGGCTGAAGATCAGATTTAAATGCAAAATCTGTGCTGTCCTTCTGTACCAGGATCATGCTTTTTATGGTATGTTCCTGTATAAGACCATTTAAGCAAGGTAAGAAAACATATCCTGCACCATGACTGCTCTCTAGAGCTTAGAAAATGACCCCAGATGAAAATTAGAATTTTTCTAATAATAGAGGCAGTCACATCACAGCAAATTATCATAATTATATAATTTTATTACAATAGGTCTGAGAGAGGTACAAGGTCTTGTGATGAGGAAATTGAGGCAGAGTAAAGGACTGACTCTCCAGCTCCTCACAGCTTGTACAGCCTCTTGGAGAAGCTAAGCAGCAGATGATGAGAGCTGTTCAAGGTATTTCTCCTCACTCCAAAGCAGACAGAGGATGATGCCCTCACTTCGATACTGACAAGGCAGCACGTTGCTGGGGAAAACCATGGAGACAATAGCTCTCTGACCACCTCGTGAACAACATCTCAGCCTCTTGTTGGGGCCAGGGGTGGAACAGATGAAAAAGACATAGGTGACTCCCACATATATGTCTTCCCAGAGGATGGACTTGAGCTTGTGAGGGACAAGGGGCTTTCGTCCTTCTAATCTTCGTCATTTAATACTTTGCTGGTCTAACTCTGCCCTTTAATGTTGTCCCCAAAGGAAGGTCTGTGTCCTGCTCAGCCTTGAATCTGGTGTCATGTGGTGTCTTTTTGTCAAGAAGCTCCATAAACTGTCCAGAACTCTGCTGTTCATGTCACTGCCTGATCTTACTTTTCTCTGGACTGTGCTCCTATGCAGGAGTCTCTGGTCTTGTGAGGACTAAATCTCCAATACTCAGTGCACCAAATTCTGTTGGAGGGATGTTTTTTGCCAGCAAAGGATGAGCTGAGTAACCTCCTGGGAAACTAGGCCTCACCAATTTGTTTTTACAGAAGTGGGCATGGAGCTGAACTGCAACATCATGGAGCCTTATCATACTACAGTAAACTAGTGACTAAACTACACAACAGCCAAGCAAGAGATGCCACAGAAATTTCTCCTCTTTGCTTGTGATAAACACGATCCAACAGAGCTGCATGTAAAACATCAGATCCTGCAGAGTTTATAGGACCCATTATCTCAGCCACTTCCTCTTCAGTACAAGAAGTCAGAAGGGTCTCCAGACTGACCCCTCTACCATGCTGCATTAACAACTCTTCATGTGAACTCTTCATGTGGACACTACTCCACTGGTTGGATTTTTTGAAAAGCATTGTTCACTGCTAGGACACCAGTTCAGCTCCTCTCTGGGCCAGAGTGAGTCAAATTTCTCATAACTGAAACACAAATGAACTGGAAGCACAGCCTGGTTCTGAGAGTACAAATATCCATCATCTCACCCCCCCCTAGGCTGTCAGGCCAAGGAAGATGATTTCTCTAGCTTTTAGCCTGAAACATGAAGACAGTTCCCATTGTTGTGTTCTGCAGATAAAATTGGCCAGATCTGCAGGATTTGGGGTAAGATCCACCAGAGACCAGATGTGCTGGGCCTGACAAAAAAATGCTCAGAGGTCTGGACTGTCATTCTGTGCGTGTTTTGCCTCCATGGGCAATCACTCCACAAACATCTTTCAGGTAGAAAGTGAGCTTCTTCGAGATGCTAGAAAAACTCTAGGGATAGGCAGCATTGTCGTGAATTTCTTGCTGACATTTGGAAATCAGGGAACAGGAAAACGCTCCAGGAATCTCACCAGTCTCATGAGTTCTACAGGCTTAACCAAAGTCCTACATTATCCTTATCTAAGTCTGGACTGAGATCCTATGAAAATGCAGGGTAAGGAGGTGTTGAGAACCAGAGAACTGTTCTAAAAAAACTCTGTAAATAGAATCAAGCATATTAAATCAGGAAATACAGCTGAAAGGAGACATACAGAAACTGCTTATTCTAATTCCAGCTTTGCAATTCTGCTCTGGGGAATTTATATGCACACTTTTATACGTATATATTTACTTGTGTGATACTTATTTGCTTATTCATATAGCTGGATGGACAGTGATCCTGCAGTGCCTTTGGTATCAATTCAACAGGCTACCAGCATCAAATGTCTTCCTAAATCTGCTCTTCCAATTGAAGAAGTTTCAGAGAATGCCTTGCCTAATGCACACGTGTTTGCATCTGTTTCTCATGCCTTTCCAAAATGGAACTCCATTCATTTCTGCCTTTGTTAAAGAGGTGGTAGAAAGACAGTAAAAGGAATAAAATGAAAATAAGTGTAGAAACCCATTCAAATATAGTGCTGAAGATTTTGTTTTGTCCTCATGTGTATTTTAGAAAGGGAAATAAAAAATTGCTGAGGTTTTGAAAAAGGTCACTAATAAAAAATAAATCCTACAGATCCCATCACCTGCTGATTTCTGTCTGCTCATGAAAAGGAAAAGGGACAGGTAGAGGGATTCCAAATCAGCTTTCAAACATTGTTAAGAATAACAATAACCATAATATTGTCCAGCTTTTATACAGTGCGTTGTGTCAGCAGATCTTACAACAGACTTGCAAAGGAGATTCCAAAATTATTTTATTTATTTTCCAGAGGAGGAAGGAGCTTGGCACAATATCATCAGCCTGGTGGCTGAGACAGGAATAAAATGACAACTTTTGAAGGATGGGCTATCCAGGACAGCACAGTGTCATATTAGCCATTTCTAGCCCTGAATGATTATAGGAAAATTACTGAAAATGAGGCAAGATTAGTGGGGGGAAAAGCATTCATAAGCAGTTTAGCAGTTTGTGGGGAAAGGCTGGAAGCTGATAAGAAACATAATGGCAGAGGCATTGCTATCACAGAAAAGTAATGCAACCACCCCTTTTTTCACTTATCCCTTCTCCAAAAATACACTAGGCTAGCTCTTTTGATGACAGCTGTAACATTATCCTGTAAAATATCCTTTCCTCATATTTTAAAATCAAGTGCTTGTGCAAACCAGCACCAAATGGGGCAGTCCCTTGTAAAGAATTTCAGTGTCTGCAGAAAGTATGTCCGTATGAGGAAGCAATTCAACAAAGGGTAACCAGAACAGTTTGTACTTGTTTTAATACCCACTCCTATAGAGGAATGCTTTGCAGACACACAGTCAGTCACATAGATTTTCAGAAGAAAGTTTAGAAGGTCTGGTGATTTCATAAATGTGGATGCATGTTTAAAAGAGGCATAAAAAAGGGAAGAGGCTAAAGATGTATTGACAATAGTAAAGACCTGCTCAACTTTCTAAATCTGGAGATGTCCACTGATGCTGGGGAAAAAAAATAGAAGACAGATTCTCCTGGCAATTTCAATCCTTTGCTTTTTTTGAGGAGACTGCCCACATTGCCAGAGCACTGCTGCTACCATCTGGATGTGAAATTGGCCTTGGTTCAATCATAAAACATCTACGTTATGCTACCACATGCCTGGCAAATAAATGCCTGATTCAAATGAAAGCAGAGGTGAAAAATGACCTTAGTCATACCTGTAAAATGAAGTTGTAGATTGCTATATCAATCTATTATTAACCACTAATCTGTTTGGGTGACAACGATCCTGGCTGTGGTTAAAGTGGCTTTCTGTTACCAGATGAGCTGCTTCTCTGCTAAGTTACTAATGAAACCAAGTGATCAGGGATTTCAATTCCATAAATACAGCTTTGATAAATGCAAAGCAAGGCACATGGGGATGGGACCTTTAGCACAGGATGAGTTTAAAACACACAGATGCCATGGCAGGACTGCTAAAAGGATGATCATGCTATATCTGCCTTGTTTTCTACACTTTCCTCCAAATATCCCCTGTGTCCCTTTCCCAGAGGTAAGGCACTGGGCTGGATTGTGATTTAATTTTATATGACTGTTGCTCTGTGTTGTGTTAAATGTATGCTGTCGGTTCCAGGTGGCACCTTGGCAGGAACCCAAGGCCTGTGCCAAAGTTATGTCAGTACAAAAATATTAATGCACATGACCCACGTTATTTGCTGTCTCTCCAGGAAGAGAAGCCAGTGGGGTTTTTTTAAGTTCATCAGCAAAAGGTGCTTACAATTAGTTAACTTTATCTTTTTGTCAGAAAACACAATTGTTGATGGCATTTCAGAGACCTCTTGGCAGGAGTTGAACTTGGTATCCAAGTGCAAGATTGCTTTAGAAGAAGGGATCATATAATTAACATGGCAGCCACTCAGCAGTGCCCACGGTATGGAAATGCTTTCAATTAGAACTCCCTTTTGCTTACAGCTTACTGTAGCATCAACTTCTGGCTTGATGTTTCCTATCCGTTATCTATTCTGGAAGGTAGCCACTAATGGAAAATATGTAGATAGATCATTTTGTCAGGTTCAAATCTGTCAATGGAATGATATCAAATTTATCCTAATTTTAAATGTCTAACATTTCTTCTACTTCTAACCTATGCAATTGTAAGTGTTCTTTAATAAAGAGCTAGCCTGAATTTACTGTGGCTGTAACTTTGTTATTTGTACTTGAAGTTAGGTTTGAAATGGTCATTCCAAATCAGGTTCCATTTCTTGCTCTGACCATTTTAAAAATGTTTTCCAACAAATGTGGCTGTGACTACTCAAAGACTAAATAACAAACTGGTGCAGTAGAATGTATTTTTTCAGTCATGTTATAAAGAGGCTTTGGGGACATGTGTGTCTATTTAACACTGCACTTTCTGGAGAGGCAAACCTTTGAGGATTTTTTGGGTCCCTGCTTTTGCAGGCAAAGATGAACAGCACTGCACTATTGGAACTGTAAAGCAGCACTTGTTTATGATCTAACAGACAGCATCTGGAAATCCACACATAGATACTCCTTGCCCGCGTTAGATTTTGAACGAAGTCGTTTTGCTCACTTGTATTAGTTCAAGGAACTCCGTCTTTAGAGATACCACCTAGACAGAGGTGAAGAAAGGAACATTTTAACCTCAGGTAAACAGAGCGAGACGAATAGTTGTTCCAAGGCAAAAATCCAGCAGAGAATCTTTGTTTCTTTTTATCTCCTTAAATACCTACAAAATTAAAAACAAATGATTAGAATTCCAGCAATCAAGAACGTGATCTCCTTTATTGCTGGAGGTACTTCCCTGCTGTTGATGTAATTATCAAGGTCGATGCGATATTTTGGCTTTGGAAGTCTCACATATTCGTAATGCTGACAACTAAAGGAACAGCTGTGCCATGAGTTTTCCCTGACTGAACATGCTTCATTTTTCTTGTGTGTTTTTCTTTAACTTACTGCTTTTTGTTACAGATGTAAACAGCAAAACAAATGGGAGAGGCAATGCACAATGCTTCACATTACCAAAGGAAACTTTGGTTTGGGAATTGGACTTTGGAGCCAATGACCTTGTGAAGCCAACATTGCATCAAATATGGTTCAAACTTTTACTGAGAACAAAAAAAAAAAAAAAAA